>OX411880.1:61499832-61820565 GCA_948293265.1 Cheilosia impressa
TGACTGGACCAAGGGAGGAATGCCTTTTGCCTTCCGCCATGAAAAGGTCAAAACCCGAAAAACCAGGCGTTAACTCAGTTAAGGATTAGCCCAAGACTGAAGAGACACCTGGCTGTTCTAGGAAGGTTCTGCCAATTATCAGCAGACTAGAGATGAGGAAGCCTAGGGCGCGTGTCCCTGGAGGAGCCGGCGTGGAATTAGTCGCAGCGGGGGCGAAATGCCGCTTGCCTTTCACTTCGACTGTAGCCGATCCCAGGCCGCCGGGGTGCTGTCACAGAGAAGGATACGTCCAAATCTGGGAACGCCCCTGGAGTCTCTAAAAGAGGCAGGCACGACGACACAATCTCCCCGGTTGTAGGTAGGCAGGCCAACAAATTTTAATTTGCTGAGAAGGTGAAGGAAAGTCGTCGTGTCGCTATCACCGACCTTGGTAATCCAAATCGCAGACTTACTGCTAACCAATGGGAACTGATTGAACAGAGAATCCTAGATGGCGTCAATGATGCTATCGTGAAGGCTGAAGATAAGCTCCCACTCTTTGGAGAGCTAACCACCTTCAAAGGTTTCAAAGTTATGGAATGCGATGACAAAGAAATGCTGGTATGGTTAAGGAACTTCGTCAGCAACACCAAAGCACCTTGGTCAAATGCCGATCTGCGTGTTGTTGATGGGAAGGAGATTCTTAACATTACCAGACCAAAAGGCCGAATACACATTCGAGGACCGTACCTACCCGCAGAAAGGATAGAACGCAACCTGCAATTCCTTAACCCGGAACTGCACAGCAGGGAGTGGAAAATCCTGGAAACGAGTAAGTATACAGAAAATGGTATGGAAGTGACGGTTATCTTAAGTCACAAATCGCTGCCGCTACTCCGCAAACACGACGTTAAGGTCCGGGTAGGCATTATACGATACAAACTTAGGTTGTTAGCGGAAAAGCAAAGAAGCGGAGGAGAAGAAGTCGCCCGTGATGAAGATAAAACAAATAAATCTTGATCACAGTAAGGCGGCTTCCGCCAATCTGGTTCTTCTCATGGAGACAATGAAAATTTATGTCGCCTTAGTACAGGAACCCTGGATCACTTACTTACTTTACTTATCGGGCTCCCGACCCGTGGAGAGTCTCTACCTGAGACACTGCAGCCTTCCATCCTCTGCGATCCCGGGCACGCTGCTTCCAGTTATCCAGACCAAGCGCTCTGGCATCCGCCATGGCTTGGTCTTTGAAACGGAGGTTCGGTCTTCCTTGTCGTCTCGAACCTGGCGGCTGGGATTCGAAGATCCTCTTAGCTGGAGCATTATTGTCCATTCGCTCGATGTGGCCGAGCCAATGTAGTCGACGTATTTTGGCCTTTTGGACTACATCCACATCTTGGTACAGCTCATAGAGTTCGCGGTTGTATCTTCTCCTCCATTCGCCCTCCTCGCACACAGGACCAAAACATTCGACCTACCAAAACATCACCACCGTATTTGAAGAGCTCCGCTGGTAAGCCATCAGAGCCGGCGGCCTTGTTGTTCTTTAGCTTTTTTATTGCTAAGCCAACTTCTTCTATACTGGGCGGTGGAACTGGATCTTCATTGACTGGACGTGGGTTCTCTTCTTGCCCTATCACTCTCTCTACGTCATGCCCATTTAGCAGCTGCTGGAAGTGCTGCTTAAACACATCTACTATTCCCTGCGCTTCGGTGACTAGGTTTCCATCACTGTTTCGAAGAGCCTGCGTTCCGGCCTTTTAAGCCAGCAGCCAGTTGCTTGGCTTGTAGAACTTCCGGATGTTGCTTCGATCGCGGGACTCTTCGATCTCCTTGAGCTGGGAGACTGCGTAGGCCCTCTTCTTTCTACGCAGGATTTTCTTTTCCTCCCTCCTCCTGGCTCGATATTCTTCCCTCGCTGCCCTTGTTTTGCGCTGCAGCGCTTTCATATGTTCATTTTCTGTCACCTTTTTCCTGCGTACGCATTCATCATCATACCACGGGCTCTTTCTCTGGGGTGGCTGGTACCCTAAGGTGGTTTCGGCTACCTCTTTGATGATGTCGCGATACTGTTACCACTGGGTGTTGGCATCTGTGGTAGGTGAATACACTGCGGAGAGTTTCTCACTCAGGCGCTCTTTGTGGACTCTGGCTACTCCAGGTGTGCTAAGGCGTCCAACGTCGAATTTCTTCTTCTGGGCGGAACGCAGCTTCTTCTCGTTGGATAGTCGAGCTCTGAACTTAGCCGCAACGAGAAAATGGTCAGAGTCGACGTTTGCCCCTCGGAATGTGTGCACGTTGAGGATGTTGGATGCGTGCGTCGCGTCGATTAGCACATGGTCGATTTGGTTGGCGGTTCGACCGTCTGGAGAGCGCCAGGTTGCTGTGTGGATCCTTAGCCTTGGAAACCTAGTGCTACTTATCACCGTATTACGAGCTGCCGCGAAGTCAGTTAGTCGGTAACCGTTGTCTGTGGTCGTTTCGTGGATTCTGTGCTTACCAACTAACCCGCCAAAGATGTTTCCCTTTCCGATTTTAGCATTGAAGTCCACGAGCACAACTTTGACATTGTACTCCGGACAGGCTCCGTAGGCACCATCCAGGAGGTCATAAAACTCCTCCTTGATAGGGTCTTCAGCCTCGTCGGTAGGGGAGTGTGCACATATTGGGCTTATGGTTTGGAAAGTAGCTTTGATGCGGATCACAGCTACGCGATCACTTATCGGCTTAAAGTCAATGACTTTTGTCCTAAGCCGATTTCCCACGACGAATCCGCATCCTAATACATGCAATCTTTTATGAAAGCTGTAATAAATATCGCAATTTTTCCTTTTCATCATACCTGATCCTATCCATCGTATCTTCTGGATTGCGATAACATCTGCCTTGTACCGCATGAGGACAGACTCAATTTTTTGAGTAGCACCTGAGGTGTACAGCGTTCGCACGTTCCAGTGACATACTCTTAAATCGTTGTCCGTTAACGTTCCGGGTCTAGTTGCCGTTTGAGGGAAATTGTTATCCGAGGTTCCTCGTGTCTCTCTCAAAACTATTCTTTTTTTTACATGGTCGAGAAGTTACCCCCACGGCACAACCCCCAACCTGGAGGGCCAGGCCCTTGACCCTAGGACAGCAGGCCGGTTACTCCGGTGCCAGTAACCCACTTTGGGATGTGAGTGCTGCCGTTGGCCCATTAAAGGTTCATCCGCCACCAACTCTTCTCCAACACCCTGGCTCGGCATTGGAAATCCCTATAGACCTGGTATCCGAATATGTCAGAGCAGCTCTATAAGGATAACACTAAATAGTTCGGCCTAACTGGAACTGTAGACGCCACCGTTGATTCCATCTAGGGAACTCCTCCGCTGCCGTCTGGTACCAGAGGAGGTGTCTAAGTGAGAAAACAACACTCCTCCCCCCTCTCTCGTCTGCTGCCACCAACGACCTTCCAAAGGGGTTGGTTACCCAATCTCCAGTCGAGGTACTAGGCACCCACCAGTCACCACGTGGAGGTTTTTTTTTTTTTTTTTTTTTTTTTTCCCGAGGGTAGGTGAAAATCTTCCAAAGACACTATGAGAATAGCAAGCGCGTGCTCATAGTAGTGTCAGATTTCTACTGACTAAAAACACCACCCTTCGATAAATTGTTAGATACTGCAACTAAGATAAAACTTATCAAGCAATTTTTCTATAACGAAATAAAAACACTTTTGACAGGTTACTTTCCACTGAAAGATCCTGCATGTTCCGCAATTAAGACGCGGTTAATCCTTATCTTGCCAAGTCGAAAGGTTTCGTTCTTTGTAGTCGGCGCAATAAATTACTCTCATCCAAAATTTGTCGGACTGTATTGTTGATATGCCCGATTAGTCGGTTTCTATGCTTTCGCGCGAAGCTTCTAGTTTCAGCTTCGATTGTAGGAATTCCAAGATCCCTGTGGATATCGTCGTTTCTAGTATACCACGGTGCTTGGACAATTTCTCTTAGTACTTTATTTTGAAAAGTTTGTAAAATATTGGCATTTGTTTTCTTGGTACAACCCCAAAGTTGTATACCGTAGGTCCACACCGGCTTTAGCACTTGCTTGTATAAAAGCAGTTTGTTCTCGGTACTGAGCTGGGAATGTTTTCCGAGTAACCAGTACATTTCTCTATATTTGATATCGAGTTCTTTACGTTTCATTTTCACGTGCGAATTCCATTTCAGCTTTGCGTCGAGTGTCATGCCCAGGTATTTGGCCTCGTTAGCAAAGGGTATTCGAGCCAAGTTTAGGAAAATTGGCAAGTCATTAGTTTTCCTATATGTGAAATTTACGTGAACAGATTTAGTTTCGTTGAGGGCGATCCGCCAGTCCTTCGTCCATTCATTTACTTTATTCAGTGTGGTTTGCAGCTTTGCAGTCGTTTCTTCGATCGTATTACCTACTGCAAGGATAGCGGTGTCGTCGGCGAAGGTAGCATAGTGCCATCTTCTCTTGGTATATCGCGAGTATATAACAGATACAGAAGCGGCCCAAGGACGCTTCCTTTCTTCTTTAAGCTCCGAGTATTCTACACCATGTCTAACACGGATGAGTCTGTTCCCGAGATATGATTCTAGGATATCATATAGGCTTACGGGGAGAATTTGTCGTAATTTAAATTTTAAGCCGTCGTGCCACACCTTATCAATGGCTTGTGAGACGTCGAGGAATACGCTTGAGCATATCTTTTTTTCTTCAAATGCTTTCTCTATTACGTCAGTAATTCATGCACTTGGTCAATCGTCGAGTGCTTGGTTCTGAACCCAAACTGGTGGTCAGGGATTAGATTATTATCTTCTATAACCGGTTGTAGGCGCCTAAGTAATATCCTCTCGAAAACTTTAGATATGACTGGAAGAAGCGAAATTGGTCTATATGATTTTACTTCATTTGGCGGTTTTCCTGGTTTTAAAACCATAATGACTTCCGCGACTTTCCATTGGCTCGGCACGTGTTTAAGTCTGAGCGCAGCATTTATAATATATAGAAGCTTAATTAATGCTTTTCCAGGTAGAACTTTGAGAACTTCTCCGGTGATCAAATCATAACCAGGAGCTTTCTTAGGTTTTAGAGATTCGATTTCATGTTTTAGTTCCCTTAGCGTTGCATATGTGAGTGAAAAATCGTTAGATAGTAATTCCGTCCCACCATTGGTACTGCCGTAATCCGCTCGACCATCGTACGGTTTAAAGGTTTCCTGTAGATGTGCGGCAAAAACGTCCGCTTTTTCTTTATCTTCCCTTGCCCATTCATTTTGATTTATTTTTATTGGCGGCGCTGGGATTTTGGGCCTTTTGGTGCCTTTTACAGCTTTCCAAAGTGAATAATTGGAATCTTTTTTCGCTGTTAAACTTTCAAGGTAAGAACCTATCGCCCGATTTTTAAAATCCTTAATAGCTGTCTTCAACAAATTGCACAAATAATTCAAATGTGCTTTATGTTGCGGAGCGCGACTCTCTTGCCATTTTTTACGCGCTTTCCTTTTTTCGTTGACCAATTCTTTTATTTCGGGCGGATATCGTAAACCGTATTTGGCCGGCGTTTTTCTTGGGTTAGGCGTATTATTCCAGGAAGCGAGCTGAACGACTTCAACGAAGCGATACACTTCAACCTCAAGTTCGTAAGGTGTCGTAAGTGGAACGCTCAGTTCAACATTCTCTTCAATTTCGTTCCTAAAGTCTTCCCAGTTAGTTGTTTTACCAGTAAGTCTAGCTGGCTCTTGGTTATTGACTAGTTTTGCTCTCAACGTTAAAATAACCGGTGAATGATCAGATGACAGATCAAAGCTCTCTTCAACTTTAATGTGGTTGGTAGATATTCCTTTCACGACGAAAAAATCTATCAGATCAGGTATTTTTGAAGTATCAGTTGGCCAGTAGGTCGGTTTGCCCGTCGAGTGGAAATCACAATTGTACTCCATACCTGCCCCATAGAGCATTCTACCTTTTCGCGAGATGAATCTAGAGCCCCAGAACGTGTGTTTCGCATTAAAGTCGCCGCCAATAATGAAATTTGGTTTGAGCGATTTAAGCAAGTTAGTATAATCACTTTTTTCAAGCGCGGAGCGGTGGACAGTAGATAGATGAGATTCTAAGAGTACGCTGATTATTTTTTACTCGAATCGTGCACAGTTGCATAGTTTCAAGCTCTATCTTCAGGTCTTCATATTGTTCAATGCAGTCTTTAATAAACAATGCTGATCCACCTCTCGCGTTTCCAGATGGGTGACAAGCGTGCAAATCATTGTAGCCTTTTATTTTTAAAATTGATCGGTCTTTTATGTGGGTTTCAGAAATTAAGCAAATGTCAATATCCTTTTCGCGCGCATGAATACTTCCAATTCATCGAGTTTTTGCAAAAGTCCGTTTGCATTCCAAGTACATATTTTTAACATTGGTTTTTCATTCATATTTTATTTGAAGTACGCGTTTTCCTTGAATTATTTTCGAGCTTTACCAACCGATCGAGAATAATTTTATTTATTTTGCTTTGTTCTTCAAGTTTCCCGAGAATTACTGAGAAAACATGAGAAACACTGTCTGGCGAAGTTTCAACGTTTTTTGGTTCTTCGAATGCCACAGCCTGAGCGTAGGTCTGCACTCTGGCTGTCCGAGGGCCACTATTCGGTGGCTTTCCTGATGGCAATTTTTGAATAGGGTTTCCTTTGACAACAGAGGTCGAGGGCATTTCTGCCGTTTCCCTTTTTTTTTTAATTCTTACGTCCAGGAACCGGAGGTCTTAGATTGTCTACTATCCCCTGAACAGTCTTACGCTTTGTCTTATTTAGCGGTTTTGATTTAGGTTTTTCGGGCTTAAGGAGCGCATCTCTCCGTTTTTGTAACTCCTTAGCTACTTCACAGCCTCTATAATTTGCCGGGTGCTTTCCCTTGCAGTTAGCACAGGTAGCGGAGGACTGTTTTTTAACTCCACAGTCTTGGGAGAGGTGATTTCCGGCGCATTTCACACATCGTGGTTCTTTTTGGCAATACATTTGCGTATGATTAAATCCTTGGCAACGTTTGCACTGTGGAACTATTCTTACATTTCTACGCATGGGTTCGATTTTTACCACGATATTTAATATTGTTTTAATTCGGTAGATATCTTCGATATTATCTGACCTATCGAATGTAAGCATAAGGAGCGGAAGTCCACGTCTTACCACGATATCCTTATCGACTTCCGTTTGTTGCTTCTCCTTCTTAATGATATTTACGGCATCAAGAATTTTATACCCTTTGGTTTGAAGGTCGTTTATAACCTCGTCTTTGGTGCATGAGGGGTGGAGTCCCCTTGCTACAACACGATGTGGCCTTTCAGACTTTATTTCGAAAGTATACCACTGGATCTTCGCTGTATTTAGCTTTTGGGATACTGTCCGGTAATCATCGTGGTTATCGACGTTAATTTTCCACGCATTATTCCTTAAAGATGTAACCTTAAATTTCGATGTTATCGTTCCTTTAAGGAGGCTATGCAACTTATTATATTCCGTCACCCCAACGACGTTTATGGGAGGCGGTGCCCGAATTTGTGATCGAAGTTGTTTTTCTTGCGGTTCTTTACGCTTTTGTTCTTTTAGGGGCTCGACTTCGGGGGAAGAACCGGCTCTTCTTTTCTTACTAGGTCTTTTCTTAGCGACCTGATTCGTTTCGCGTGCTAGTTCTTCTTCGTCGGTGTGGTATTCCTGACTAGCTAAGCGTGGTGGAGTACATTCGCGTTCTTTCAGCAAACGATTGCTCCTTAGAACCTTATTTTCTTCTTTTAGCAGATCTATCTCTTTCTTAAGATCTTGATAGAGTAGGTCCATTTCCTTAAGCTTGATTCGGAGTGCTTTATTTTCTTCCTCAAAACTTTTATTTTTCACTGAGTCCTGTTTTTCACGCGCTGGCGCTCCCGGCGGACTTCTTTTCCCGGGGTTATTCGACCTTGATGGAGGAGATCGAGATACCCTTGAACATTTTATAAAAGGGTCAATGGATTGCAATAAGCGGCTCTCCCCAGAATCCGTAGAGCCGACCTCCGAAGAGGGTGGATTTTCCAGTAAAGCTGGACTGCCACCTGGGGTAGTTAATCTTTTTGTTTTGTTCATTGCATTTTTGTATACACCATAAGCTCGGTATACGGAGGTTGGATTTTAGTCGCCTCTTACGACCGGCATGCCTACCTCGGGTATATTCTTTCCCCTACCCGAAGGGGGGGCACTCACGTGGAGGTGGGAGTAGGAGTTGATAGTGAGAGGATAGGTGAGAACGCTTGTGTTCTCATGACATCGCATCACTACCCTTCAAAACCGGCAAACTTTCATCCTGGGGAAAATATAAGGGTTAAGCTCAAAAGACCTGCTTGTCTATAACACCACAACAGACAATGGTAAGTCTAGAACATGCATCGTCGCCAAAAAACAAATCAATTTTTTTCTCTTTTCTAGCCTGAGCGATACTGACCAAACGGTCAAATGGGACAGAGTGGGAAGAAATCCTTTGGTGCTGGCGGCAATATACATGCCATATGAATCCGCCAATCCTCCTTCCGAATTAACCAACTCATTGGTTAGGGAAGCGGAGCGTTACAAAAATTGGGACATAATCCTAGGCTGCGATGCGAACTCCCACCACTCCCTCTGGGGAAGTACCGACATCAATGACCGAGGTGGGTCTCTCTTAGAATTTATTATAGAAAATAACTCACTTTTAGCCAATGCCGGCAATGAATCAACTTTTATAACAAGAAATAGGCATGAGGTCGTAGATATAACTCTCTATAGTAACTCACTAACTATTACTCTACGGACTTGGAAAGTTTCCACAAAACCATCCTTCTCAGATCAAAGAATTATAGAATTCCTCATTGAAATCCTAGAATGACAAACTGGGATACTTTCTTATCAGAGATAGTTTAAAATGGTCGGAAATTGGAATATCAGAAGATGGAAACGTTAGATGATGTGGATGCGACTGCAGAATTGTTAAACCTAGTTATAATTAAAGCATATGACAAGGCCTGTACTTTGCGGACAATAAAGAACAGGAAGTCTCCACCATATGGGACAAAAGATCTCCGTGAAATCAGGAAAAGAACCAGAGCTCTCTTCAACTTGGCAAAGTCCACTAACTCCCAAACAGACTGGGATGCATATAAGGTCGGCCAGCGGAAATTCAAGAAGGCCATAACTAGTGCTAAACGCACAACCTGGCGCACGTTCTGTAGTGAGCTCGAAAGCACCACGGAATCGGCTAGACTTCGAAGAATCCTGTGCAAAGAAACCACAGCTCCCGGATATCTGAAAGATAGTAATGGAACTTGGACTCAATCATGCGAAGAGACTCTTAGTCTACTACTACAGACTCACTTTCCGGGTTGTACTTCGAATCAGAGTAGTCTATCTAATCCCAATATCACAGTAGCTACAATTCCAGTAGAACTTGTAACCGACGGTAAACTGGGCAATTGATGCAAATTAAATTTCTATTTACCGAAATTTATAAATAAATATTTTTTCCAGAGGAAAACCTCTTTATTCAATTACCAACTTAAGACTGAATTTACATGAAGTGCATTGCTCGCAGCATTGAGGCATTCGTTCCCACCGATGTGCTGACTCGTCCGATGTGCTGACTCGTTCGACGTTCGTTCCCACAGGTGCTCTGGCTCTCCAGTTACCTTATGGCGAACGTGTTGGAATGCGCTCACGATGACACAAAGTTAGCGGATTGAAGATGCGCGTGCAGAAAACTAAATCTTGCTGGTGTAGACTTGCGTTTGGGGAAACAGAATCTTTCTGGTGTTAACTCCTCCACCCTTTAAAATCGGACGGCCTCGTTCGATGCAACTGATCTTATGTGTTGGGGTAGGTCGTCTATTTCTATTACTCTGGATGTTGGAATGGGTCTGCTTGACCTTCCTGTTTCCATATTCAGTTCATCCATGGGACTTTCTTCTTTTATCGAATTCCTCCTTGGGTTGTAACAGGGCATCGGTCTTCCTTTTTTCCACCAAAGCATGAATACGAGTGTTGTGATCGCTAGCGTTAGAAGTACTAGCATGGCTATGGATTTCCTTTCGTTGGCTATTTCCAACTTCTGGATGTACTGGGTGTTTCTAGTTTCCATTTCTTTGAGGAAGCAGCTCTTCGATCTGTTGTTTGACTGCAGAGGGTTGTAGCAAGGCTGGTAGGGGTTTATGCTCGGTGGCCTCTGTTTCTGTGAAGGTGTACTGCCGCGCTTTGATGGTGGTGTTATGAAACTGGATAATGTATGTTCCATTCAAAGGGACTTCGTGTTCATCGACTTCGATCTTATCATCAAATTGGTTTAGCAGAATGATTCCATTAGCTAACTCTTCGACAGCAGGAACATGTTGATTGTTGACTTCAATACACGAGTGGGGTTTGCTTGGTAGTAGATAATTGATGCACTTATCATTACTTGTATCTAGAATACAATTTTGTTTACAAATTGAAAGTGAATCAAACGTTTTACATTTTTGCCTTATGCCAAACAGTGTTTGCTTACACTTTAGTATTTCGTTAAAATCTACTCTAACAATACTTGTCCCCTTCTTTACGGGTTTAATTATCATTTTATTACAGGTTTCTTTGCCTGTAGTTGGTAAGCTTAAAATGTACAAAGACAGTTTGTCATTTGAGGCTATTTTAACCTCTGAAAATTCTACTGCTTCTACTAGGTTATTGTAAGGCATATCTTCTTTGTTTAGTATTTGCTTAATTAAATTTATTTCTATGCTAGACAAAATATACGTGTTTACTATTCCGGCTTTTGCCCATTGTATTGCATATTCAACATTTGTTATCTCTTCCTTTAGGATTTCTAATTTAAACTTTAAATCTAGTAAGAATTCAAATTAAATTTTTTCGTTTGCTTTTACATCTTTAAGAATTTGATTCGTTATATTATTAATTTAATTTATTTTACCTATTACTAAATTATTAATAACCCTTTGTTGGTTACTATTAGCTAATACATTGTAAATATTTTCTTTAATTAATTGGAAATCGTGCTTGTCTGGGGATCCCGCGATCCATTTCCAGGAAGAGCCCAAAAATTTTATGGATCTTTTTTATTTTTTGTCTTGGGAACCAGGCGATCTAGGTGCAGTTGAATTTTCTTGACTTCTTCGGATAGGTAGGGGAACATAGGATTAGGAGTTGTTGTTATCTGCTGCAAAGTTTGATCTATTTCTTTAAGTGCCTTCTGGTATTCTCGAATGTCAATGACATATATTAATTTAAATGTACCCGTTTGTACTTTAGCGCTTCCCGAATAAATGGCGATGAGTTGCGCATTCGAGTAGTCGAGCATCGAGTAGTGTAGCCGAGAACCTAAAAACGGATATTAATTTTTTATTAGAGATTTGTGTACTATTCTGCCAGATTTAGTTAGGATGGTTGAGGTTCTATTTTCAAAGACTATTTCCTTTCGATATCGACGGTTCAATTTTGATCCTATTCTTTTATTCTGCTTAACGTAAACAATTTGTCCGGAGGTCAATTCCTTAATAGGGTGTCTCGATTTGTTGTGGTATTCAAGATCGGCGGCTTGCTTGGCTTTAATTTTCTTAATATTGTTCTTTCGTGCCGTCTCTAATGACTCGGGATCAGAAGTTACTCTTCGACCAAAAAACACTTCAATGGGTTTGCTTGCGGTAGTGGAATGGATGGAACAGTTATATTCGTATACTGCCCGTTCCAATAGTTCCGTGAAGGAACGGTGAACGCCTTCCGTCTTCAAACATCTCATTATCTCAATGAGCGTTGAATGGAATCGCTCGACTTGCCCGTTGACGCTACTGCAATACGGTGGTGTTGTAAAGACCTTAATCTTGAGTTCATCTTCTAACATGAATCCAATAGAGACTGAATTAAAAGCTTTTTCGTTGTCCATTACAACTGTTTGGGGTACGCCGAAGGCGAAGGGAATGTCCCTTAGAGGTTGTCGTATGTCTTCTACGGCTTTGGATCTGAGAACCTTCGCTTGCGCATATTTTGAAAATTTATCTATGGACGTTAAGACGAGTTTATTCTCAGTGGAAAATATATCTATGTGTACGATCTGTCCGGGGTATTGGGGTATCGGAGTTGCCTGTATTTTTGGCTTGCTAGGGTTTTTGTTTGTTTGTTATTTGTTTTCTGCACATACCACACATTTTTTTATTACCTTCTTCAACTTTGTCGACATTGCAAGAAAATAATATTTTTCTAGAATCTGCTGATAATTATTTCTTCCTGTTCCGCTTCGTTAGTCACGTCCTGCACTTGCAGTTGTGTGAACCTAATCTTATAGTTATTGAAATGAGAAGCACAGACGACATCGGAAACCGCACCATAGCCACATTTCTGCACATACGACAATGTGATATACAAAAATACCTGTGAGAACTCATCGCCGAAGTTAGACTTAGAGAATAGTATTTAAGCTGTAGTTTTTAAGAAAATGTAGTTCAGTGCTTATCTAGGCAGAATCGCTGCCGGTTCATTTGAAAAATAAAATTAATTTTTTTAAACTAATTAGACGTATGATAATTTAATTGGCTCCCGAGCAGGGACCCACATAGTATCGCTTAAAGTAAAAGTTCGTCGGTAAATTCGCGAAGTAGTCACGAAGCAGTAAGTCGACCTCAAGTAGCTCGCCGTGCAGTGAACGAAATATTTTCCCGCGAAATAATCACGAAGCAATAAGTCGGCCTCAAGTAGCTCGCCGCGAAGTGAATAAAATATTTTCCACGAACAATCACACGCCTAAGTCGGCCTCAAGTAGCCCGCCGTGTGCTGATAAGAATAAAGTGAAAAAAAACTGCAAGTGATACCGTGCTGGGTCTGTCCAAAAGCGACATCACCGGGAATCTGTAGATCAAGGAACCACGTAAGGGTGTTGAGGAGATACCGCAGTAGCCGGACGAGGTGAAAAGGAGTATATTGAACCAACCGACGTGGGATGTTCGCCGTAACTATAGTGATATAAGCATAGAAGTTAAGAACAGTTAAACTTAGTTTATTATTAGTTTATTAGTGTCATAATTATTACTATTATCTAATATCCGTTCAAAAACGTGAATATAAGAACTAGCCAATAGATAATTTACCATTTTAAAAGTGTTCTATATTAATTTGCTATTTTTGCTATTATCATTCTAACCCACTTGAAAATTATGTAACAGACGAAAATTAGTTTTACAAAATAACTAAGAGCTTAGGAGTAAGTTTATATCAAACATTTCAAATACTAAACGTTAAGAATTAATATTAATTATGCCAGATCTTCGTTCAGGCGCATCCACATCAGGCGTACCTTCAAATCCTACATCCGATAATTTCTTTGAGCCTAATCCGCCAAACCCCTCCAATAGAAATATTGAACCAGCAAGCCACCCTCCGAGGAATTCTATGGGTGATTAAAATGCGAATAGTTCATTTCAATCCACAACGTCCCATTCAGATGCGAACAGAGATGTTGCATCAACCCCCGCTTTGGATACTCTTATTTCGTCTATAGAAGAGCGTGTATTAGGAACTAGGATTCCCTCCATTGTCCATAGTTGCTTAAATCCAAATACCGACAATTTCGCTGGTACAGACCAGTCAATCGCCAATGAACACCGAAACCAATTGGATGACATGGACAGAGTGCCAGACGTGGTGCGATGTCTTAAACAATTCTCTGGCGACCCAGGGGAATTTAGTTCATGGAAGAAGAGTGTAGAGCGCATTCTTGATATTTATAAATCCCTAAAGGGTACACCGAAGTACTATGGAATACTGAGCGTTGTAACGAATGATGGTCCCATCTCATGTATTTGTGATGTTCTACAATTCCCACATATTTAAAGAAATACAGGAACTCGCTTTGAAGTAAGTGGGGCATGAGGTGGGTTATCCTGGCAGTGTAGTGTGAGTAGGCATGCTTGCTTAAACGCAGCTATAGCTCGACGGAGGCGTGGGATCTTTTCACTAACTACCGGACGATCGTTAACTTTTCTTCATGCCTAATTATTATTAAATTGAAATATAGGAGCACACGAGCGATCTCGATTGAAACAGACTAGAAGTTAGAAAAAAAAAAAAATTACCAAATCTATCCGTATCTTACGAATATGTATGGAGAGATATGATCTGGTAAAACTCCCCTTTTGATATAAAAACTTGAAAAACGAATTGTTGGGAAACCTAAGGAGTAGTTGGTTTCCATTGCGTAACCCTCCCACGATCTACCATAATGATAAAGGTAGATTCAACCTTGGCTATGGCGTCGCTAAATCTGGCCATAGCCCCTTTCCGGAACTTGAGAAAACCATTAAGATTCCCTCAAGTGACTACGGATGTATTCATCCTTACCCTTTTCACTCCCCAATAGCACAAACGAGGAACTTCACACAAAAAGCATCATGCAGATGCAAAGAAAGTATTTAAAAATGTTCATTGCGTATACTATATATACAATTTATTTCATCGAGATATTATAATAGTCAGTAAATAAAGGAAAAAAAAAAAAAAAAAAAAAAATACAAATGTTCGAAAACTTGTGACACCGACTGTCATATCAAACTAGTTTAAATTCATGAAAGAGATTCGATTGAATCTGAATGAGTAGTTTGACTTATTTAATTTAAAAATGGCTCTCAAATATCGAAATACTGTATGTACTATAATACTAAAGGAGATATTATTTCAGGTTCTCCTTTGCTTATGCACTTGTAAAAAAGAAAAAAAAAAAACAAATTCCTAATTAGATCGTGACTACTGTCACCAACAAAATCAAATTAATTTTAAATTGCCTACTTTTAGGCTCACTCAATTTGGGATGCAACGATATATGAAATTCGCTTTTAAAAACATAATCAGCTAGTACAGAAACCAATAACCTCTACACCTAAGCAATTAAATATATATGCGTGTATATACTAGCACTACGATAGATCGTTCAATAGAAAAGAAAATAACTTGGACTCACCGATACTCTCATGTGTACTTGCTTTGCGTACATTTACATACGTTGCGAATTGACTGGAGCTTACTGGATATTATCTCCGATGGATGGTGTGCACAGCATTCATAGAAGGTATTGAAGATTATCTAAAGGGGTATTTATATAAAAAAAGGTTGTTATCTTTTTCCATCGAACGAACTTTACAAAAAATATATTCACGATACTTAGCTGAATTTTTCTTTTCCTTCAAACGCACATATATACATAACCTTTGATAGCATATATCACTTGAGAGCCAACACAAAAAAAATGACAACAAAAACAAGAGATAGTGACGAAGCTAGTTGATGGGGTCTCGGACAGTTTGGCAGCTACCTGCTAACTCAGCATCGCGGGTATGGCATCCGTGGGGGGGTGTGGGGTAGCCTATGTTTGATGCTGCTGATCTTGACTAATTTTTTTTTTCCTTTTTGTTTCTTTTGCTTTTCACTGCACTGCATATAATTTCGATCAGCTGGCAGTGGGTGGCAGAGTCGATAGCTCAGCTCTGTGACAACGCTCGTGGACTTTACGAGTGTACAGCCTGATTGAGGACGTGAGCGGAGTCTCAGCTAGAAGTTGAGCGTGACGAGCACTGACGAGCGAGAGCGTGGATGACTCTTATCACACTGCTGGCTGGACGAGTGGTATGGTCTTGACCTTGGTCGTGCTCGGAAAGTGAAATGTGCTCGTACGGTTTGTAGCCTCGACTTCATTCACTCAAATTGGCTGTTGTTGGTGGCTTGTTTGGTCGAGATTGGCGTTATGCTGATGCGCTCGACGAGCAAAAGCGATGCACCGAGATGAATAATTCACAGGCCTTTTTTTTTTTTTCCTATTTTGGGAGAGACACTGTTGCTCTGTTAATTTTTTTATTATTTTCATTTTTCCTCTATATTAGGTGGGATATACATACCTACGTATGGTTTTGCTGGTGGTATGGAAATCGCTGGGACAGTGCCGGCTAATGAAAGGTTTAATTCACCAAAATTTGGGCAACCTGCCGGTCCAATGTTATATTTTTGATGCAATTATTTTATTTTTTTGTGATTTGGCGCGAGTGAACCACTGTCCTCGGTGCCTCAGAATGAAAAGAACGAAAAGCAGGAAGTTTTCGCCCAAAATGGTAGGTAGAAAGGCAAGCAGACGGGTGTCGCTTCCGTTCATGTAATTGACGAAAGGACACAGCTGATCGAAGTTGGAATTCAGTGTGGTTCTGACTTTTGCTATTTATTTATTTTATTGTTGACAGGGTGTTTATTAGACTTGGCTTAAAATTGTGTTTCTTTTAACTTTTATCCCTTTTTTTTTTTTTTTTTCTTAGGGTAGTCCCCCACAAAACTTTTCAGTTTTATGGATGCAAGACCATAAAAGTGAAATGAAAAAGGGATTACACTACATTTTAAAGTAAAAAGTAAGGAATGATAGAACCTACGTTATTTATTAATAAGCTGAAATAAGAAGTCACACAAGCATTGGCACACCTTTTTTTTTGATTTGTGCCGAAACCTCTTTACTATTCCCTGATATCCTTGGCATGAAAGATGCCTATCGGATTCCCTCTAGTATCTGCAAGTTCATACAAATTGTTGCCAACTATCCGTTTGATCTTGGCTTGCTTAAATTTTGGGCAGAATTTTGCATTTCTTTGCTTTGTAGCATCGCTCAAAACGAAATTGCGTCTAAACACAGTTTGTCCTATATCAAATTTACAGCTTTTACTTCTGGTATTATATGAAAGCTCATATTTTGTGTGTGCTTGTGCAAGAGATTTTTTTAATCGGGTGTGTATAAGATTCATTTTAAGGGCTTTTGGTAGAATGTCAAACTCGGAATTATTTACACCATTAAGTTTCTTTAACAAATTGTAGTCGTGTCCGTGCTGGATTTTTGACTGTCCGAACAGCGCTTCGTGCGGCGACATCCCGATCGCTGAATGGATGGTTGTACGAAGTGCACTAGCGATCGACTGTACATGTCTATCCCAGTTGGTTTGACTTTCTTCCTTTAAATATGAGCGAATTGCAGCTAATATCGAACGATTGACACGTTCGCTGGCATTCGCTTGTGGCGAGTAAACCGCAGTTCTTATATGCCTTACACCATACTCTTCGAGAAACTTGCCAAATTCCTTACCGGTGAATTGTCTTCCATTGTCGGAAAGGAGTGATTCCGGTACTCCAAAAAGTGAAAAGACTTGGTCTTCTAGGAATGAGATGGCTGCTTCACTCGTTGCTTTTCGTATAGGCTTAATAAGAACAAACTTTGTCAACTGGTCAAGACAAACGATCATAAACACATTTCCACTCTTCGATCTAGGATATGGACCGAGATAGTCTATAAAAATGTGTTGGAACGGCCTGTCTACTACAAATGCCTGCCCCATTGGCGGTCTTAGGGTTGAGTTAGGTGCTTTTGATGATTTGCAGGTGGTACAGTCTGAGATAAACGCCTTCACTTGCGCCGCCATACTAGGCCAGTAAAAACGTCCACGCAAACGGTAGAGGGTCTTAGTAACTCCGCCATGCGATGCTTTTGGTGGCTCATGCGCCAGATGGATCAGACGGTTTGTGAGCGAAGAGGGAATCCACAGTTTCCAGGTGTGGTCATCTATGGTGTCTCCTGTGTTGCATTTGACCTTCTTATAAACAAAATTGTCTGAAACTTGAAGGTCAGGCAACTGGTTTTTATTCTTCTCCACCGTTTCTATTAACTTGGTATATTCTTCCGACTTGAAGCTCGGATCTGCAAGGTCGACATGTAAAACATCAAAAGAGTTCGCACTACACGCTGTTTTGGCGACAATTTCGTCGACGCAGTAAACTCGTGAAAGAGCATCTGGTACTACGTTTTGCGTCCCCTTTCGATGTTCGATTGTAAAAGAGAAGCGTTGGAGTTTCAAGCTCCATCGAGCTAAGCGACCGCTGAGATCTCTCTGAGTCATAAGCCATTTCAAGCTCGCATGATCGGTTACTATCTTAAATTCCTGCATTTCAACGTACGACCTGAACTTTTCAACTCCCAAGACCGCCGCAAGACACTCTAACTCTGTTACGCTGTAATTGCGTTGAGCAGAATTGAGTTTATGCGAGTAGTAGTATATCGGTCTCTCCAAACCATCTTCATCTTGCTGGCATAACACACATCCAACGCCGGATGTTGTTGCGTCACATAATATGGTAAACGGTCTGTTAAAATCGGGGTTGACTAATATTGGTGCCGAGGTTAACGCGAATTTTAGGTCTTCAAACGCAGCAATTGCTTTCGGACCGAAAACAAAAGATTTGCCTTTCTTTAAAGTATCTGTGATAGGAGCGGCGCGGGATGAGTAGTCCTTAACGAACCTCCTATACCAACCAGATAGTCCTAGAAAACGCCTAACCTGCTTGGGTGTCTTTGGAGTAGGGAAATCCTTAATGGCCGAGACTTTGTCTGGATCGGTTTTCAGACATCCTCCCCCCACTATGTATCCCAGATACTTTAGCTGTTTGAAACAAAACTTTGATTTCCCAAGATTGATGGTAAGCCCTGCCGACTGCAAACATGCAGCTACGATTTTAAGAAAGTCTAAATGCTCCTCAAACGTCTTCGAAACTATCAGTAGATCATCTAAATAAACAAAGATATTCTGTTTCAATTTATGTGGCACCACTTTGTCCATAAGTCTGCACATGCGTTGGGCCGCATTGCAGAGGCCAAAGGGCATTACCTTAAATTGGTACAGGGGCCTGCCAGGGACAGTAAACGCTGTCTTTTCCCGTGATGTTTTCTCCAGAGGAATTTGCCAAAAGGCGTCCTTCAGATCCACACTAGATATGTAGTGTGTTTCCGAAAGACGACTTAATAGCCCCTCTATATGAGGAAGTGGATAGGCGTCCTTTTTTGTGACTTGATTCACTTTTCGCGAGTCGAGGCATAGGCGGTTTTTTCCCGGTTTCCGCACCAAGACCACTGGTGAATTCCAAGCACTGCTACTTTCTTCTATGACGCCCATTTCGAGCATCCTATCCAGCTCCTCATACATCAGGTTTTGTACCGCTGGAGAAACAGGGTAGTGACGTTGCTTAATGGCCTCAGCATTCCCTGTATCGATGTAGTGTTCCTCGAGACTTGTCCGTCCTAGGCCAGATTGAGCATAAGACGGAAACAAGTTGATCACGTTATTAAGTTCTTTAGACTGTCCCACTGACAGTTCGTGGACGTTTGAATCACAAGAATTTTGCAGCGTTCCGGACGAAATTTCTGATAGGAGATGAGGCGCTACCTCAAACAGCTTCCAAAAATTAACCCCCAGATACAACTGCTGTTCCAAAGATGGCACTAAAAATAAAGTTATCTCTTTCGTTACTCCCTTATAGGTCATGTCCGTCACTAACTCGCCAACAATCGGTTGTGGCTGACCACTGGCTGTTTTCACGTTAGATGTAAACGGTTTAAATTTTATGCCTGAGTCATCTAAAAATTCCAAACATCCTGAGCCCAAACAACTAATGCTGGCACCGCTATCTAAGAGGCCTAGCATTTTCCGTCCTAAAACTGATACATTAGCGTAGGGTCTAGGATCTTCTGAACTACAAAGTCTAGTGGCACTGATAGCTCTGTAAACTTTACGCTTGTGTTTAAAGCGCTCTCGAAGCTTTAAGATTCGTTTGGATGGTTCAGTGTTGAAGATGCGAGCACGAACTTCGTAATATTTACTTAATCGCTCATGAAGCGAGTTTGGTCTTTCAGTTTTGGGAACAACTGGGGGCACATTCGTTTGAACATCTACTCTTTTTAAAATGGATACTTTGGTAGTGACGGGTTGTAAATCTGGTGTAGTTTGTAAGTCTGGTAAAGGCTGATTGACATGATTGACAAATTTAGGTAAGTTGATACTAGTATTTTTGTTAATCATGGTTTCAGGATTTAGTTCATCTCCGGGTTGTCTACCTGAGGGCAACTCTCCCCGGTCGTAGGATCGCCCCGTTTCCGGTTTCCCGAACATCGGTGACAATTTGGAGTAGTTGTGTTCTCCAATCCACACCTGTAACAGAATAGATTGCGTTGTGGGCTGTTACACTCTACAAACGAATGTCCATTTTGTTTACAGTTCCAGCAATTGTAGGAGATTGGATCACGCTTCGGATGTGGTACGTTGAGAGCATCAATTTCCAGAACTTCGTCACTAATTGGTGTAACATTCACTTCATTAACTAGCCTTCGAAAATTTGGTTGCGTAGATTGTCTTGGCCGTAAGCCATCGCTCTGATTTACGTATTTCTCTATCGTTCTGCAGACATAGATCATTTCAGGTAAGCTGTGAGTACTGAATGTTATCAGCAATTCGCCGATACGACGTTTCACATTTTGCTTCAATAGATCTATAAGCTGTCTAGCAGACTTCGGGATATGAAGGCGAGAGTTTATTTGCTGGATAGCGTTATAAAAATCGTCGAAGCTCTCATTCGCCCCCTGTCGTCTGTCAAACATACGACGAGAGAGCTCCGAGTCAGTTTCCAACGTTCGGAACTGTTCAAATAAGGCTATTTGGAATGTAGCCCAATCCGCTCTCGGATTGGCCTTGAGATACATCCAGTACCAACTCTCCACTGGACCTGACACAAACAAATGAAAGTGGCGATAAATATCTTCCCACGTGGAATTAAAACAATCTTTTAGTCTATTTAGACGGAAAATAAAATCGTCGACGGTCATGTGCTGATTGTCGAACTTCAGGCCCCATTTTTGGAACTCTAATGTTCTACTACTAGAAAGTGATGTCGCAGGACGTTCACTAGGAGTCTCGGATTCTAAATTGCGTGCATTTACCTGATTGACAATGTTCTGAACATTGTCACTCAGCTGAACAGGAATTTGTTGAATATTTTGATGACTACTTTGGGCCACTTGAGGTGTAGGATATCTGTGTGCAGTGCTCTGCTGTGGTTGCCGCCGATTAACATCGTAATCATCTTCAGTATTTCTTACAGGAGAAGTTGCACCTAGAACTTCACGTATAGTGTGTGCTACTTCCTGTCGAATTATTCGTCTTTCTCTTTCAAAATCCTCGGCTCGGTTTCGTAAGTCCACCGATCTACTGAGACCGATTGAAGCTGTAACAACTTCTTGTATATACTGCGTTAAGCTTTCGTTGCGAAGTTGAGAAGGATTTTGAATACTCTGTTGACTATGAATCGGACCACTGTTGTGTAATCTGTTCGAGCAATGAGGCTGCTCTTCGGGAATATTAATTTGGGGTCTCGATTCATTTGGCTGATGTAATGAGACTACACTTGCATTTGCATCAGATCGGTCATGTTCACCTTGAATACTGACATGCTGAGGTTGGGTCGTAGATGTATTCTGTGGTCTTACTTCCGGCGTTTGTTGTAATGAAGTACCACCAGTACTTCTATTTGCCCTGCCACCTGCAGGATTGCGATTACCTCGCAGAAAATGTGGGTTTGTCTTTTTCGGTGGCATTATTATGTTTATTGTTTATTTAATGTTAAAATAGGAAATGTTTAAATATATAAGTGTTGTAAATTTTGATTTGTTATATCTATATATATATATTTTCGATTTCAGTATTTGTGCTTGGGTGTGTGATAGGTTTAAGGGTGTAGTACACGTCGATGTTAAAATTTGAATTCGTTTTTCAAAGTAATTACGTCGTGTCTTATTTGACTTGTTTATCGATATCTTTATACATACAAGATATTTATTTGCATAATAAGGCTGTCTAAGTTCGGTCTTCTGAGGAGAAATTAAATTTCTCATTGCCGCTTAGGATAGATTATGTTATCTACTATATCCTTATAGAACGTAAGGAAGAAATTACTCTGCGATCAACTTATGAACACTTGGGGAGTTTTAATCAACCAATCATTCATCGTGACAGAGATTTTCATTGATAGCCATACTTAATTTACTTCACTTCAGGTCAAAGCTAGCTAAAACAGAAAGCAGGCGCTACAGATGGAGTGGTGATATCAATTGTATCGATAGCTCCCGGTCGTCTGACAAACTGCATCAGCCACTAGATTTATTTACCTTATACTATTCAGAATTTATCGCTTCACTGTATTTTCAAAGCAAAAAAAAACTGAGGTCGAATAGATACTGTATAGTAAAGAGATTTAAAGGAGCAGGAATCAATGCAACAAAAAATTTGTGATACATGTTCACTTTATTTTTCGGACATACTATTCACTGTACATATTATTGAAATAATAAAATAATCTAGTTTAGGCTTTTTTTTTTTTTTTTCAACTTGGCAGGGTGGTAAATAGCCACAATCTTCTATCGCTTCGGGCCCCACGTTGGGCGCCACCTGTGTAACGAATGATGGTCCCATCTCATGTATTTGTGATGTTCTACAATTCCCACATATTTAAAGAAATACAGGAACTCGCTTTGAAGTAAGTGGGGCATGAGGTGGGTTATCCTGGCAGTGTAGTGTGAGTAGGCATGCTTGCTTAAACGCAGCTATAGCTCGACGGAGGCGTGGGATCTTTTCACTAACTACCGGACGATCGTTAACTTTTCTTCATGCCTAATTATTATTAAATTGAAATATAGGAGCACACGAGCGATCTCGATTGAAACAGACTAGAAGTTAGAAAAAAAAAAAAATTACCAAATCTATCCGTATCTTACGAATATGTATGGAGAGATATGATCTGGTAAAACTCCCCTTTTGATATAAAAACTTGAAAAACGAATTGTTGGGAAACCTAAGGAGTAGTTGGTTTCCATTGCGTAACCCTCCCACGATCTACCATAATGATAAAGGTAGATTCAACCTTGGCTATGGCGTCGCTAAATCTGGCCATAGCCCCTTTCCGGAACTTGAGAAAACCATTAAGATTCCCTCAAGTGACTACGGATGTATTCATCCTTACCCTTTTCACTCCCCAATAGCACAAACGAGGAACTTCACACAAAAAGCATCATGCAGATGCAAAGAAAGTATTTAAAAATGTTCATTGCGTATACTATATATACAATTTATTTCATCGAGATATTATAATAGTCAGTAAATAAAGGAAAAAAAAAAAAAAAAAAAAAAATACAAATGTTCGAAAACTTGTGACACCGACTGTCATATCAAACTAGTTTAAATTCATGAAAGAGATTCGATTGAATCTGAATGAGTAGTTTGACTTATTTAATTTAAAAATGGCTCTCAAATATCGAAATACTGTATGTACTATAATACTAAAGGAGATATTATTTCAGGTTCTCCTTTGCTTATGCACTTGTAAAAAAGAAAAAAAAAAAACAAATTCCTAATTAGATCGTGACTACTGTCACCAACAAAATCAAATTAATTTTAAATTGCCTACTTTTAGGCTCACTCAATTTGGGATGCAACGATATATGAAATTCGCTTTTAAAAACATAATCAGCTAGTACAGAAACCAATAACCTCTACACCTAAGCAATTAAATATATATGCGTGTATATACTAGCACTACGATAGATCGTTCAATAGAAAAGAAAATAACTTGGACTCACCGATACTCTCATGTGTACTTGCTTTGCGTACATTTACATACGTTGCGAATTGACTGGAGCTTACTGGATATTATCTCCGATGGATGGTGTGCACAGCATTCATAGAAGGTATTGAAGATTATCTAAAGGGGTATTTATATAAAAAAAGGTTGTTATCTTTTTCCATCGAACGAACTTTACAAAAAATATATTCACGATACTTAGCTGAATTTTTCTTTTCCTTCAAACGCACATATATACATAACCTTTGATAGCATATATCACTTGAGAGCCAACACAAAAAAAATGACAACAAAAACAAGAGATAGTGACGAAGCTAGTTGATGGGGTCTCGGACAGTTTGGCAGCTACCTGCTAACTCAGCATCGCGGGTATGGCATCCGTGGGGGGGTGTGGGGTAGCCTATGTTTGATGCTGCTGATCTTGACTAATTTTTTTTTTCCTTTTTGTTTCTTTTGCTTTTCACTGCACTGCATATAATTTCGATCAGCTGGCAGTGGGTGGCAGAGTCGATAGCTCAGCTCTGTGACAACGCTCGTGGACTTTACGAGTGTACAGCCTGATTGAGGACGTGAGCGGAGTCTCAGCTAGAAGTTGAGCGTGACGAGCACTGACGAGCGAGAGCGTGGATGACTCTTATCACACTGCTGGCTGGACGAGTGGTATGGTCTTGACCTTGGTCGTGCTCGGAAAGTGAAATGTGCTCGTACGGTTTGTAGCCTCGACTTCATTCACTCAAATTGGCTGTTGTTGGTGGCTTGTTTGGTCGAGATTGGCGTTATGCTGATGCGCTCGACGAGCAAAAGCGATGCACCGAGATGAATAATTCACAGGCCTTTTTTTTTTTTTCCTATTTTGGGAGAGACACTGTTGCTCTGTTAATTTTTTTATTATTTTCATTTTTCCTCTATATTAGGTGGGATATACATACCTACGTATGGTTTTGCTGGTGGTATGGAAATCGCTGGGACAGTGCCGGCTAATGAAAGGTTTAATTCACCAAAATTTGGGCAACCTGCCGGTCCAATGTTATATTTTTGATGCAATTATTTTATTTTTTTGTGATTTGGCGCGAGTGAACCACTGTCCTCGGTGCCTCAGAATGAAAAGAACGAAAAGCAGGAAGTTTTCGCCCAAAATGGTAGGTAGAAAGGCAAGCAGACGGGTGTCGCTTCCGTTCATGTAATTGACGAAAGGACACAGCTGATCGAAGTTGGAATTCAGTGTGGTTCTGACTTTTGCTATTTATTTATTTTATTGTTGACAGGGTGTTTATTAGACTTGGCTTAAAATTGTGTTTCTTTTAACTTTTATCCCTTTTTTTTTTTTTTTTTCTTAGGGTAGTCCCCCACAGCGTGATACGCAAAATAAAATCTGCGGTAACGCAGATATAGCACTGGAGTCTTATAATACTCCACTTGATTGGAGGTCAATATCAAGGTGCTTAGCTTTGCACTACGCAGACAAAAGGGACGTATCTACTCTAGAATACCAAATGGCATCTCTTATTCAAAGGAGTAAATCGGTACAAGACTTTTACCAACTGGTATATACCCATCTCTCCCTCATTCTCAACAGAATATCCTGCTTGGACACAACTCCCGAAGCCATGCGGCTTTTGACCCAAACAAGGCATTGGATACTTTTATTAGGGGAGTACGAGGTGATCTACCGCGCCTACTCGCTATGAAAGAGACATTAGACTTACCTCATGCGTTTAACCTATGTCTTAAATTGGAAAACCAAAACTACAGAACAAATCACGCGTACCAGCATCAGGCAGCTCCTCAAAGACTGCAAAAACAACTTCCTCGTGCAGCACCGCCGCGTAATGCGCACTACAACCAACCTAATATAATGCTTCGTGGCCAACCCGTTGTACCACAATTTAGAAATCAAGGTTACAGACCTTCTTTTGTACCAATGAATCAACCCATGCCACCGGCAAACCTGGTCATTAAATCGGAACCAGTTGATCATGGCCATAGTTTCCAGGCAAGGTACCAGCCAAACCAGTTCACTCCAAGGGGACCTATACCCGCGCCGCAACAATATGCACCCCAAACAGCAGGCCAACCGATTTGGACCAAGGGGACAAACGCCCATGCCGCAACAAAAAAGAAATTTCCACATACAAGCAGATCCCTGTCTTGACTATAATCAGGTCCAAGGATCGGAGACAGGCGAGTTCGAACAGACTCTCGAAGAATACCTTTAGCCATTGGAACAGGAAAACGCTACCTGTAACGCGGAGGCTAGTATTCAGAACTTACTGATCTGCATTTTTTAGGCTAACGGACTCATCGTTACCCTACTTCGAAGGGAAAACGATGAGCGGCAAATTGATGAACATTTTAATAGACACCGGCTCAAACCGAAACTATATTCAACCCTCACTCGTCGACAAACCCATTCCTAACAGCGAACCTTTCTACGCCAACTCAATAGGAGGGAGTACTAAAATCAACCACTACATGGAAACTAATCTCTTTGGCCTTAAAGATCCAAAGATCAAATTCTTCCTTCTACCCACTTTAAAATCATTCCATGCGATTTTAGGCAATGACAGCTTGAAAGAGTTGTCAGCAGTCATCTACGCAAAAGAAAGCTACATGTCAATTCTTGGCGGACCTAAAATCAGAATTAAACAAATGAAAATGCAGTCAATTAACTCACTAAGCTTAAAAATCAATTCTTTATCCAACGCTCAACAAAAAATTGTTGAATCGCTTGTCGGAAACTTCTCCAAACTATTCTCCGAGCCCGATGAAAAACTAACATTCACCACAAAGGTGGTAGCCGAAATCCGGACAAACACAGATTCTCCCATTTTCTCGAAATTTTAGCCTTACCCCCTGTCGCTCAAGGACGAAGTAGAGAAACAAATTAACAAGCTTCTTGAGGATGGCATAATAAGACCATCCCGATGACCCTATAACTCCCCCATTTCGATTGTATCCAAGAAACCCGACTCTGAGGGAAACAAACAATATCGGCTAGTGATCGACTATAGAAAGCTCAACTCAGTCACGATCGCTGACCGATACCCGATCCCCGAGATAAACGAGGTCCTATCTCAACTGGATAAAAATGCATACTTCACACTGCTTGACCTTAAAAGCGGGTTTTATCAAATCCACTTAAAAGACTCCGATATCGAGAAGACGGCTTTTTCCATAAATAATGGAAAGTTCGAGTTTACACGACTCCCGTTCGGTCTTAAGAAAGCGCCGTCTATTTCCCAACGGGCTCTCGATGATATTCTTCACGAGCATATCCGAGAGATATGCTACGTATATATCGATGATATTATCGTGTTCAGCAAAAGTGAGTCGGAGCATGCTGAGCATTTGAGACAAATCTTTTACACCCTAAATGAGGCTAATGTGAAAGTCCAGCTGGACAAATGTGGGTTCTTCCAACGTAAAGTGGAGTTCTTAGGATTCATTATATCCCGAGAGGGTATCAAATCCAACCCAGAGAAAGTAAGAGCAATAGTTGATTTCCCACAACCAAAGACGTTGAAGGACCTTCGTTCCTTCCTTGGCTTTTCAGGCTATTACCGTCGTTTCGTTAGAGACTATGCAAAAATTGCAAAGCCTCTATCAACTCTCAGGCAAATATAAAAAAGAAAAAGTTATTGAAAACATGCACACTACCATTTTGACAGAGAGTGGTCGAATAGTGCATAAAAGCCATATAAGAAATTAGGACAGGAAACCGTTCCTTAATTAAATGTCCATTCTTTTTTTCTCTCCCCGTTTAGGCTGTATGTCGTTGGCTGTCTAGCCGATGTTCAAATATTAGATTACATCAACTCAAAATCCGTCTCCATCAAAATTGGATTGGCCAAGGTACAAACCGGCAATCTCAAATTAATCCATGATATCGACCTAGGAGCATATAGGAAATAGGTTGACAACATCGAAGAAACGGTACGCAACAACATAAGTAATACCCATTCAATTTACCCCTTCCTATCCCATTAAGTATCCCAGCTACAAAACGTACTCCAAAAGCTCACACCGACACGAGGTGAAAGATCTTTGAATTTCATTGGAAGCGCGTGGAAATTGATTGCGGGAAATCCTGACCACGACGACTTCGAAATTATTCAGAAAACGATTAATAAGGTATTGAAAAGTAATAATCAGCAAGTGTTAATTAATAAAAATTCTATAGAAAAAAATAAATAAAATCAGTAATGTAACTAATGAAATATTTAAGAGATTAAAAAACAGTAATACAATTAAGGATAATTTAGCATTAAGTATACAACACAGTATAAGGTTACTATAATTAATAAATATTGAATACGCCATGCATTGGGCGAAAAAGAATATAATAAATTCTTATAAATATTTTATCTCTAACTGAAATAAACGAAATTAAAGACATTGTTTGATGATAAAAAGCGAAATGCTGGAAGGACCAGCACCTGGATGGAGAATAATATTCTTCAATAAACCCACGAACAAACGCAATTTCGAAACACGTTATAATCTGGGCACTCATTCCGTAACTCTCAGAACGATAATCGTTTGCGCGATAGTAGTCAACGATATCGTCATCTATTTGCTTTCCGAAACTCTATCACTATCGTCTCGTCTATCGTTTATTTTGTACTAAGAGAGAGAGCATTGAGAGAATTGAGTTTCTTTCAGAGACTCTCAAACTATGTATGAAATTTCAATCAGACGTCGTCTAAAATGTCATAAATGACAACTTTTGCAACAATTATGAGTTTGTTTTTGTCTCCGGTAAATAAAAAAATTTCAAAATGTAAGTAATTTAACTTTGTTTCTTACGTTTTTAATAATAAGAATAAATAAGCTCAAATCGCCAAAACGAGAGATGAGGCGCCGCCTTCAGAATATCGGTTGTGGCTCACGCAGTGTGTGCCGTAGTTCCGTCCTGCTGGAATCGCATGTCCTCCAGTCCTAATTCGTCCAATTGCGGCAGAAAAAACTCGGTTAACATGGCCCTATAGCGCGCACTGTTGTAATACATCTCATTGCTAAAACGAGCCCGTGTGGCAATCAATTGTGACAGCGCCCATTTGGCCGATATCATCTTCTCGACTTGACCAATAAAATTATGAAGGTTCAAATAAACATAATCAAAAAACTGTATCGAAGTTTTTCATTTAGAAAAAAAATGAGAGCCAAACAACATCGGATGACTTCTTGTATTAACACCCAACTGTAATTTTAATATTTCGCAAACACTGGCCTATAGTCAATTTTCAACATTTGTCTGGAGAACGAAAAACAGTTAAAAAGAGGAATATTGTGTCATCATAAGATTTTCTGACTTAAGATGAAACCATTATCCGTTTTATATGGGGATAGGAGTGTGATGAAATGGTGATAACATAGAAGTACTCGTATATGTTTCACAATTGGAGACAATGTGCAATCGTACATTAATAAAAATGGAAACATCTTAAGTCGACTTAAGATGTTTTACCTTTTCAGTCGAGAAGTGTCTAATAAATAATTTAATACAATAAAGGTTAAGATGTAGTTATTTATATAATTGGGTAGCAGTTAAAAAATATCTGAAGTCAATTATTTTTCTTGAAATTCAATAAATCTTCAGCTGGTTTGCAAATTTGCAAAACATAAAAATCAATACAAAACGATACCTCATTAGGTATCGCTCAATTTGTATCGTCTGGGCGATAGCGTTTTGACGATTATTGAGTTACGTGAAGCAAATGTTCAATCGTCAAAACGATATCGTCTGGACGATAGACGATTATTGAAGTTACGTGAAGCAAAACTATCGTTGAAACGCTATCATCTGGCGATAATCGACATACGGAATGAGTGCCCTGATTTATTTGGTTGGTTGGTACTTATCGTTTGCTGGTCGGAATCCAAGTGACCGAGAAACATAAGTGAAACATTAAACTGGTATACTGGTATACAATAGAAATACTTAGAATATAAGAGTAAAGTAAAGAGAAAAAGATGTTTGATAATGTAAGAGTAAAGAGGAAAAGTTCTGTAGTTAGAGATGTGCAGAGTTTAGATAATTTAAAGAATATGAAGTGCACGACAAATTATAATTAAAATATTTAAAAAAGCAACCAATCGATATCTTATTCTCAAACATTCCCCCGCCCCTGGAACAGCGTTTCAGCTTATAGGCAATAAAGCGAGCTTATGTATCGGGCGCACGAAGTCTCCTTGTTTGGTGCGCAAAGTAACAACGCGTATATGACCATCTTTCCCTGGATGTAGCAAAATAATTCGTCCCATGGCCCATTTTCCTGGCGGTAAGTTAGTGTCCTTGATTACTACCAAGTCGTTCAGCTGGAAGTCTCGATGAGTATTTAACCATCGGGGTCGTTGCTGCAGCGAGGTCAAGTACTCCATGCTCCAAACGTTTCCAAAACCCATGCACCTTTGCTTGAATAGCCTGCCAGCATAACAACCGGTTTTGTGGAATCTCAGTCGATGGTTCAGGTACAGCTGAATAAGGTTCTCCTAAAACGAAATGAGCGGGTGTTAGTACATCGATATCTTGATCGGACATTTTACAGAGAGGACGAGAATTGAGTAAAGATTCTATTTGAGTCAAAAGGGTATATAGTTGTTCAAAAGTAAGGGTGTCGGGCCTATAACACGCCGAAGGTGTTGCTTGACGGATTTTACCCCGGCTTCCCACAGGCCACCGAAGTGTGGAGCCGAAGGTGGATTGAAGTGCCAAGTAATGGAAACGCGCGCGAGGGACTCAGCAACAATTGAATTGTGATGGTCGGAGAGGGTCAGCTTATGCATGTCGGATAACACTTTGGCCGATCCACGGAAGTTAGTGCCATTATCCGAGTACATGTGAGACGGCTTACCACGGCGCGCGACAAACCGACGGAGTGCAGCGAGGAATGCGTTTGTTGTTAAGTCGCTTACGAGTTCCAAATGAATGGCCTTGGTACTCAGGCACACAAATAATGCAATGTACCCCTTCGTGAAGTCAGTTCTTCTTCCGATTTTTACTTTAATTAGGATTGGACCAGCGTAGTCACAACCGCAATGGGTAAATGGTCGGTTTCGGTTGATTCTTGGCTCCGGGAGGTTTCCTGTGATTTGCGTAGCCGTTGCCTTTCGTTGGCGGAAGCATTTTACGCAGTCATGGGTAATCTTACGTAACAGATTTCTGCATCCAATTATCCAAAATTCCTGCCTTATATGGACAAACAGCGTTGAAACTCCTGGATGTAGTAAGCGTTGGTGAAAGTCGATGGCGATGAGCTTGGTTACATTGTGTCCCTTTGGAAGAATAATCGGGTGTTTGACGTTGAACGATATTTCTGCGTTTTGAATCCTTCCTCCTACCCGTAAAATTTGCTGGTCATCTAGGAATGGAGTTAAATTACTCAGGTTACATGATTTAGGAAAACGATCGTGGTTTTTAAAAGAGGATAGAGTCTCTCCGAAGCAAAGATTTTGTAGCCATTGAATTATGGCGTGTTTGGCGTCGTAAAGCTCGACAGGAAGAAGATAGTTTGTGGTAGCTTGTGATCGTCTTCGACACTTTGAAATAAAACGAAAAACAAAGGCTGTGATGCGAACCAACCGATGCCAGGAAGATACGCGTGGGGATAGAAAATCAAGAAAATGATTTTGGTTGACGGCAAGACCTGCTTGTGCAAACTGCTTCCTTTCCTCCTGTTTACAGTCTGGGTGTTCTTGAATATTGTTGATGATGGGCCAGGCGTCTTCATGCTGAGCTAACCAATGAGGTCCTGTCCACCAGAGGGAGTGATTTACTAAGGCTGATGGTGCTAAACCGCGCGAGGCACAATCCGCAGGATTCTGTTCGGATCTGATATGGAACCACCTTCCTCTGGGTATGGTAGTAAGAATCTCGGCAGTCCGATTACCGACAAAGGTATCCCATCGACGAGGGGAAGACGACAACCACAAGAGAAGGACTTGTGAGTCGCACCACGCAAAAATATTCGAAAAGGTTAGATTTAACGATTTTTGGACCGCGACGAGTAGCCGTGTAAGCAGAAGGGCTCCGCACAGTTCTAGTCGAGGAATGGTAAGTTGTTTTATTGGGGCAACGCGAGTTTTGGCAGCTACAATATTTGTTTTTAAAGAACCGTCCGGCAAAACGAAGCGAGAATATATAACCGCGGCATACGCGGATGCCGAAGCGTCGGAGAACCCGTGCAGTTGGACATTGGCATCCGATAAGCCTATGCACCGAGAAACGCGGATTTGGGCTAGAATGGGCAGTTCCTGACGCTTTTTATGCCAGTTGGCTGCAATAGTGTCTGGAAGAGGCTCGTCCCAGGTAAGTTTATGATACCATAACTCTTGCAGAATAATCTTGAGTTGCACGACCGAAGGCGCGAGAAATCCAAAAGGGTCGAAAACACGTGCAACCTCTTTCAGCAGTTGTCGTTTTGTATTGGATTCATCGGGAGAAAGATGAATACGAAACAAAACACTTTCACTCTGAATCTGTCCATCTTGGAGAAGCTCTGCACAATTACTCTGCCATTTGCTTAATTGTAAGCCACCCTTTGAAAGAAGTTCAATGAGCCGTTGCCGTTTGTATACAACTTCAGTGAGTGAGTCACCTCCTGATACCACGTCATCGACGTAAAAGTCATTGAGGACTATATCGAACGCTACCGGGTAGCTTTCGCGATAATCATACGCTAATTGCTCGAGAACCCGAACCGATAAGTATGGGGCACACGATGTGCCATATGTCACCGTGCGCAAGCGGAAATGTTCCAAGGGTTTTGTTGGAGATGTTCGCCAGACAATTCGTTGGTAGTCAGTATCGTCGCTGGCGACCCAGATCTGACGAAACATCTTCACTATATCTGCGGTGAACACATACGTGTGTCGGCGAAAACGTATACATACCGAAAAAAGGTCGCGTTGAATCGGCGGCCCTATCATGAGTGAATCATTTAGAGAGTTCCCTTTGGCATCCTTAACCGAACCGTCGAATACCACCCGAAGCTTCGTAGTGGAACTATTAGGGTTAAATACCGCATGGTGAGGCAAATAAAAAACATTAGGGTTATTAACCTCCGATGACGGAACTCTTTCCATATGGCCTAGTGATAAATATTCATCCATAAACCGAGAGTAGGATGTTAGAAGTTCAGACTTTTTAGAAATTTTCTTTCCATGGCCTTTAAACGCGAAATGGCACCACCGCGCGTGTCAGTGAAGATTGGTGGGTGTTTGAATGGAAGTCGAACGATGTATTTTCCGAGGTCGTCTCGTCGAAGGCTTGCTACAAAATGCTGTTCAATAGCTCTATCCTCTGCGGAAACAAGTGATCGGGGATCTACCTCCTCGATTGTCCAAAAAGCCTGTAACGCAGCGTCGATGTCGAGGATTGTGTGAAGCGATTGTATAGAGCGTTTATTGTTGCATTCTGTTGTGCCCGAATACAATTTTCCCGCCAACACCCAACCAAATAAAGTTTTTTGCGCAATAGGGCGTCCTTCTGCGCTGCGAATAATTTCGCCTTCAAAAATATCCCACGCCCTGTCTGCACCGAGCAAAATGTCTACTGCGTTAGAGTTATTAAACGATGTATCGGCCAAATTTAGATTGGAGATGTGATGCCAATGTTTCACATCAAAAGAAACAGTTGGCAATGCTGAAGTTATGCGGGGTAAGATGTACGTATCCACCGAGAGGTTTGCTGAGTCGTAGCGGGAAGCGATTACTATAGAAACAAGACCTTTAGATTGTCCAGCGGAGATAGCACCGATTCCGCTAATTGGTATGCGGCCTTTTGTCCGTTTAAGTCCAAGCCTTTGGACACAAGATTCGGTGACAAAAGAAACCTGAGATCCCGTATCGATCAAAATACGCACGAACTGATAATTCCCGGATTGATCCAATACCTTACCAACAGCTGTTGGCAGCAAGGTTTGGGTCAGAAAAGAAGTGCAGTTAAGGGAGTGGTTTGTTATAACTGGATTGTGATTTGCCGATGTTGATGGAGTATTGGCATTAGACCAGGTGGTTTGAGCAACGGCAGGTTCCATGACGCGATTGGTATTACCTGGATTTGTTTGGGTAGAACTAGGATGCACCAAACTGTGGTGCCTAGCATTACAGCTTCTACACCGAAACTTGGACAGACAGCTAGAAGCATTATGTCTACCACGCAAACAGTTGAAGCAAAGGTTTTTCGATTTTACCAAATCTCGTCTTGCCTCTATAGGCATTGCGAGAAATTCCGGGCATTCCGGGAGTGCATGCGATAAGTTGCACTTTTGACACTGACTGCAGGACGACACATGCATACTTCTCAACACGGCTGGCTTAGTTTTATTGATGTCACGCGAAACTCCCTTACAGGACTCAAGTGCCTCACAACGACGTTCGAGAAAGTTTAAGAAATCGACAATGGCAGGATAATCTTCATCAACACTAGCAGCTGCCCAAGCCTGTCGGGTATCTAGATCTAATTTACCTATCAGCACGTGAATTATCCACGGGTCCCTTTCATACGAGTCTAGTGAATTAAGGCCCCTAATTACCTCGTCAGCTCCATCGGAAATTTTCCTAAGGGTTTTGACATTCGAAGCCTGCATTGATGGGAGCTGCATAAGTGTTTCTACGAGGCTGCTGATGATATACCGTGGCCTATCATACCTTTTCTCAATTCTATCCCATGCTTGCTCATACGTAGCGTCAGACACAGGAATGTGTGTGAGCAAATTCAGTGCCTCGCCACGGAGGCAGGACCTCAAAAAATGGAATTTCTGAGTTGGCGATAAGTGGTTCTTGTTGTGCACCGAACTCTGAAACATGTCGCGGAACGAAGGCCATCCGTGATAAGAGCCCGAGAACGGCTCGATATGAATTTTGGGTAAATATGCATCGTCAGGTGATGGAGCAGCGGCCGCCTGCTGAACGCACAATGCTTGAGAATTAGGAACAGCGTTATTAGCTATGTTACCTTGCGTACCTTTCTGCCTATCCTGAACCGAGGAGAGGAGAGCCGACTTAACCTGAATGTATTTTGCTTCGAATTCTTCGAATTCCTCTTCAGGATCAACATATCGATCTTCATCTTTATGCTCATACATTTGTTGTTGGGAAGTATAAAACTTAGCCCACAAATCATTTGCCCTCTCTAAACGAACCTCAAGATTTGCCAGTGTAACGAGTTCGGTGATAGTTTCCGTAAAAGTTGATAATTTTGTTAGCGAACCCTTCAAGTTTCCTCGAGCTGCACGAAGAGCAGAAAGACTACAAGTGGCAACCATTTTTCCACGAGGGCAATATCAAAATTGCCTTTAAATATCTTACAAATCGCGCGCGAAATGAATGAGCAAAGCCACGTATACACCTTGTCTATAATAGACCGTTCTAACGTTTATATAAACCTCGTCGATATCGAAAGGTAATAGAAATGTTGATAAGCGTATTACATGTGGTAGAAACCACGTTTGCTCCTAATCACTTGTGTTGTCTGAATCATACATATATGCGGGACTCAATGAAAATTGCATCACCCACTTGTGCACCTGTGCACAACACAAAAATTTAATTAAAATGTCACAAAAGTTCACTTCGAATAATTGTTGGAAAATGATTCGATTTGGACTACAATCACTGTGAGATTAAGGTGCGCTTGAAGCTGACGAGAGTGTTTTATTAACGGGTATTCCGTTTACCAGCGATGAATGCACAGCACAGCGACACTTTTCACACAGTGCAATTACTGCATAGGAGTGAAATCCGGCTCGATACGGACCAAAAAGATGTTTGATGATAAAAAGCGAAATGCTGGAAGGACCAGCACCTGGATGGAGAATAATATTCTTCAATAAACCCACGAACAAACGCAATTTCGAAACACGTTATAATCTGATTTATTTGGTTGGTTGGTACTTATCGTTTGCTGGTCGGAATCCAAGTGACCGAGAAACATAAGTGAAACATTAAACTGGTATACAATAGAAATACTTAGAATATAAGAGTAAAATAAAGAGAAAAAGATGTTTAATAATATAAGAGTAAAGAGTAAAAAGGAATTGCTAAAGTTCTGTAGTTAGAGATGTGCAGAGTTTAGATAATTTAAAGAATATGAAGTGCACGACAAATTATAATTAAAATATTTAAAAAAGCAAACAATCGATATCTTATTCTCAAACAGACATATTAAAGCAAGAAAATGTTGAATATAATAACTTAGAAGAAGCATTAGACTTCGAAGAACTAAGGATTGCGGTAAACGCAAATACAATTATTTATATCATAAGCATACCGAATACAACCAAGGAAATATGTAATAGTATTCTAGTTAAGCCAGTAAAAAGAGAAAATGTAACATCTAAAATTGAATATAAGAAAATACTAGAATGTTTAGATAATATATATGGTATTAAGTCAGAATGTAAGGACTACAATAGCTTAAGCATATGTAATAATTATAATTTAATAGATATCAGCGGCAATACATGTATCCTGAACTTACTAAAGAGTCTCCCATCGATTTGCACCTTAGTCAACAGCCAACACCTACACACGGTTGAAGAAATCTCATTGGGAATCATATTAATTAACCAGTATAATGGATCAGTGACCATCAACAGCGAGACCACCCATCTAACAGGAACATTTTTATTAAAGTTTGAGAACGCTACAGTCAATATTGAAAACAGAACCTCCGTATCCAACACAGTATCCAGATATAAGCCGTTACCTGCAGTAGCACAGCCAGCGGCCGCCGTCAGGAAAGTCGAAGAAGTTCTTTTATTGGAAATGCTTAAGGAATTAAACACCAAAAATATTGAAACCATCGAGCTATTGAAGAAGCAAAACCAGCCATACATAGTAACTTCTTATGGGCTAAACGGAATTGTAACGATTTTTATCATAGCTACGGTCTTACGGTTTTGTCGTACCAGGCAAGCATCTAATAATACCGTCATAGTACTCGATGAAAGAGAAGAAGAAATATCATCAGCAACACCGCCAATAGAATCACCGAAAGCAATTATAACAGCCGCCATGCCACAATCTCCACACATCCATAAGCAAATAGCACCACCCAAGGTATCGGTCAAACGAGGACCTTAGTTTTTTAAACTAATTAGACGTATGATAATTTAATTTATATACTTTATAAGCTCTCCGGTGACTCCTTCTTGGCGTTACAAATGTAATGGCAAAGTGAATATACCTTCCTGTGGAGGGTATAAAAATATCTTAAGGCAATGGTTATCGTTCTGTAGACGGAAAGATCCTATAAATCTTAAGACTGCGAGACTTTGTAGTATGCATTTTGTCAAAGACGAATTTCTTAACAATATTGAATATGAAATGGGTAAATTGATATATTAATATGGTAATCTCAGTGCTCATTTATGTCCCGACAGAACAAAGAAGTCGTTGAAAGCATTATGGAACATTTAAACTATGCTGATCCTGAAGAAGAATTGGACGCAGCCCCCGTTGAAAATGTGGAGAATAAATTACTCCAAACAAATATCGAAGATGAAACTAGTGATGTGCTTCAAGTAAAACAATTTGAAGTAGATGAAATGGTTAAGGAAATATGTGTGAAAGAACAGATGTAAGCCATTATAAATGTATGCATAAGTAGACGTAAGTGAGGTGGAACTTATAATTATTTTAGGACCCAGCTTGATAAGGAATATTGTATTTTAAGGACCCGTCTATGGTTGTGTGAACTTGGCACCCCAATGTTATTTTTTTTCTAGTGGCTAAGCAAGAGTTCTAGAGTTTTTGCTTAGAATTTTGAAAAGTTCTGTTCGTTAAGTATTTTTTTTTAATTTTTTTAAATATGGGTTGCTAAATTCACGAAGCACCCCATTTGTGAAAATATTTTTTTTTTTTTTCGCACAGAAACAACATAGTTCTAGAGTTCCTCATAGTGTTTTTCCAAAGAATTTGCCAAATTACGCCCAAAAAAATATTTTTCGATTGTATGACAGCACCCCATTTTCAAAAAAAATATTTTTTTTTATTAAAATAATGCACAACACCAAGAGTTCTGGAGTTCCCCATATAAGAAAAAGAATTCGGAATATAAACAAAAAAGTCATAGAACTTTGAAAATTGATAAATATTCAAAAAGATATTTAGGTTTCCATGAGTTCCGATTGGAGTTCGGTAAAGTACACAAGGAGCTTAGGAAAAAATCCTTACAGGAAAATCTTCTAAACCGAAACACAAAAAAGTATGAGCAAAGTGAAAATTGCAAATTTTTTTGCAAGTTCCGAAGTGTTCTGATTAGTGTTCCAAAAAAAGCAAAAGGAGCTTAACAAAAAGTCCTAATAAAAAGTCCAAACATAGATACATGTGCTCTTACTGATCCGCATTATTTAGAGTCCCAAAATACTGCAGCCAAAAGACCACTGTCATCCATTCAAAATTCTGTCAAAATACATGGGCAAACATATAAATTAGCGTTGGTCAATATGCAGCATTAATTTGCTCTGGACTGAAGTGGTACAAATACGATGACTTATTAAGGCATCAACTTGTGCTTAAAGCAGACGATAAGGTTAGTCCGCACGCTTTTATTTACATCGTTGATTGATAAATTATCATTTACCAACATCAATAAAAACAATGTCAGTTAAAGTATACATGCACATTTATTTATTCACACCTAAAAAGTTAACAAAAAACTTGAAAATGAACAAAAAATTTTAAATTGGAAAACAAAAAAAAAAAAAACAATAAAACTTCAAAATAAACAAAAACAATATAAAATTTGAAAACAAAAAAAAAACAATAAGACTTGAAAACAAAAAAAATTAATTTTAAATTTGAAAAAAACAATATAACTTGAATACAAGAAAAAAACTTTAAAATTGGAAAACAAAGAAAAAAACATAAAATTTCAAAAGAATAAAACTTGGAGATAAACAAAAACAGCCTTATTTATTAGAATTTGCTAAACACGCTTATACACCTGTATAGTTATGCAGTGTATAAGAATTTATACAGCCCTTATACACCCTTCCAAAAATTCTTATTTATAAAACGTTTTTCCATGCATACTAGTTATACAGGGCTTGTGTCAAAAAAAGTACTGAAAAAGAGAAATCTTTTACATTTATCTGTCCGAAATGATAAAAAAAACGTAAGCAGCTTGTGGGAAATGCAAATTCAAATACAAATAAAAAAAAATGGAAAAGTAAAAAGAAAAAGATGGGATATTTGGGACTCCATGAGCCGGTAGTCTTATCAAATTAAAAAAAAATATATATAGCGATTAAAAATATCTCGTGTCTGCTCATATTTCTAAGCCAACTTATCGAGGATACTTGCAGAATCTGAATTGAAAATAAAAACGTCGATATATGGAATTTATTTTTGACTAGCTGACCCGGCAAACGTTGTTCTGCCTAAAATTTGTTTTGAAATGTATTTCAATAATGGTAAGAATTTTTTTAATAAGAATGAAATGAAATTCATTACGTAATTTTAAACGCAAATTTTATTTCCGATTTAATATATTCAATTTTATTTCAAATAATAATACAATGTTCGTTTGATCTTGGTTAATAATAATTTATTTTAAAGCTAGCATGTGGACAATATTTTTTGTTTCTCCATTTTCAACGTATACAAATAAATCGTTGGGCTTACCAGTCTGGAGCAGGCTACATATAACTGACCATGAGCGAAGTATGAATTTTCCAAATCCAAGCCGCAGACTTGCATCGACTGGCCTTGGTCATTGCATATGCCAGACGAATGGGGAATTGTAAGCGTTTAAATGCAATTGGAGAATCTGTTGGAATCATCGGGATTATTGGCAATAAAACATGCTCTCCTTTAAACTTGCCATTGATAATTGTCGATTCAATAATGTTACCAAATATTTTCTTGACAACCAACCGCGTTCCGTTACATAATTTTAGTGCATTTAGGTTTCGTAGCAGTATGATTGGTGATCCAATTTTCAAAATTAAATTATGTGGTGGAAGACCTGGCAAATCAAGTGAATTTAAAAATTCTGTTGGAAAATTCAATCCTTCATCTTCTTCTACCACAGTATCAATTGACTTGAATGAATATGATGAAGATTCTAACATGTTTTGAATGTAAATATTTATGGACTCGACATCAATATTTTTTGCTGCTAAAATTGCCCTTTCGCTCAGCCAACGATGATTGTTGATATTATCTCGAATGTTTGGAAACACATTTTGAATTAATGCGTCTCTAGATGGCACAATGATGCAAAAATGATCTGGTAACTTGATTACCTGGCTCATTGGATTCACATTAATTTTGCCTTCCCCAATATAAAGCAATTGCTTCGCGAATTGCGCAGCAGATGGATCATTTTGAAGTTGGACACGCATGTTCGTTGTCAATTTCAATTTATGAACACTGCTCCACAGTGATGAAGCTTACTACTTAACGGGCTCCCGACCCGTGGAGAGTCTCTGCCTGAGACACTGCAGCCTTCCATCCTCTGCGATCCCGGGCACGCTGCTTCCAGTTATCCAGATCAAGCGCTCTGGCATCCGCGATGGCTTGGTCTTTGAAACGGAGGTTCGGTCTTCCTTGTCGTCTCGAACCTGGCGGCTGGGATTCGAAGATCCTCTTAGCTGGAGCATTATTGTCCATTCGCTCGATGTGGCCGAGCCAATGTAGTCGACGTATTTTGGCCTTTTGGACTACATCCACATCTTGGTACAGCTCATAGAGTTCGCGGTTGTATCTTCTCCTCCATTCGCCCTCCTCGCACACAGGACCAAAAATCCGCCGAAGAATTTTTCTTTCGAAGGAGCCCAGTATCAGCTCTCCCTTCCTGCTTATCGTCCAGCACTCGGCGCCATAAAGCAGAACTGGCAGGATAAGGGTTCTGTAAAGCATACATTTTGTCCTTCGAGTTAGGAGTTTTGAACCCAATTGCTTTGCCAAACCGAAGTAGCAGCGGTTTCCTAGGGTAATTCTTCGCCGGATCTCCACTAGGATGTCATTTGTGGAGTTCATGTTTACTCCGAGGTAGATAAACTCCTTAACTACCTCGAAATTGTTGCTATCAATAGTGACGTTCTGTCCTAGGCGGTGGACAGATGCTTGTTTGTTTGTTGATAGCATGTACTTAGTCTTGTCCTCATTTACTACAAGACCAACGAATTTCGCCTGTTCTTCAATCGCCGTAAAAGCCTCTATCACGGCACGCTGGGAGCGAACGATGATGTCAATATCGTCTGCATACCCCAGTAGCTGGACGGATTTGTTGAAGATAGTGCCTTCCGTGTTGACACCTGCCCTGCGCACTATCTGCTCTAGCACGAGATTGAAGAAGTCACATGATAATGCGTCTCCTTCCCGAAATCCGGTGCATGTTTCGAATAGCTCGGAGGAACTACTTCCAAATTGCACGTTGCAGCGTGTGTTCTCCAGCGTCACGCTACATAGCTGGATCAGTTTTGCCGGGATCCCGAATTCGGCCATCGCCACATAAAGCTCCTGACGATGAATGCTATCATATGCGGCTTTGAAGTCGATGAATAGGTGGTGAGTCTCGACTTGAAATTCATTGGTCTTTTCCAGGATTTGCCTCAGTGTGAAAATTTGGTCTATAGTCGATCTGCCGGGCCGGAAGCCACACTGGTACGTGCCGATTAGTGTGTTGCAGAACGGTTTGAGACGTTCACACAGTACGTTGGATAGGATCTTGTATGCGACATTAAGCAGGGATATGCCTCGATAGTTCTTGCAAGACATAGGATCGCCTTTTTTGTAGATGGGGCATATGGAGCTGATAGTCCAGTCATCGGGCATACTTTCCTCCACCCATACTTGGTTGATGATTTGGTGCATGCGCCCTACCAAAACATCACCACCGTATTTGAAGAGCTCCGCTGGTAAACCATCAGAGCCGGCGGCCTTGTTGTTCTTTAGCTTTTTTATTGCTAAGCCAACTTCTTCTATACTGGGCGGTGGAACTGGATCTTCATTGACTGGACGTGGGTTCTCTTCTTGCCCTATCACTCTCTCTACATGATGCCCATTTAGCAGCTGCTGGAAGTGCTGCTTAAAAACATCTACTATTCCCTGCGCTTCGGTGACTAGGTTTCCATCACTGTTTCGAAGAGCCTGCGTTCCGGTCTTGAAGCCAGCAGCCAGTTGCTTGGCTTTCTTGTAGAACTTCCGGATGTTGCTTCGATCGCGGGACTCTTCGATCTCCTTGAGCTGGGAGACTGCGTAGGCCCTCTTCTTTCTACGCAGGATTTTCTTCTCCTCTCTCCTCCTGGCTCGATACTCTTCCCCTGTTTTGCGCTGCAGCTCCTTCATATGTGCATCTTCTGTCACCGTTTTCCTGCGTACGCAATTATCATCATACCACGGGCTCTTTCTCTGGGCTGTCTGGTACCCTAAGGTGATTTCGGCTACCTCTTTGATGATGTCGCGATACTGGGACCACTGGGTGTTGGCATTTGTGGTAGGTGAATGCACTGCGGAGAGTTTCTCACTCAGGCGCTCTTTGTAGACTCTGGCTACTCCAGGTGTGCTAAGGCGTCCAACGTTGAATTTCTTCTTCTGGGCGGAACGCAGCTTCTTCTCGTTGGATAGTCGAGCTCTGAACTTAGCCGCAACAAGAAAATGGTCAGAGTCGACGTTTGCCCCTCGGAATGTGTGCACGTTGAGGATGTTGGATGCGTGCCTCGCGTCGATTAGCACATGGTCGATTTGGTTGGCTGTTCGACCGTCTGGAGAGCGCCAGGTTGCTGTGTGGATCCTTAGCCTTGGAAACCTAGTGCTACTTATCACCGTATTACGAGCTGCCGCGAAGTCAGTTAGTCGGTAACCGTTGTCTGTGGTCGTTTCGTGGATTCTGTGCTTACCAACTAACCCGCCAAAGATGTTTCCCTTTCCGATTTTAGCATTGAAGTCCCCGAGCACAACTTTGACATTGTACTCCGTACAGGCTCCGTAGGCTCCATTCAGGAGGTCATAAAACTCCTCCTTGATAGGGTCTTCAGCCTCGTCGGTAGGGGTGTGTGCACATATTAGGCTTATATTTTGGAAAGCAGCTTTGATGCGGATTACAGCTAGGCTTAAAGTCAATAACTTTTGCCGTAAGCCGATTTCCCACGACGAATACGCATCCTAATACATGCAATCTTTTATGGCAGCTGTAATAAATATCGCATTTTTTTCTTTTCATCATACCTGATCCTATCCATCGTATCTCCTGGATCGCGGTAATATCTGCCTTGTACCGCGTGAGGACAGACTCAAGTTTTTGAGTAGCACCTGGGGTGTACAGCGTTCGCACGTTCCAGGTACATACTCTCAAATCGTTGTCCGTTGACGTTCCGGGTCTAGTTGCCGTTTGAGGGAAATTGTTATCCGAGGCTCCTCGTGTCTCTCTCAAAACTATTCTTTTTTTTACATGGTCGGGAAGTTACCCCGACGGCACAACCCCCAACCTGGAGGGCCAGGCCCTTGACCCTAGGACAGCAGGCCGGTTACTCCGGTGCCAGTAACCCACTTTGGGATGTGAGCGCTGCCGTTGGCCCATTAAGTTTTCATCCGCCACCAACTCTTCTCCAACACCCTGGCTCGGTATTGGAAATCCCTATAGACCTGGTATCCGAATATGTCAGAGCAGCTCTATAGGGATTACACTAAATAGTTCGGCCTAACTGGAACTGTAGACGCCACCGTTGGCTCCATCTAGGGAGCTCCTCCGCTGCCGTCTGGTACCAGAGGAGGTGTCTTAGTGAGAAAACAACACTCCTCCCCCCTCTCTCGTCTGCTGCCACCAACGACCTTCCAAAGGGGTTGGTTACCCAATCTCCAGTCGAGGTACTAGGCACCCACCAGTCACCACGTGGAGGTGAGAGTAGGAGTTGATAGTGAGAGGCTAGGTGAGAACGCTTGTGTTCTCATGACATCGCATCACTACCCTTCAACACCGGCGATGAAGCTTTAAAACATACATTTATTTCATCTGCATAGGTGGAACGTGGAATAACCGGAAGTGTTTGTCGAAAATCTCCTGATAACAAAATTAGAGTACTGCCAAAGAGTCTGTCGTTGTCTCTCAAATCTTTCAACGTACGATTTAAAGCTTCTAATGAATGTTTATGTGCCATTGTACATTCATCCCAGATTATAATTTGGCATCTCTTAAGTACATTCGCCATACCTGAATGCGATTTAATGTTGCATAATGCATTTTCATTTGTCTGTATATTTAACGGCAATTTAAGTGCAGAATGAGCAGTTCTTCCGCCATCTAATAAAGTAGCAGCAATGCCTGATGAAGCGATGGCCAAAGCAATTTCACCTGGAGAACGTATTTTAGCCAAAATGAGAGCAATCAAAAACGTTTTGCCAGTGCCACCTGGAGCATCCAGAAAGAAGAATCCGCCTTCTTTTGCAGTGACTGCAAGCATTACCGAATCAAGAATTAATTTTTGTTCTGCCAATAATTGTGGTTCATGTGTTTGAATGTACTCATTCAAATCGTCAATAATGTATGATTGTTTTCGTTGTAAGTCTCGATTAAATAAATCACTTGCCGGACGATTGGGTGAAGGTAGTCCCAATGTAATTAGTGATTCATTTGAAATATTCAAGCATAAGTCTTCCAATTTTAATAATGCTTCATTATACATTGCAGATGTATATTCTAATAATGGATTTCCATGAATTGTACGTTATGCATGTAAAATATCTTCACTCATGGCGTTCTTAAATTTGTCCCATAATTCATTTGGGTTATTTGGAAAGCATGTTGTCAATAAAATTGCAAACAAAGCACGAATCTAATGAGGAGTAGAACCGAGAACAGCATCGGTTATAGTCGAATCCCAATGAGAATCTCCTTCTAATAATTGTAATGCGCGACATGCATCATGATTTGTGGCATATATTTGACCGTTGACTGTTTTTAAATATTCAAATGATGTTGCTCCTGGAACATTAATTAATAGCAATCGTAAGTAGAAGCATTCACGTTGTCTTGGATGCACAGTATATACCCTGCCTAATGTATTCGTGGAAAAAATGCCTGGATATTCGGCGAGGGGTTTACCTTTTTTACGGGGTTCCCAATTTTTTTTAGACGTATTCCATGTAAAATAAGCTGGTACCTCTGAATAAAGTATTGTTTTTGCGAAACGTCCAAAATGATTTTGTTGTTGGCATAATTTGAAAAATTCCGTTAACGTCGTTTTTGATGGTGTTTCTGCTCGACTTACTGCATTTTCTTCGGTGAAGTAAACACGTTGCCCATTTTCAAGATGGATAGCCAAATGAGTGACAGCTGGATTTCTTTCGTGAATAGCAAAGGATAGGATTCGCCAGACTGCCTCATTACTGCTTATATACCTGCCCATTTGGTAACGCGCAACTTCGTCATTTTCATTTCGAACAGCAAAAACAGCCATGTCGTTGCCCTTGTGCACATATTTGCAGATGTATTTAATCGATTTAACAGAGCTGCAAAATTCTACATATATATGTCCTTTGGAGGTTTTCGATAGAAGAGGACAATAAGGTACAACCCACCTATTATCTATTTCAATACTGTTTTGGTTTTTATTTGAGTTTATAACAAAGGAATGGCCACCATTTTCAGTAGATCGGCGGCGATATAGTGGATATCCATCCATTCCCGAAATAGTATCCGATAATAAGTCCTTGGGAAAGTGTTTTGTGCATTTACCATTATCCATGCATAGTGAATTTAGGTTGATGGCACCACATGGACCATGTATCATGTGTGTCGTTACAATCTGGAACAATTCTGGATCTACTGTTTCATGTGGGATTTCTGCTGATATAATCTGATCAATTTCTTCTGGTCTAATTTTGTTGATCAACCAAATTAAAATATGGGCATGTGGCAATCCCCGTTTTTGCCATTCAATTGAGTACATCCAACATCGCGTTTCTCCAAATAAGTGGTGTTTTACTATAAAATCCATTAAAGATTTTAGTTTTTGTTTGAAAACACGTGCCGTTATGTCATGTCGATCATTAGCTGATTGGCCTGGCAACAAATAATTTTTGATTTCGTCCCACTGCGGGTTACATGTAAATGTGATGAATAAATCTGGTCGTCCGTATGCACGTACGTAGGCCATTGCATCTTGAATATATTCCTGCATATGCCGAGGACTTCCAGTGTATGACGAAGGAAGGATGCACATTTGTCCGATTTCATTAGAGTTTACATTGCCATCCACATTATTGTTTATGGCATCGCGCAAATGGATGTATTCTTCGGGCCTTAATTTTGCCTGGTTGAATCGAATATAACGGAGACGTTCACTTTCAATTTTGGCGAAATTGTCGACAATAAATTGGTGGTATAAATGTCTGCATTTTAATATGTGATTGTCTATATTGGTCCGAATCATAATCCTGTGTGCATAGAAATTCATGGCGCTAACTTTTTTATTCGTTTCTTCACCTAAAAGTAAAAAAAAATGTATTGCAAATATACCTAAATTTGTTTATTAAATTTGTAATTGTTATGTTAACCTGTTGCAGGATTCCTTTGTTTGATGTTTATATGGTAGCCATCCTCGCCCTCCCAAAAAATGAATGGATATTGTAGTGCGTCGTAAGAACGATGTGTATCTGCAATGACTTGTGTGGTGTTGTTGCGGCGCATGATGCGTATATCACGTTGTTCAAATGTATCGCCAACCATTACTATTCCTACTTCATTCACGGTTGGCGCATTAAAACGGCGCGCATGTTCGCCAATAGGCACTTTATCGGCTTTAATAACGATCATATAATTATCGTTTTGCAATTGATTGGAAACTTGCTTAAACAATCGGATGAGGTAATTTTTTTCTGCAAAAAAAGATTCTAAATCGGCCACGATAGCACGTTCCTGAATTACTTGCATGTGATTGTACTCGCAACGTATGTTGGACTGCTTTTCTTCATCTCCCATAAAGTAAATTTGTAGAAATTTTGGTGATTCCGTGGGAAGAGGAAGTAAAGAGCCAATTTTGTGATAGACCTGGCCTTGTATCTTAAATGTGGAATTAAATGTGCGTCCTTGTCCATCCGTATTAGTAATGATATTGGCGGCGAAGGACGTCATTTGAAAACAACTATTAAAATTCCTCATTTTTTTTTTAAATAATTTTGACTCTGCGGTGTTGCCATCCATTAGCGTTTTCAGTGGCTCCGGTGGTGGGTTCAATGTAGGTAAAACCACTTTGCCTGATGAACAACACATCCCTGTTGTTTCATTTTTGAATTTCAGAGCGTGGCAATAAGTGCATTCTTTATCCATGTCACCAATTGAAATTTTCGAATGTGCGCTATATTCGATGTCTGGATCATATTCAAATGCGATGCGATTAAATGATGACAGTGTTAGCGCTCTTGTTGTTTGCATGCGTACTCGATTATTTAATTGCACCACACTTCTGTATGAATCCGTAACACGATTGCGTGATGTTTGAGTTATAATTCTCATTTGTGCAAGGCGTTCAATTCGGAGTGCATCATTTTCTAATGCACGGGTGGTTGCATTGCGCAATCGTGTGTCCTCTCTTGCCGCTTCTTCTTGTTGTGGTGTTAACTCCATTCTTTTTTGTTGCCTATTGCGAATTTGTCGGTCACTACGACCAATGTTCAAACTTTGTCGTCCAGGCATTTTATTATTTTTTCTGCAATATGTACACTTATGTATGCTAAAAAAGAACATTTTCCTTGGTTGTGTTATTTGTGCCGGAAATCGAATGGAAATGTTATTTACCTATTTAAAATTGATTAAAAACTAATTTGGAGTTTTTGTCAAACAATTGTACAGCTAAATGAAATATGAATTACTGAAATGTCAAATTCAAAAAAGTATAGACAACCAACGCCAACTATATTATTACAATTAAATTTAATGTTGTTAATACAAAATTGGTATGTAGGTAAATCTAACTTGTCGTAAATATCTCCCAGCGCCACCTATCGGGTCCAAATTTTGGCAAAAACTTTCTGTTTCTTTAATTGTTATATGGTGTTAATTTGAGCCAAATCGGTCCGTAAGTAAGAATTTTCAAAAAAGCGACCCCAGCGCCACCTATAGGGTCTAAAGTAAACATAAACCATCCGGAACACCACACAAACATATGTTGTGAATATAATGGGGATAGCTTTAGTAGTTCAGCCGTGATTGTCAGTCATACATACGCACGAACGTTTTTATATATTAAGATATATGCATTGTATTTACACCAACAATAAATCAAACAAATTTATTCACCTATATCGTCTTCAGTTCTTGAATTCTTCAATTCTTTACTGTAGATATTAATGCAGGTAGTATCACAACCCACAAAAACAAAAACCTTAAACTCAATATACATATTTACACCACCATACGCCCATCATCGCACGTCATTGGCCATCTGCGTATTTCCTCAGAAAAACATTGTCGCTGTTGATTACTCCACACTCACCTCGCCTACTTCTCTTTCGTTTCACTTAATCGGAGAAAACTTCACGCAGTTTTTCTTGACATGTATGTGCTTGTGCGATGTGCGCCACCCACCCACCCCAAAGCAGAACAGCGATCAAGAACAATGGTTGCTGATAATTTTCGATTTGAGAAAATAAATTTAGTTTTTTCGTGTTAGATTTTGGGTTCTAGCTTAGCTTATAGATAACACAGAAAACTGATTGATGCCTTAAAATAATTACGGAAGTTTTGGCTCTTGTTGGTATTTTGTTTTGTTTGCACTGGTTAAGAATTGTTTGAGCGATAAAAAGGCAGTAAAGTCAGAAAAAAAACGCATTTTGGTCAAAAACGCTCCAAAAAAATAGGCATAGCAAGGAAATGAATAGCCTATGTCCTTCTCCAGATCTTAAGGGACATTTCAAAAAAAATGTCATCGAAATCTGTGCAGTAGTTTTCACGCCAACCGCGTACACATGAAAACAGCTACAGTTTTATTATATGTATAGATTTCATTTAAAATAAAATGTGACAAATTATTTAAGTCAAAATGACATTTCGACTATTCCACCTCTATACAGGCTCTAACCAACGTCCAAGTGCGTTTAGCTTATACAAGCTCTGTACAACGTTGAAAAATTTTTATAAATAAGGTTTTTGCGTTTAGAGGCATTATAGAGCGTGCATAACTTTATACACTCTTTATAATACGTTTATAAATAAGGCTGAAAAACTATAAAATTTAAAAACATAAAACTTGAAAACAAGAAAAAACAATATAATTGGAAAATAAATAAATTTTTTTTTTAAATTTTTTCAAGGATATTTTGTTGTGTTTCTCAAGCTCTTTCCAGAACTCTAATCAGAACTCATGCTCAGAAGAAAGCAATTTCCTCTTCCTGCCCCACGAACATTGCAGAGCTGGGCCCACAAATTATATATGTTACCTGGTATTATAAAACCGGTTGTCGGAATAATGAGTAAAAGTAAAAGTAAAAGTAAAAGTAAAAGTTTGTGTATTGAGCTTCGATGAAATTACAGTTAAAGAAGCATACTGCTATGACCGATTAACAAATGCAACCCTTAAGCGAGCATCATATCTGCAAGTTGCTATGCTAAGAGGTAAATTTAAGCAATTAGTTACTAATTAAAAATATATACATAGCTAAAACATATCCACAACAAGCTAATGGGAAAATGGAAGCAGCCAATATTCTACGACTATGACTGCAGAATGACAAAAACAATTTTGTTCAGCATTTTAAAATGTGGCTTCAAGATTGTTGCTGTTGGAGGTTCCAATCGAGGTCTCTATAAAGAGCTAGGCATCAACATGAATAAGCCTTGGTATGTATACTTCTCCTTTTCCTCATCTGTTCTTTACCTTACATACTTGTATAATTTAATAGGTTTACATACAAAGCGAACAAAATTTACGTTTTCGCTGATGTTACACATCTGATTAAACGTCTACGAAACCACTTCATCGACAGTGGATCGTGATAAACAACAAGGTTGCTAGAAAAGCGACTATTTTAAAACTCCTGTTTTGCACCTCTGGTGAATTGAGTATAGGTAAGTCATAAAATATCAGAAAAACATTTAAATGTTGTCCAGGCTGAACGCCAAAAAGTTAAGACGGCTACGAAACTATTTTCACATACCGTATCACAAGCTTTGCTACGGGCAGGTAACTTAAGATTGATAGGAGATGAGCGTTGAGAGGAATGTGAGTATCAACCTGACCTTAAAATGATCAATATAATCTACGGGTGCCTTTTGCGGATTCCAGAGAGAGGGTGCACGCATTATGGTCTTCACTTGGAACTGCAAAACAGTGTTCTAAACAGAATGACCGAATTGATTCTCAATATGAGGGTACTCTGAAAAAATTGCGTGCTTCCTTTTCAAAAAGTTAAATATTGTAGTTAACAAGTAAAAGTGTTATCATCGGCCTGGCCGATGCTTTGATACCTTCCACTGCATACAAGTCATGCAAAATACCAGAACTACTTGACCGACATAGCAAAATTTTTAATACCGACGATAAAAGAAGTCCTTTCACAAAACTTCATTCACCTAGGTTGATTCCTTTGGACGCTATAGTGTTTTCAACGAAAAGATGGACACATGGGTCTAATATTGGTTTTGTATGGGAGGTACCAGAACTATTTTACCGACATAGCCCATTTTCAATACCAGCCTGACGCTGATAAAAATAAGTCCTTTCACCGAATTTCATTCACCTACATCGATTACTTTGGGCGCTATCATGCTTTCAACAGACAGACAGACAGACAGACAGACGGACATGGCTAAATCGATTCAGAATGTTATCCTGATTCAGAATATATATACTTTATGAGGTCTCCGGTGACTCCTTCTTGGTTTTGCAAATGTATTGGCAAAGTGAATAAGAGAAAGCAATCGACGATCACTAACCACTACAAGAGTTTCTGGTTCATGTAATAGAAACTCTACAGTTGTCAAGGTTTAAGTGCTTTGGTCAACACGACGGTTGAAAGATCGTACATTTTGGTGACCCCGACGCGATTTGGTGATCACGGTTCGATATTCGTTTTCTCTTGTTCATCAACGTCAATTCGGAACGCTAGTTCTGCACCATGGAACGACAAGCAGAACTACAGCAAGAAACTGGATCAGAAATTGAGCGAATCATCGCCAATTTCAAGAAGGATCCAGCAACCAGAAAGACGCTTGCGTATTATAAAGAGCGCCTGCGAAGACTGGAGGAGCAGTGGGAAAATTTCGACCCCACTGACAGTGAAATCAGAGAAACATATTCTGATCAACTCGATCATCCTTATTTTAGCAAGGGATACTATGATGCCGTAAGGGCTGTATATAAAGAGCACAAAGATGCGCGGCGGAAATCCAAGATTGTACCGGTCCGTAACAATCCCGACGTCACAGTAGCTCAGAAAGCAATCACAACCACAATACCCAATTCAGTTTACCTAAAATCGTGCTCCCGAGGTTTGATGGCGATTATTTAAATTGGAGACAATTTTTCGACCTATTTGCACAGATGGTCGACAACCACCAGATGCCCAAGTGCCAAAAGATGTGGTATCTAAAAACCAATCTGACTGGAGACGCTGAAAAACTTATTCGCCATCTACCTCTCACAGAGGACAACTATACGTCAGCATGGCAGATGCTGCAAGATCGATACAACAACACTAGACTACTGACAACCGCATTTTTAAATCGTTTGCTTCAACAACCTGGCAGTTCAACAGAATCCGCCAACAGCATTAAGGCACTACACGACACGACCAAGGAGTGCCTGCAAGGTCTCAAAAACCTTGGATTAGATACCAGCAGCTGGGATCCGCTTATATTTCACCTCCTAATAAAAAAACTAGATCGCTCAACGCACGCCCTCTACGAGCAGTCTTTAAAATACCCAAGAGCGTTGCCATCGCTCAACGAATTCCTCAGCTTTTTGGAGACCCGTTTTCAATCCCTAGAGACACTAGGAAACAAAGGACGTTGTGCGGAAGAACAGACGCGAAAACTAACAGCCCGATCCTTCACGTCAGTGGTCGCGGGCAAACCAACTAATCTAAACTGCCTCTACTGTAACAAGGGGGACCATAAGTTATATGCATGTCAAGGGTTATTGCGACTTACACCAAATGGTCGCCTACCCGTGGCATAAAGACTCAGATTGTGCATTAACTGCCTCAATTCGGGACATGTAGCATCCAATTGTTCAGCACGAAACTGCACAAAATGCTCAGGAAGGCACAATACTCTCCTACATATGGATGGACCATCAAGAAATACGACGGAGAGAGAAAATCGCCAACAAGGCCGATTCAATTGCCCACCTAGTGCCCAGAACCCTGAAGATGAGAGGCCAACAACCACAGCAGCGGCAGTAGCCCCAATCACTTCAGCGTCAGCAGTCGCTCCCAAGAATAACGGCTATGCTTTCCTAAGTACGGTAATCATCCATCTAGAGGACAGCGCAGGCAACCTTGTAAACTGTCGAGCATTGCTAGACTCCGGGTCACAGCTCAACTTCATCACCGAGAAGCTGTCAAGAAGGTTGAAGATTCCAGAATTCGCCGAAACAATGCAGATTCTTGGAATAGGTGAAGGCACAAGGCAAGGAACAAAGAGAGTGAACCTTGCATTAAGATCGAGAACCTCAGAATTTAACGTCAATCTAGAGGCCTTCCTCCTACGACAAATCACTCCTAATCAACCAACGCGGAGGATCAACACTGCCTCCAGGAACATTCCAACCGATTTAAGATTGGCAGACCCCCACTTTGGCGAACCTGGACAAATCGATTTGCTAATTGGAGCGGAACTGTACCATCAGTTCTTGACAGTCGGACAGCTTAGTATCGGGGAAGGTCTGCCGCTACTACAGAACACGCGTCTTGGATGGATAATTGCGGGCAAGGCAGGTGGTGCATCCCCACAGTCGGCAATTTGCGGTATCTCCATTGAAGACCAGCTATCTCAGGATATGAAGAAATTCTGGAAGGTGGAGGAAGTTCAAGAAGCAACCAAGTCTCACACACTTGAGGAAAGCAGACGCGAAACTAACTTCACCGAAACAGCCACCAGAAATCCGGAAGAACGCTTCGTGGTTCGACTTCCTTTCAAGGCCCCGACCAACGAGTTGGGAACATCTAAGGGGATTACTCTTCAAAGATTTATATCGCTGGATAAAAGACTAGCAAGGAATAGTGATCTCAAGGAGCAATATACACAATTCATGGCAATTCATGGCAGATCATGGCCCATCAACCCTAGCGTGATCCAAGGACTACATTATTTCCTTCCGCATCATTGTGTACTCAAACCCGACATCACAACCACTAAGCTGCAGGTGGTTTTCGATGCATCTGCAAAAACTAGCACAAACGTATCCCTTAACGATCTACTAGCGACAGGGCCGACAATCCAAGACGAACTGTTCACAACTCTTCTACATTTTCGTCTGCACCGATACGTATTTACCGCAGCCATAGAAAAAATGTATCGACAGATACTTGTCAATCAACATGATCGGCAGTTCCAACTCATTTTTTGGAGAGATAATCCGTCAGATGAGTTAAGAGTATACCAACTCAACACAGTCACTTACGGAACAACATCAGCCCCTTATTTAGCCACGAAATGTCTACAAAAATTGGCAACAGAGGGCACAAGACACTTTCCACTGGGAGCCGAAATTTTGAAAACTAATTTCTATATGGACGATGTGATGACCGGATCGGATAACTTAGCTACGGCCATCAGAATGCAAGAGCAGTTAAATGAACTACTGAAAACTGCCGGATTCGCTCTTAGAAAATGGTGTTCCAATGACAAGAATCTGTTGAAAAACATACCAAGTGACGACATTGCGCTTCACCTTGACCTCGATATTGACAACACAAATCAAATTAAAACGCTTGGTCAAGGATGGCTGCCGAAAACGGATAAGTTTGTGGTAAATGTGAAAGATCAGTGCGTCTTATAAGTAGTTACTTGTGTAATCGTTACCAAAGAGTTTTGCATGATGGAAAATCGTCTGAATTTAAAGGGTTACGTACGGGAGTGCCTCAGGGATCAATTTTGGGACCTTTATTATTTTGTTTATACAGTGGAATCCGTTTAGTACGACTTATAACGACGAACCGTTTAAAGCGACGTAGACACAACAACTTGTTAGGTTTGCATACTACTTCCTATGAACGAACATCCGTTTAGAGCGACTCCGGTTTGAGCGACCAACCGCTTTAAACGACGTAATTTTCCAATAAATCGTTCGGTTACAGCGACGAGTGGTTGTTGTTAAAAAAATATAAAGCAATCGTAGTATGCCACTCTTTGAATTTTCTCTATGCAGTAGCAATAGGTAGCACAATTAGCGCGACAGGCGACAGTTTTTACGCAATAGAGTTACGCGACGGTGCAGGTTTTATGTACATACATTATGTATGTATTTAATTACATATATTAAAAAATTGTTTTTGTTGTAATTGGCATGTACTAATAGCTATTCTGAGTGAAATTAAAAGAAAAATGTTTCTGATTTAAAGGTTTATTTGGTTTTCATTGACGTTACTTCCTTACATACAGATATGTTAATATTTACATATAAAATTTTCAGTTCGTTTTGTGCGTCGTCCGGTTAGAACGACTTAATGTCGCCGGTCCCTTGACCGTCGCTATATCCGGATTCCACTGTATATAAATGATCTTCCCAATGTTTTGCTCGAATGCCTCTTTACACCTTTATGCTGACGATGCCCAGCTTTACTTGTCCACTTGTGTGCGTAGAAATAAGATAGAAGATAAGTATAACAGTCACTGTAAATAGTATTTAAGAATTGCAATTTTAGTAATAAAGACATGATTTGATTTGGATACCAGAGTCGGCAGTTGCCCCTTTTTCCTTTAGTTGCGGCGAGTAATCGCCTATCTATTCAGCGTGGTACGCTTAAATACCAAAAGTAGGGAATAACTTCCAGAATTCACTACATGGCGATCCTGCCAGACATCTGATTATAGATGAATTGCGAACAAATAGACGACATAGCAGATAAATGGGAAGAATTTTTAAAAACAGGAGAACTGCCAACGGAAGAATACATCCCCAAGATCACCAATAAAGACATCCCAGTATGCTCTCCAACTCCAATCAACGCCGGACCAAAACCAATAAGCACAACGGAATACAGAAGACGACAAGAGCAAAGTAAACAGCAGATCAGAAGACTACGAGAAGAAACGACTACACTAAGACCAAAAAGAACGCGTGGAGGACGACAAGTCAAAAGTCGACAACGTATTGCGGAGCTACACCGAATAATAGCAATCACGACAGATAAAAACCAAAAAAACACACTCATTGAAAAAATAAAAGAAGAGAAGAAGAAGCTATGGGGAAAACCCAAAGCAAACCAGCAGCCCAAGCAACCGTAGTCAACAACATAGAAGAGCACATCCCGATGACATCCCTAGTCCCAGAATCAATGGTGACAGCTATAATAATAGGCATAATTTTATATATAGCATACAAAGTAAATAAATATTTTAAGCAATATGTACACAAACATAAGACAAATAATACAATAACGAATGTATAAATGTTTAAGCAAATAATAAATGGAATAAATAAAAACCCAAATAGAAACAATATCAATCAACCTTAGAAAGATTTCAGGAAGACCCTATACAAAAAATACTATAATTTCAAAATTTAATTTATTAAATGAACTAATAGAAGAATTTGAATTATTCATAGGAATTAGTCTAAGCGATAACAAATCTGACACAGCACTCAGATTAGAATTTAGAAACCTCTATAACCACACAAGAAACCTACTAGAGGAACAGTTAGCAAAACAAGAAAGCAACATGTCAGACTTCGATCTAGGAACTTCTATGAAAGCCATACCGCTATTCACAGGGAATTATAAAGAATTAGACAGTTTTCCTAAAATAGTTCAGATAATGTACAATTCACTAAAACCTACTTGTACTCAACAATTCATTGAGTTCATTTTCCATGTAAAATTAGGTTCACCCATAAAAACAGCTCTAGGTGGTGAAGAGCCAAGTGGTTTCGATACACTCAAAACTCTACTTCAAGAGAAATACAAAAGCAATTTAAAAATACACGATACACTTTCCAGCCTTACGCAAAGAAATTTGTCAGTAACCTCATTTAAGGATAAATTACTCAATATAATATCTGAGTTAAACACGTTGCAAATTAATGAGCTAGGAAATACCGTGACAAATTCAGAAAAAAATGTAATTCGAAAAATGAATGAGATATACGCATTGAACATCTCCAAGAACGGTTTAAATGATAATCTCAAACAAACTATTTTCGCCTCTCAGCCCAAATCATTAACAGAAGCATCAAACCTGGCTATCGAACTAGAAAAAACGAGCACAAATACAATAATGCAATATAGACAAAATACAAACCGACCTATCCCTACATACACAAACCAAGGCAATAACCGCAATAGACGCAACAACGATAACCAAACACGAAATTTTAACCACAACAACAATTCCCATCAACCTACTAATAATCGGAACAACAATCGCCAGCATTACAACAGCAATCGCAACCAAAATAATTGGCACAACTCAAGTAACCAAAACAATAACAACAGAAACCACCAAAACAACAACTACAACAATCGCAACAACAGAAATATGACACATCGCATACGGATATTGAACAACGAACAAGAACAGGGAAACGAATGCGGCTCGGAATACATAAATATTCCGCACAGCCAAAATTAAAAGTGTACAAGATATCGGATACCAATACAAATTTCATCATAGCAAAGCATAATCACAAAACTATGACTTTTCTCATCGATACAGGTGCCGACATTTCAATTTGCAAAAGTTCAAACAAACTTGCAGACGAAAAATACTTTCCCGAACATAGATGCAAACTAACTGGTATAACAAATGAAGAAATATACTCCTTAGGCATTATAAAATTGAATCTCCAACTGTGTGAAACCAAGTATTATCACGAATTTCAACTAGTAGAAGAGAAATTCCCAATTGATACAGACGGCATTCTAGGCAGAGATTTTCTACAAAAATTTCTATGCAAAATAGATTACGAAACCTGCACAATATATTTACCTAAATGATGAAGAAATAACATTATCATTGCCAATGCAAACCAAACCCTTGAACACTCTCACAATAAAAGTGCCTGCTAGAACAGAAATGATACAACCATTAAGACTAAAATTAGAAAACGACACTCTCATTACCAACAAAGAAATAGCACAAGGTGTATTCATAAGTAATACAATAGTACCAAAATGTGGAATGGTACATATAAAGTTGCTAAACACAAACGACTATGAAGTAACCTTAAATAATGTCTCTTTAAACACAGAAAAACTTACAGACTATGACCTACTTTTATGCAAAGATGAAAATAAACATGACAAAAAACGCTTTCAGGCAATTTTAGATAAAATAAAAATTGATTGCAAGGACGAACATGCAAAACACACGTTAACTAACATTTTCAAAGAATACCAAGAAGTATTTCACTTAACAAACGAACCATTAACAACAAACAATTTCTACACTCAGAAAATAGAAATCGTTGACAACACAGCAGTCTACATTAAGAACTATAGACTCCCTCACACTCATTTAGATATCGTATCAGAACAAGTCGAAGAAATGATAAAAAACGACATAATAGAATATTCAAAAAGTCGTTATAACGCTCCATTATTCCTGGTACCAAAGAAAAACGTCGCAGACAAAAAGAAATGGTGAGTCGTAGTAGACTTTAGAAAACTAAATAATAAGATAGTAAACGACAAATTTCCACTGACGCGTTTAGAAGACATACTCGACAGATTAGGACGAGATAAATGGTTTTCCACACTTGACATGACTAGTTAATTTCACCAAATAGGACTCCACAAGGATTCAAGACCACTAACTGCGTTTTCCACACGCAATGGTCACTACCAATTTAAAAGACTTCCAATCGGAATGCTTGTTCGTCCAACAGTTTCCAAAGAATGCTAACAATCGCTCTAGCAGGACTAGACACCGAAGCCTTTTTGTACGTAGACGACATCTACGGCTGCAGTCTTAACCATCACAATGAAAACTTAGTACGTGTTCTTGAACGACTCAAACGGTATAACCTAAAACTAAATGCAGAAAAATGCAATTTCCTTTGTCCAGAAGTAATATACTTGCGACATCTCATCACGCGAGACGGAGTAAAAACTGACCCAGCGAAACACAAAATAATTAAAGAATATCCAACCCCAACAAATTCAGATGAAGTAAGATGCTTTATAGCCTTCTGTAACTACTACAGAAGATTCATACCAGATTTTGCTGAAATCGCACAAAGTTTGAATGCACTACTAAAGAAAAACACAAAATTTAATTGGAGTACAAACTGTCAACAAGCATTTGATACATTAAAAAATAAACTTATTGAGCCCCCAATACTACAATACCCGAATTTCGAAAAACCATTTATTCTAACTACAGATGCATCGAATTATGCACTAGGAGCAATACTGTCGCAAGGCGAAATAGGTAAAGATCTACCTATATCCTACGCAAGCAAATCACTTCAAAAACATGACCTAAGCAAATCTGACATAGGAAAGGAACTGTTGCAATCCATTGGGGAATAAAATTTTTCCGACCATACCTATACGGAAACAAATTTACTGTTGTCACAGACCACAGACCTTTGGTATCACTATTTTCACATAAAAATCCATTATCAAAAATGACTAGAATTCGTCTGGATTTATGTGACTATGATTTTGAGATAATATATGTGCCGGGGGTTTTAGGCCCACTGGACAACTACGCCTGGCAACGCCGGTCATGCCAAAACTGACAGATCGGCGTGATGATAGAAGCCGCCTGCACCAGCCAATCAGCGTGCTTCACGTCGACGCCGTCTCGGCAACTTGAAAAGGTAAAAACCGACGAACCAGTCAGTGCAGAACGAGAGTTAAAGCAGAGAAGACATTTTAGGATAAGAACCCCCGTTTTAATAAAGACTACTTTAATTAAGAAATAAAAACCGCGTTATTTATTTCCGACGACTAAAGTGGTGACCCCGACGTGATATCCACCGAAGAACAAGAAACCCCAAGCGTTAGCGGCAAACAGAGTGCTCCACAAGCAGACGCAAGCGAGCACGCGGATGTTGGCGCAAACTACTACGCTCGTCTCCAAATGCCACCGTTCGTGGAATCCGACATCGACAATTGGTTCTTTCTGCTAATTTTTTTTTTTCCGAGCATCCGGAATCGCACAGGACGGCCGTAAATTCGACACCGTTTGCTTGCAACTCCCGCTTGCTCGGATTACGGAGCTCCGCCCAATAATCGATGCCGCCCCGGAGCGCGAAAAATACGATTATATTCGCACACAGCTCACGGACTATTTTGCCGACAGTCAGCAAAAACGACTTCGCCGCGTGATTCACGACATGCCCCTCGGCGACAAGAAACCGAGCCAGCTCTATTATGAGATGGTCCAGGCAGCCAAGGGATCGCTAAGCGAGCCAGTCTTACTCGACCTATGGGCATCGCGCCTACCGCAATCCGTCCACGCGGTGACCGTCATGGTAAAGGGCTCCGCGGCAGACAAAACGCAGATCGCCGACACTGTAATGGAAAATGTAGAGCTCCGGCAACTTAACGCTGCCGCATGCAGTTCCTCAACGCCAACGCCCTCGCCCACAACCGAAATCGCTCACTTGGTGATGGAGTTTTCAAAGCTGCTAACGGAACAACGCCAACAACGACCATCACGCCCACGCACTCGCACACCTTCACGCCCCGCTCAGCCCCGGGTCTCGAGCCAGCGCAGACGGGAGCAATCCATTGACCAGTTCGACGACTGCTGGTTTCATCGCAATTTCGGCAACAAAGCGACCAACTGTCGTCAACCATGCCGCTTCCACCGGAAGATTCCCGCCACTCCGCCCCCGCAGCCGCAAGCATGACTCCGCTCGGCCGCCTCGGATAGGGCGACGGAACAACGAACGTCCCCAGCCTCTGTTAATAGACTATGTTTACGTGAAAACAACACTAATCTTTCCTTTTTAATCGATACAGGTGCCGAAGTCTCCTGCATTCCGCCATCGTCATCCACAAAAAGGCCGCGCCCTACCGCAATGCAGCTGTTCGCCGTAAATGGTTCGCCCATAAAGATCTATAGAGAGGTCACCCATGAACTCAACCTGGGTCTTCGCCGTTCATTCGTTTGGACGTTCATTGTGGCCGACGTCACCTCCCCAATCATCGGAGCCGATTTCCTGCAGCATCACGATCTAATGGTCGACGTAAAGGGAGCTCGTCTTATCGATTCGCGCACCAAGTCGCTTTCGAGATCACTTCGCGCGATAACCAGCAACCAACCGTCCCCGCAGCTCATCAACCGAAATGCACCCTTTGCGGACATCTTAAGGGCATTCCCAAACATCACACGCCTCGCACCAACGGGGGCGTCCACCAACTCAGAAGCTCTTCATTATATCGAAACAAACGGCCCACCATGTTCAGCACGAGCACGCCGCCTCCCCCCAAACAAGCTGATCGCCGCCAAGAAGGAGTTCGAGCTACTCATGCGGGCTGGGATTTGCCGACCCTCGAAATCAAATTGGTCGAGTCCGCTTCACATGGTGCGCAAAGCTGACGGGTCGTGGAGGCCCTGCGGAGACTACAGAAGCCTGCACGACTTTGCCAATATACTCCGAGGTAGGTCCATTTTTACGACCAGACACAGTAAAACAACTGAAGGGTTTTCTCGCGACAATTAACTTTTACCGCAAATTCGTCCCACACGCTGCCGCTATACAAATCCCTTTGTTGGCACTGGTGCCAGGGAATCGAAAGAACGACAAATCTGTGCTGAACTGGACGCGATCTACTGATGAAGCGTTCCAAGACTGTCGAAAACTTCTAGCCCAAGCAGTACGTCTGGCACACCCCGTGGCAGAAGCGGAGTTGAGCCTGGTTACAGACGCATCGAACTTGGCAGCAGGCGCCGCTCTGCATCAACTGGTCGACAACGTAGCAGAGCCGTTTGGATACTTCTCTAAGAAATTCTCCTCGACGCAACAACGCTACTCCACGTATGACAGGGAACTCACAGCGATGTACCTAGCCGTACGTCACTTCCGAGATTTGTTAGAAGGTCGCAAATTCCACATCTTAACGGATCACAAACCGCTTACTTTCGCCTTCAGACAACGACCGGAGAAATCGTCGCCGCGACAAACAAATTACTTGTCGTTCATCAGCGAATTCTCCACTGACATCCGATACATCAAGGGAGAAGACAACCACGCAGCAGACTTGTTGTCGCGTATGGATGCCGTCAACTCCAAGGTGGATCTTTACTCAAAGCTGGCGGAGTCGCAGGGAGAAGACATTGAGCTTCGGCAGCTCCTCGAAGGTAATCCCACTCACTCGATGCAACTAACATTGTTTTCATTCCCTCACCTAGGCCAGCCAATCTATTGCGATGTGTCGCATAACCGAGTTCGGCCGTTCATCACAAAAGATCTTCGTAAGGCATTCTTCGACGCGACACACAGCCTGTCACACCCAGGCCGTCGCGCTTCAGCGCGCCTTATGACCGAGCGATTCATTTGGCCTAACATCCGCCAGGACTGCTCAAATTTCGCCAGAACGTGCATACCGTGCCAACAAACGAAGGTACACCGCCACTCGAGAACGGAACTCCAGCGTTACGCTCCACCCGACGAATGCTTCGCCAACATCAATATAGACATCCTCGGACCGTTCCCGCCGTCCGACGGGTATTGTAGGGAATCTTGTAAGCATTGTAGCATTTACAATTTTTTTTTTTAATTTAACCGACACCGGTAAGGAGGAAAAGGAAGTGTCTATTTTGACGTACCAGTTTTAGGCAAATTTGAGGCTGAGCAAATTCGCTCAGTTATAGCAACATTTTTGATCATCATTAGCTCCCAAGATTTCATTCGAATTTCATTGATATTGGGTAAATTAAATGTCTAAATTCGGGAATTAAATTTAGATAAACTGCAAAAAGCTAGATCAGTTTAAATGTTGTGCCATATATTGGGTACCTAGGAGCGAGCGAGACGACGGGATATGCTTAAAAATGATAGCTAAGCTAGGGTGATATTTTTATAGCGGCATAGAGAGAGATTGATTTGAGCACTGGAAGAGTTTGGACGTGGCGCGTGGTGTGTAGTTTTTTTTTAACTTGCCGACGGCGCACAGCATGTGGTTTCTCTGGGGCGTGTGATAGATTTCGACATCGATTATACGAACTGCCAAGGAAATAACAAAAAAAAAAGGAAGAAAAATACTTATTTTGAATTACGTATTCGTGAAAATTGCTGTCCAAAAACGCCTTAAAAACATTTTGTGCTTAAACCACGTGCCCCATCCGCCTCATCGCACCGCACCGCGTCCGTCCAAGTCTAACACCAAGGATATTCCACCACAAAAAAAGTGGAATTGTGCGACCAAAATCTTGGCCATACACTAGCGCGACTCTGCATCTCATAGAGGAAATGATGCCACGCTAAAAGGGCTATATTTGGTCTCACCTTCCTCCATCATTGGTGCAAAGTACAGGCATACACGCTTCATTGCAAGCGGAAAGGGGACAATTGTATGGACCTCGTAATCCGATCTTTGCCGGATCAATTAACCGCAACATCGACAATCTCGTCTCATTGACTCCGCATAAACAGGTTGCAGCAGCAACATCCACGTAACATCTTGCAGTAGCGTCAAACACCTGATCTCGCAACATTTTCATCAGCAGGAACAGCTACAAAAGCATACCAACCTATTTTCGGAGTGTTATATCCACATCCAGCAGTCAGCAGATTATCAAACCAACATCTTCAATTGAACGGTCTATTTGCCAATAGGTGGCGTTGTCCCTAGTACTAAAGAGCTAAGTTTTTTTTCTTATTCTTTTTTTTGGGGTCAAATTCGCATATTTTAAGTCATTTATGTTCAAATTATATTTTTATCGTTCAGTGAATATAGATAATCTACGTTGCATGCCGGACAGAGTTATAACGGGCATACTCAAGTCAAGGAAGGAATGCGGTGCACCTCGTCCCACCACCTTGGACATCGGTTTGAATGAGAAATAACCCAATAAAATAAAGTGGGGTAAGTGATTTAAAATAAAATTTGAACAGTGATAAAGTGAATTGACCTAAGCGTAAAGTAAAGTAAATTAAAGAGAATAGTACACTTAACGTAACGTAACATGTTTGAAATTGTAACTTGAACAGACCGCAAACGGCCTATCCAAGTTATCGCGTTACGTTCGCGGTAGAGGAAAAAATAAAAACAGCTCGTCTGATTGGAACAACTGAACAACTTTATTGGATTTTTACCTTACTTTATAGCTTAAAACTAATTACAATGCAATTTTGGTGTGTCGCAATAAGTAATGAAATGTAGGCGGATTTACAAAAATTAATTTAATTGAATTTGACTGATTTAGCAATTCTATGCTGTAGACAATTTACAAAATGAGTTTAATTGAATTTGACTGATTAAGCAATTCTATGCTGACGACAAATAATTAAATGTAGGTCGATTCACAAAGTGAATTTAAACGTAAGGGCAGTGACATTGTGTCGTAATAAAAATATTGAATTCGTCTGCCTAAGCAATTCTATGCAGAAGGGAAAATTGTATGGAATGTTGTGTGATAGGGAATGAGGAAATGTTGTGTTAACTCCCCCCTTCTTAAGTATCTACGTCCCGTGGATCAAAAATTAAGTTTAATGGGATCGAGATGTGGAATCGTAAAGGGTTTTTCATGTAGTTTATTTTTGCGCTTATTGTTTAGCCACAAAAATAATGCTATATTAAGTAAAAGTCCTATCAACAAAATAGTAATGTCTGAACCTACTGATATTGTATTATTTAACGAAAGGTGAGATAATCGTTTTACGTTGTCCAGGTGAAGTTTGTGAAGGTATTGGAGATCTAATTTTATATCTCCTTCAGTAAGGTTACTTTGCAACAATGGGGGTAGGATTTGGTGAGTTTTACTCTCCCAATTTGAATATTTAACGTTATCAAGCTCAATTGTCTCATTATAAAAGTTAATGATAAATGTGCCGTTTAGGTTTTTGGTTGTACTACCATAAGAAAGGTTCCCAAGGTAATTTGTAAGAAATATAGTTCCTTCGTTCACTAATTCTACTATGGATTTGCTTTGAAACTGATAGTCGCATGTTGCTTGATGTTTGTTAGAATTCTCGTGTAGTCGGCCAAATTTATTGTGTGAATTATTTTGTAGTTTCCATTTGCGATTTTTCCATCTCCTTGCTTGATCGCAACTATCGGGTTATTGTATTCATAAGTGTTGACCGCGGCTTCCGTCCAGCAGGCCATTAATCTGAAATGGTGGGTATATTTTTAAGGTGCGATTTGTGGATTCTTTTTCCGTCAGTAGTAGTTATAGTGCCCTTATTATCTATTCCTACAGTTTCTTTTTGGAAGATAGGCTTTTCTTTTCCCTTTATTTGCTTATCTCTTTTGTATACGATGTCGCCAGGATTGTAGTCCCTAGGCTTTGATCTTTTGTTATTATGTCTATTAATCTTGTTTCTTTGGTTACGAGAAATTTCGTTTCTTAAATCCATGTTGACTATGTTTTTAAAGTCTACAAGGTTCTGGTAGTTTATCCTTTGAGATCTTCCAAAGAATACATCAACAGGCTTTCTTTTTGTAACGGAATGGACAGAATTATTGTATCTGTCTACAGCGATATTGACAATTTCTTTTATTGAATAGTCAGGGTACTCCCGTTGGAGACATCTAATCATTTCGATAATGGTGGAATGTACTCTTTCCACGGTTCCGTTAACCTCGCTTTTTTGTGGCGGGGCAAGATAAATGGTTATTCCTAGTCCTTCTAAATAGTTAAGTATTATTGGGCTAATGAAGCTTCCTTCATTGTCCATGACTAACATTTTTGGGACAGTGAAAAAATGTAATAATTTAATTATTTTGTCTCGAACATGTAAGACTGACTTGTTTTTAATGCGAAAAAAATTTATAAATTTTGATAACTTGTCTATGCAAGTTATTAATTTTTCTCGCTTGATTTCTATAATGTCCATGTGTAGGATCTCCGTTGGGTACGATGGCATCGGTGTAAGTTGAAGCTCTGGTTTCTGGGGATGTCGATCATATTTGCTAGAACAGCATATGTCACAAGAATTTGTGTATTTTTTGATTAGTTTTGTCATTTGAGGAAAATAGTATCTTTCCAAGATTTGCTCTTTGTTTTCCTTGTGGTTTCTATGAGCTCGCTTATGCTCATCTTTAATTATCTTTAGCTTATTTTCTTCATTGGAAATATCAGCAACTAGGCTCTGTGTGATTCTAATTTTTATTTGATTGAAAAATGTCTTATATACTTCTTGTAGTCATGGAATATATTTTGCGGGAATTTTAATACCGTTTACTATGTTGGGATTAAGTTTTTCTTTTAGTATTCGAACCAAGGTGTCTTTATCAAATGATTGTAATTTAATATAATTTCTGTGGAATTTGGGGTGTGGGTTTTCATAGCAGAACATTTCGTTTCCTTCTGAGAATATTATCTGATTCCTAAAGACCTTGATTGGTGCTTCGCAATGTGGTATTAGATCAGAGCTGTCTTCTTCGGCACTATGTTGCGTTCCAGAAGACGAAGTTAGAACGTTTAGTTCGGTTGGCAGTCTCGATAGAGCGTCTGCCACAACGTTTGTTTTGCCAGGCTTGTATACTAATGAATAGTTGAATTCCTCGATCCTTGCTTTCCACCGTTTGAGTTTCGCATTGTTGTTGCGGTTACTCAAGGCGAAAGTAGGGGGTTGGTGGTCTGTTAAGATCTTAACGCTTCTAGCGCCATAGAGGTATGTCCTTAGTTTGTCGAGGGACCATACTATTGCGAGTAACTCTTTCTCGATTACGGAGTAGTTTTCTTCGGCTTTAGTCAAAGGCCTGGATATAAATGTGATAGGTCTATCTTTATTAATCTCGCCCTGTGAAAGGACGGCTCCGATCGCAAGGTTAGAAGCGTCTGTAGTAAGTAGGAATGGTTTGTTGAAGTTTGGTAAAATTAGAATGTCTGAGGACGTAAGCATCTCCTTCAGATCGTTAAATGCTTTTAGTGCCTGTTCGTCAAGGTTTATTTCAGTTTTTTTTGATTGATTTGCTTTTATTTGTGCATTTGTTCCTCTGGTTAGGTTTGTTAAGGACTTCGCGATTTTTGCGAAATCTCTTATGAATTTTCTATAATATGAGGCTAAACCCAAAAAACTTTTTAATCCTTTAAGGTTTTGAGGTGGTGGGATTCGGTTAATTGCTTCGACTTTTCTTGGGTCTGGGCGAATTCCGTTTTGTGTTATTATGTAACCTAAAAAATCGACTTGTGTTCTCCAAAATTTTGATTTTTCTATATTAACTCTCAAGTTGGCATTTTCTAATAAGCAGAGTACTTCATCCAGATTTTTTATATGATCTTCCTTATCTTTTCCTAGGACTATGATGTCGTCAATGTAGACGTAACAGGTTTTGCCTATCAGTGGTTTAAGGACATCGTTAATCATCCTTTGGAAGATGGCGGGGGCGTTCTTGAGGCCAAACGGGAGCCGAGTAAATTCATACTTCCCGTTTGCCGTGGAGAAGGCTGTTTTTGGTATGTCGCTGGTTTTCATTTTAATTTGGTGAAAACCAGACGTCAGATCGGAAGTTGTAAAAAATTTGCAGTCCCCAAGACTTGCCAATGTTTTGGTTATGTCTGGAATAGGATATGCATCTGGAATTGTGACTGCATTAAGACGTTTAAAGTCTATGACCAGTCTGTACTGTTTTTCTCCCGCCGAATTGGCTTTCTTTGGAACAATCCAAAGAGGAGAATTATATGGGCTTTTTGATGGCCTTATAATACCATCTCCAAGCATTTTCTCAATTTGTTGCTCTACTTCTGATCTTAGGTTAGCTGGATAGGGGTATGATTTTGTGTAAATTGGTTCTGATGTTGTGGTTTTTATTTCCGCGCGGACACTTGTAAATATCTATTGTACCGCTATCAGATATAGGACCGAAAAGTTTATTATGTTTAGCGAGAATATTTTGGATTTCGCTGTCAGCGTTGATGTCTGTTTGGACGGTATTGACTTGTTTGGAATGTTTTGCCCTTAACTCTGTCTTAATATTTGGACTTATGTATAAGATACTATTTTTCCTGTCGATTATGGCTTCCAATTTCCTCAATGTGTCGTCTCCTATTATTCCGTCGAACGACTTTAAACCAGGAAGGACAAAGAAATCTATTATGCTATTATTGCCTAGGCTTTTGAAAAATGGGCCACTTATCTTGGGGGTGATCTCGAGTTGTCCTGCTGCTGATTGGATTTTGAATGGTGTATTAATAGATTTGCAATTAGCTCCGATTTGACTTGACACAAAGTTTTTATTAGCTCCTGTGTCGATGAGGAATTTCAGAGCTTTACCATCTCTGGTAACATACTCTAAGTATGGTACGCTAGAGAGGCTTCTGTCATAAAATTTTTTTTCGTCTATTTCGTCTACACCTTGTTCCTCGTAATCTTCTTCGAATGCTCGGAAGGTGTCTTCGTCTCGGTCTACTTGTTCTGATTCTTCTGCCGTGTTCGTAACAAAAAGCCTTTGCTGCTTTCGGGGTAAGTTCAGTGACTCATTCGATCTTCTGGGAATGGGGTTATTTGCGGGTCGATTCATATAATTTACCCGATTTGTTTGAATGGATGTGTTACCTATACCTCTGTTATGGATAGGCAGGTTCCTGAAGTTGAGGTTCTGAAACTCGAGGCATGACGTGTATGCCTCCGGCAATGTCTTGGGTTTCTGGATGACAAGCATTCTAGAAACGTCACCATTTAATCCTCTGATGAATATATCTAATGCCCTATTTCTATAGTTCTCGGTTAGAGCACAAATGGTTTCTTCTGAGTGATCTTCGGTTTTTAGTTTATTTATTAGTAAGGAAAGCTGATGATTGACCTTAGCATAGAACTCGTCTATGCTTTGTCTTTGCTGGCTCATTGTATTGAGTTCATGTTCTAGAGTGCGTACATCGCGTTTGTCCGCATAATGTAAAGACAGACATTGTTTAATCTTTGACCAATCGTCATCAAAGATGTTGTAGGATATCAGTGCTGTATCAGCTGGACCTCTTACTTTTTGCCTGATGTGTTGGATTATTGCCCTATAAATTGGCTTGGACTTGACAATTTCATAGTCTCTTAGGATGGACTCCACAGTGTGGATCCATGAGATGTATTGTACGGGATTTCCGTCAAAAACTCGCAAATCTTTAACGCAATCAGGAAGTCTCCTGATTTCTTGCAAATCCTCCTCCGTTTGAGGAGTGGAGAGTGTTTGAGTGGAAGGTTTGGGTGGGCTAACTCTACATTCGATTTGCTGTAGGCGATTATTCAATAATTTAATTTGCTTCATTTAAGTATTAACTGCACCCGTTAATTGAGTTATTACTTCTTTTATTTGTTCCATTATTATATAATAGGAATTTGTATTAAATGGGTGGTATTATAGGGGATGCAAAGAATTGCCTAATTGGTGTTGTTTCTACACTTTACAATTCAAAATTATTGTTTATACCTTAAATACTATACTTTATCCGCAAGTCAAATGTTTAATGAATTGATTAAATAGGATTTGTATCCAAAAAATTTCTAGTGTTTATCTTAAGTACTATACTATAATTTTGGTCAAATATATTATTATTTATTTTATAAAATAATGCACTTGTGTGGCTTACAGTATGATGAGTTTAGACATCTGGAGTTGCATCGGGTGGTCCGTAGGTTTCCCTTTTGGCTGGTTTCGCTTACTCGTGGTACGGTTTCCGCCACAGTTGACTCGGTACAGTTGTTATCAGATTTAATTGTTCTTTAACCGTATTCTTATGTGAACGGTGTGTTTTTAGAGAAGCACTTGCTTGGTTTTCGGTACGTGTTCTTATTCTTTAACCGTGTTCTTATGTGAACGGTGTATATTAAATGTCACAGTCACGCACTTCTTATTAGCTGCACAAATTTTCCTTTTGGTCGTGTTTTAATGTTAACGACTTGGGTTGATATCCACTTCACAATTTAGTACACGCAATTTAATCTTAGTACGCGTAATTTCACTTAGCACGCACAAATTGAACTTGTGATATTGGTTTTTTATTGCCACGGATATTGGATATTTAATTTGCTCGGGCGCCAGTTATCGCGTTACGTTCGCGGTAGAGGAAAAAATAAAAACAGCTCGTCTGATTGGAACAACTGAACAACTTTATTGGATTTTTACCTTACTTTATAGCTTAAAACTAATTACAATGCAATTTTGGTGTGTCGTAATAAGTAATGAAATGTAGGCGGATTTACAAAAATGAATTTAATTGAATTTGACTGATTAAGCAATTCTATGCTGACGACAAATAATTAAATGTAGGTCGATTCACAAAGTGAATTTAAACGTAAGGGCCGTGACATTGTGTCGTAATAAAAATATTGAATTCGTCTGCCTAAGCAATTCTATGCAGAAGGGAAAATTGTATGGAATGTTGTGTGATAGGGAATGAGGAAATGTTGTGTTAACTTCCATAGATGTTGGGTTTGCAATTAAGAAAGAAAAAGTAAAAGAAAGCGAAAGAAGAGAAATAGAAATCAAGAAGAAAAAATTGCAAGAAAGCTATAACTAATTATTATCATATTGGACTGTTAACGTACTCTTATACCGGAGATTATAATTATAAATTTGAATGATATTGCGCAGATTTTTAGGTTTAAATAAATGAATTTTGATTGGAGGTGAAAAAGGATAAGAGCTATTTTTCTGGTTGTCTACATTCGACATCGGTTGTTCGGGTATCATATTTTCTTCCCGATTGAAAGAATGGTAAACATGTTTAGGGATTAAGTTTTAGGAGGGGATGTATTGGACGCCATAAAGGATGGATAAGGTAGAGGAGATGAAGGAGAACAGAATCTGAGGAATTTAGCCTCTTAGGAGGTATAAATTCTTGCTCGTTAGGGGCCGTCGTAAAATGAGCGTGTCGACGGCCATGGTTACTGAACTTCGGTTTAGTTAGGGGTGGGCCAGCTCATGGAGAGATCCTACAACTTCATTTCTCTCCCTTCCTCCACCTTGGAACAAACAGTGAATTATGCAAAACTCGGGCCTCGCAATTTGCATTGTTAGGGAAGTAGATGGTTACGTGACGTGTATAAGATCTTTTTTTTTGCGATAATGCTGGAAATAATCAGGCATGTAAAAATATAATGTAACCCCAGTCTAGGGCCTGTGGCAAGATCCCCGCCCACCGACGAGCTAGCGCGTGGAGGAACTTTCATGCCTGAGCCACAGGAGGCTTAGACACCCCTTATACTACTCTGCCCGGACTGCCTCAGGGGTCCTCTGACCTTGGGTCATAAGGGTAGATAAGGTTAGTTTAAGGGTTCGGCGGCATACACTTGTGCCCAAACCAGGCATACCACCTAGGACTAGGCCTTACCAGTATGGGTGATAGTACCGGATAGGTCGAGTTCTATCTGACCGATGGTTGGGTTGATGATTTACGCATCATTGCCTGCATGCGGAGGCATATGCATATTTACCGCAGTGAGGGCATAGGATTATGCAGACCGGTTCGTTACAGTATCGCTATCTATTGACAGTCATCGATCGTTACACTAAATGGCCGGAGGCATATCCATTGGTAGACATGTCAGCCGTTAACTGCGCAAGAGCCCTCATCAACGGCTGGATCGCCCGATTTGGATCCCCAGCGCAAATTACGTCCGACCAAGGAAGGCAATTCACCTCATCAGTCTTCACCGAGCTATGGGGACGAACCACACGATGACAACTTCATACCACCCCCAGTCTAACAGAATCGTCGAGCGATTCCACCGAACCCTGAAGGCCGCTATCAATTGCAACGACTCCACAAGATGGGCAGAACGCCTCCCGCTCATACTACTCGGCCTCCGATCAACTCTGAAGGAGGATATCAATGCCACACCAGCAGAGCTGGTCTATGGCACAGCTCTCAGACTTCCAGCCGATTTGCTAGCACCGACGATCGATAACCGCCCGCAAAGCGAATTCATCAAAGACCTCCGACATATGATGCGGCAGACAAGACCCCAGCAGACAGCTTGGCATACCCAACACCGACCTTTCGTCCACACGGACCTACAAACGTCGAGTCACGCATTCATTCGCAACGACTCTGTAAAAGCTTCGATTGTCCCTCCATACGAAGGACCCTACAAAATTACCGAACGCCACCCCAAGTTCTTTACCCTCAACGTTCGAGGAAAGCACACGAAAATTTCAACGGACCGCTTGAAACCCGCATACTTGGACGTCGCCCAAGACGTAGACACGACACAGCCTACACCCACGCCGTGCAACCTGCAACCGCCACAACCTACAATAACTCATCCTTCCCGCACCCGTATAGGTCGCCGCGTCCAGATTCCTGCACGCTATCTATAAAGAGCGGAAGTCTTCTGGGGGGCCTCTGTGGCGGGGGTTTTAGGCCCACTGGACAGCTACGCCTGGCAACGCCGGTCATGCAAAAACTGACAGAATGGCGTGATGATAGAAGCCGCCTGCACCAGCCAATCAGCGTGCTCCACGTCGACGCCGTCTCGGCAACCTGGAAAGGTAAAAACCGACGAACCAGTCAGTGCAGAACGAGAGTTAAAGCAGAGAAGACATTTTAGGATAAGAACCCCCGTTTTAATAAAGACTACTTTAATTTAGAAATAAAAACGCGTTATTTATTTCCGACGACTAAATATACAAGAAAGGAAAAATTAATTCAAACGCAGATGCTCTATCTAGAATCAAAATAGACTCTGACATACTTAAAAATATGATACCAACAGAAATCGATGAAAACGCAAAGAGAACACTAATCATCACAAGGGGGATGACAAATAAAAATAATACAAACAATAGCAAGGAGAAATGCAACTCTCAACAGAAGCCTGATCAACTTCAAATTTGGGAATGTATATCTATTAATGATGTCAAAAACATGAAGAAATTAAAATTCAATATTGATAAAAAGGCTAGGAATTAAAAAATTACGATTGATAAGAATTTTGTGCACGTGCGATGTAGCGACAAATCAACGAATCCAGATTCAACCTTGAGGAAGCATACATCAGATACGGAAACATATACTATGAATAGAGGATCTAACGATAACTCAGCGACACTAGAGTCGACACTGAAGAAATTAGCATCCAGAATGAAGAAAGAAAATATAAATGAACTTGCTATAATAAACGACGATGAGATATTTAAGCATTTTGAAAAAGAAGAATTAAAAGAAACGTACGCAAACTTAAAAATAAACGGCCAGAATCCTATGCTGAAAATCATAATATACAACGCCCCCAAACAAATATTTGATGACATTACCAAATACAAACTCATCGATGAATTCCACAACTCTTTGCACGGAGGACATCTAGGTATTCGAAAAACCCTAACAAAACTAAAACAAAGATACATCTGGCGAAAAATGAGCCAAATGGTGAAGAAATTCATAGCAAACTGCGACTCATGCGCAAGAAATAAACAAACAAAACATACGAAAGAACCACAAACAATAACCGACACCCCCAACAACAGTTTTGAAGTTGTGTCAATCGACACTGTCGGACCATTAAGATTATCGAATGGAAAAAGATACATTCTCACAATGCAGTGTGAATTAACGAAATTCGTTATTGCATATCCTATGACATCAAAAGATGCAACAACAACAGCTAAGACTTTGGTAGAGGAATTCATTCTTAAATATGGACATTTCAAAATTTTAAAATCAGACAGAGGGTCAGAATTCAATAACGAACTGATAACGAATATATGCTCACTTTTAAAAATCAAGCAAACATTCTCCTCCCCATACCATCATCAAACGATAGGTGCACTTGAAAGAAATCACAGTGTACTTAACGAATTTTTGTTATCATTTGTCGACGATAATGAATGGGACAAATGGGTCCCGTACTTCACATTCGCTTATAATACGACACTACATATATTTAGATACCGGGTATTCACCATATGAACTCGTTTATGGGAAATTACCATGTTTACCCTCCGACACCATAAACAATAAAACAGAAATCTATGACTACGACAATTATGCTCGCGAGAATTAAAACACTTGTTTCTTACTTTTAAAATTAAACAATATTTATTTGGAACTATGTCCTTTATTATTGAAATACTTTTTACTAATTCTAAAAGGAGCTTAAGGCTACTATGTAGTTACAATAAGACTGTTGATAAATTCATCATACAGTCGTATTTATATACTTTCCTTATCTATCTACAAGGAGACCCAAGCGTACAATCGTCTTGCTTGATAATGAAGAAGAGATAATATTCCAACATTGTATACAAACGATATTATCTCTTTTACATATGTTATCATTGTAGCGTTGTGTGCAAGACTGTACTAGAGACTAAAGATATCATTGAATACAAATAATGTTATCTTTTTTCTCAATATGTTTTGCTATGGATACTTAACTCCCCCCCTTGTTAAACGAAATCGTCCCGATTTTTCGACGCTATTTTTAACATTTCTCTTTCATAAGTTTTGTTATATGCGTCAATCTTTTTTTGTTTTTGACGATCTGTTATACATTGTATAGTTTTTATCATTACGTACGTAAATGCTAGAATAACAATCAGTGTTACAATTGTGTATATAGTTGATAATATCGGTTTTTCTTCAAAAGGAATAATTAGTTTTTTTAAAGTATCTATGTTATCGAATTTGTACATTGTATCTTCTTTAATTATTTGGTCGATGTAAGACTCTGAATTATGATTTCTTAATATAACTTCTTTAATTTGCTTATGCATGTTTTTGTATATTTTATCGTCTAGATTTATAGTATTTTCATAAGTAACTAAGTTTATACCATTAATTGTTTGATTATTTAACTTATGCTTACCGCTTAATAACATAACACCGGATTCAATTTCTAAGTCGTAATCGTATTCTTGTTTAATGTTGCATTTTGAAGTTATATTCTTTAAAAGTGGAATAAGACAATTTTCTTCTTCAAAGTTAATTTCACAAATGTTTTTACTTAGATGATTTTGACAATTTCTTGTTCTTAAATAAGTTTGGTTACATAAGGCAATTGTTTTATCTGTAATGATTTTTCCATGTCTGATTATGTGACCTAAGTATTCTACTTCTTCTTGAAAAAACTTACTTTTCTCATCAGATATTTTTAATGTGGCTTTATTGAGTACGTCGAATACTTGACTTATGTGCTGTATATGTTCTTCCTCAGATGAAGAATATATCAATACGTCATCAATGTAAACGTGTACGAATTTACCTACAAAGTCTCTCAAAATGTCGTCCACGCATCTCTGAAATATGCTTGGTGCATTTTTGAGCCCGAAAGGCATTCGTTTAAAATGATATTTTGCGCCATTTATAGCAAAAGCTGTTTTTTCTTTGTCATCTGTTTTGATTTTAATTTGGTGGAAACCTGACTCCAAATCTAATGTTGTAAAGTACTTGGCTTTACCTAAATTTTGAATTGTCATGTTGACATCCGGAATGGGGTATCTGTCTGTTACAGTGTGAGCGTTAAGTTTTTGGAAATCAACAACCATGCGCCGTTTTGGTTTTCCTTTTTCGTCCAAACCTTTTTTAGGTACTGTCCATATGGGACTGTTATAAGGACTATGGCTTTTTTCTATTATATCGTCATGTAAGAGTTTCTGTATTTCTTTGTTTACGAATTCGTTATCTGCTATGGGATATGGATATTGTTTAACATAAACCGGATTATCATTGGTCGTCCTAATGCTTGCTTCTATAGTATCTGTAAAGGGTAACGGTCCTATGCTGTTATTAATCTTCATCAGTCTATCTATGTCTGCTTTATAAATATTATTTTCCCCAATTATGTAATTAATTTTCTGAATAGATTCGACACTGCTTATGGTAGTTAGAGTCATATTACTGAAATTTATTTCCGCGTTTAGAACTTTAAGTCCTTCATATCCTAATATCATATCAAAAGACTGAATATCCTCTAATTCAAAAAATGTTATATTTTTCTTTAATATCCTAACTACTTTCTTTGTATCTACCATAGAATAACCATGCATTGTTTTTATTTTTATAGGTTTAATTTTAATTTTTTTGCTAGAATCGCATTTTCTATTAATGTAATTATGGGTTGCACCAGTATCAATAAGAATTTTATAAATTTTCTTAGAAATAGTACTAGTTAAATTTAAGCAGGGCAACCCGTCTACTAGTTTAAATGATCTATTCTTATGTTATTATTTACCATACATTCCGTTTCATCTGCTTCTGCATATGTACTGCTGACATCGTCTCTGCGTTGTTGTCGGGAGTTATTTACTCTCTGCTGCTTGAAGTTCTGCTGATAAGATCGTTGCGGTCTGTTGTGTGTGTTGAAACTCCCGCTGTGTTCACGTTTCGCTGGTGGATTATATACATCGGGTTTGTATTGATTCCAATTTTGTCGCTGTGCATGTACAATTTGTCTCGAGTTTATCTCCATCGGCTGTGGTCCTTGATTGTGTTGCTGCATATTATCGTATTGCTTCTGGGGTTGATAATTCGTTGTTTGGCTCGAATAATTTGGTCTTCTTTCGTTTCTGCGTTCATGTGGCATATTTTTGTGGTGCTTATCCTGAGTGAGATGTAAATGCCTGTGCACATTATCATGTTCTATTCTGCGAGCAATTGCGAATGCGTGTTCTAGATCATTTATTGTAGCTGAATATAATGATCCTCTTGTAAAGTTGTCACTCATACCATCAATGAATATACGAACTGCGTCGTCGTTAGCATTTTTAATTAGTCTGTCGATTATATTCGGCGGATCACCTGACATAGTGATTTTTGATATTATTAAATTGAGATTTTTATTTATCTCGTCGTGGTATTCAGACAGTGTGCTTCTTTTTTGCGTGATGGCTTTCATCATGTCTTGTAGCACGTATAGAGGTTCTTGATTAGAGTACGTATAATCTAATCTGTTACGTATCGCCTCAAAATTAAAAATTGTGTTATAATTAGTTAACACATTCGCGGCTGCACCCTGTATTTTACTTTTCACTATAGTCAATGCTGCTGCGTACTTACTGTGTGTTTTGAAGTTTTTAATGCTGTCCATTAATCTGGATGCTTCTTCGCGCCACGACCGATAATTTGATTGATCGCCGTTGAAAATAGGTAGGCTTTTAAATGCGTCTAACTGTATTTCACTACCATCTGTATATGTGGTTCTTATTTCCTCTAGCACAGGTATGTTTGGTACTATGCCTAATCCAGATTTTACTTCATTTAGTTTTGTTTCTAAATTAGTGTTTATTTGATTTTGGTTAGTTATTATTGCTGCTAACCTTGCATTCTCTGTGCGTGTGTGCTCTAGGGTTTGTGTTACTGTGTTGCTCCTGGTTTCTAAAGCTTCTAATCTTGCCATTAATACTGCGAGTTGTTCCATTTTGAACTCGTGTCTGTTGTCGTCGAATTTGTGTGTTTTTTTTCTCCACATATACACTTTCACTGAATTGCTTTGCTGCTTCGTACGAAGAAGCTATATTTGTACCTGCTATGCTAGGTAATTCTTGTAACCGGTAACGCGAGTGTTCTGTTTATACTAGATTTCACTACTTGTTCCCGAGGTCCGCTCGATTGAAGTTAAAAAGTATATTTAACCTCCTGGCAGGATCGCCAATTAAAACACTTGTTTCTTACTTTTAAAATTAAACAATATTTATTTGGAACTATGTCCTTTATTATTGAAATACTTTTTACTAATTCTAAAAGGAGCTTAAGGCTACTATGTAGTTACAATAAGACTGTTGATAAATTCATCATACAGTCGTATTTATATACTTTCCTTATCTATCTACAAGGAGACCCAAGCGTACAATCGTCTTGCTTGATAATGAAGAAGAGATAATATTCCAACATTGTATACAAACGATATTATCTCTTTTACATATGTTATCATTGTAGCGTTGTGTGCAAGACTGTACTAGAGACTAAAGATATCATTGAATACAAATAATGTTATCTTTTTTCTCAATATGTTTTGCTATGGATACTTAACTCGAGCTACGAATTAGGTTAAAATATGCTCTCGCTAAAGCAAAAGAAATGACAACAAAAACAAAAGAGAAAAGAGCACTCCATGAAAATAAGAAGTATAATAAAGAATTAGATTTAGACATAGATGACCTAGTATTACTGAAAGTAGAAAATAAGAAAAAAAATCAAGCACCATATATACGAGTAGGTCCATTTAAAATAATAAAAAGAAAAGGAGTGAACTCCATTATAGATTTTAACGGAATAAATAAGGAAATACATAATAATCTCCTGAAACCATATAAACCAAACCAATGTACTTAAAATTTTTTTTTGTTCATAAATAATTTACAACCAAAAATTTTTCTTAAGGGCAAGGGTGTAGTGTAGCCACTTGTAGACACCACTGTCCACAACACATTAATCATAGATTAGATTTCACACGACAACAAAGTGACGACAGAATGTATAGTTCAATCGAGTACAATGTGTCACACAGGTTGATATGTGTCATGCACTCAATTGAACTGAATGTCACTCAATAGAAACAAGATATTGAATGGCGCATAGCCAATAGGAATTTGGAATAATGTCGTTTTCCATTGGTTTCACTCGGGGATCCACTCATTCTGAAATCCAAGGGAACAGCAAAACTGCTTCTGACAGAATCCACCGAAGTATTGGTGAAGTGCCAAAAAATAATCTACGGCTGCTGTCAGCTCACTTGTAATAAATACATAAATTGCACTTGTATGAGTGCTTCTAGAGTGGATTCCGACTTCAAATCGAGAAGCGAAATTCTCTTCTCAGAATCACCAGAAGAGTATTTTTGTGCCAATGGAACAGCATTTTTTCGATTCCGGACTCTCCCGGACGCTTCTTTTTGTCCAATGGAAAACGACATAAGTTATTCACTATCGCTATTGTGAGTAGAAATAAGATAGAAGATAAGTATAACAGTCACTGTAAATAGTATTTAAGAATTGCAATTTTAATAATAAAGACATGATTTGATTTGGATACCAGAGTCGGCAGTTGCCCCTTTTTCCTTTAGTTGCGGCGAGTAATCGCCTATCTATTCAGGGTGGTACGCTTAAATACCAAAAGTAAGGAATAACTTCCAGAATTCACTACAACTTGTCAAAACTTTATTTGTTCCAATTATCGACTATTCAACTATTGTATACTGCAAACTTGACTCCCACTCTCAACACAAGTTGCTTGTCGCATTCAACGATGCTATTAGGTATGTATATGGTTTGCGTCGATATGATCATATATCGCACTACCACAAACAAGTACTTGGTTGTACGTTTCAACAATTTTTTGATCTCAGATGTTGCCAGTTCATGCACGGTCTGGTAAACAATAGATCTCTTGCATATCTCTTTGAGAAACTTTAATTCGCTCAATCCACCAGGACACAAAATCTTATAATGCCTTCATTTAACTATTTAAACTCTTCGTGCCTATTTTTCATCCATGCAACTAGACTTTGGAACGGCCTGCCAACTGCAACTAAGCAAATAATTGGAGCTAAAAAGTTTAAAAATGCCGCATTGCTAAATTTATAATAACAGCAGCAACTATTTTCATTTATTTTTTTCTTTCTTACTACTTTTTCTTTTGCCTTCTTCTACTTCTTCTTTTCATTCTATATTTCAATCTTCTATTCCATTAGTTTTAAGTTTAAGTTTATCTCTTAAGTTTATTGCTTTAATTATACATCCAAAAACATGTACTATAAAAGACTACCCATGTCTTATTTGTACTGTCCTTTATAAATAAATTTGAATTTGAATTTGAAAAAAAAATATAAAAATCACTAATCATTCGAAAATCAGCAAACGAACGGCTTATCAGACATCGCTCAACTATTCGACCCGCTTGTGTTTCTAGGCCCGGTCATAATTACGGCCAAGATATTCATGCAAAGGCTCTGGACCAATGGCTTCGACTGGGACACTCCGCTTCCGGAAGAGCTTCAATCCGAATGAAGAAGGTTCCGAGAGGAATTGAAGCACCTACAGGACATCAAGATTGATCGACACATATTCTCCCATCGAATTCCAAAAACCGTACAAATTCATGCGTTTGCAGATGCGTCTGAAAGAGCATATGGCGCTGCAATATATTTAAGAGCAGTCAACAACAGTGACAAAACCATAACTGTTCGACTGCTCTGTGCCAAATCAAGAGTGGCTCCGTTAAAGATGCTAACCATACCACGACTAGAGCTAGGTGCAGCGACCATAGCAGCTCAACTGGTCAACCGTGTTTCCAAAGATCTGCATTTAGAGGAATGCAGGAAATATATGTGTCTATTAGAATCAAAAGCAACGTATTCCACTTTTACTAGTTTTGAGATATTCGAAAAAAAACATTTTTAAGGAACATTGCCTTCAAAATAATAAGAACTTTTTCATTTTTATATCTTATCATAGGTTTTCAAACTTTACTAAATGCAATTTATTGTGAAACCTGAAAAGGTCTTCGAAATATTTATCAATGCATTTTGGAATAAATTTGTTTTGAAAATTAATGTTTTGGAATACATGCGTTTTGAAATTTTCTACTTGGAATAGATCGGTTCATGAAAATGAAACCCTTTTTTTTAAGCTCTTTTAGTTATGTTTTTATTTTTTCAAGTCATCGCTTAACACATACTCATAAATAAATGAACTACAAATACATACTGTTAAGCCATTAAAAAGTTTGACAGATTTTGCGGATTTTCTCGCCTTTTCTGGAATACACTAGTTTTGATTATTAAAGTAAAAAAAACCTAATTTAGTATTGGAATAGTGTTATTTTGATTTTAACTAGGAATGGATTCGTTTTCTTTCAAAATTATATGAGGAATACATCGGTTTTGATTCTAACCCACAAATTCAAATCAAAATTTCTCTGGAATAAGTTGGCTTTGGAAACAAACGAAAACAGAAATAGATAGATTTCAAGAGGGAGAATTAATATGCATTGCCAACTCGATTTGTTCAAAAAGTGGAATACATCGTTTTTGATTCTGATAGACACATATGTGGACAGATTCCGAGATAGTGCTCGGATGGATTAATGCATCTTCTTCATCTTTTCACACTTTCGTCGCCAACAGAATATCGTCCATTCAAAGACTTACTGTCATACAGGATTGGCGGCATGTTCGGTCCGGGGATAACCCAGCTGACATCTTATCTCGTGGGATGCCAGCAGACAAGTAGGCAACATGTAGTTTGTGGCTTTATGGACCGCTCTTTCTGCATTGGGGGGAATATTCATGGCCCCCAGCATATCAATGGAAATCGGATTGCGAAATAGAGAGAAGATCCACAGCACTTGTATTGTCCACTGTCAAACAAACATCGAATTTCATCCACAGCATTGACCACCACAACGACTTCAGAAGGTTGCAGCGAGTGGTTGCTTACATCCAACGATTCTCCCATAACATGAAGGTTACCACAAAAAAGGAGGTCGTCAAGAAATCTGGCCCTCTCAAGCCCACAGAATTACACAAGGCCCTAATTTATTTAGTCAAAAACATGCAAAGGGAAGAATTCGAGAAGGACATCAAACACCTTCAGAGCTTCACCGAAACACCAAAGGACAGTTCAATCGCCACTTTGACTCCATTTATCGACGAAGATGGGACAATTAGAGTCGGAGGGCGCCTTAATGCGTCCACACTACCATATGAAGCCAAGCATCCATTGCTGCTTCCATATTCACATCCACATACAAAGATGCTAATGACCTCAATCCACAACGAAAATCTTCATTGCGGGCCCCAAGCGTTACTAGCAACCACGAAACAGAAATTTTGGCCCATCAAGGGAAAAGCAATCGCGAGATCGGTAGTCCAGCAGTGCGTGCGATGTGTGAGAGTCAAACCCAGACTAATCACTCAAATAATGGGTAGATAATCTCCCACCTCACACAGTACAACCCGCACGCCCATTCATCAATGCTGGGGTTGATTTCTGCGGACCCATCAAAACTCACTACAAGGTCAAAGGAAAGCACCCTCAAAAGACCTACATAGCCGTATTCTGCTGCTTCTCCACAAAGGCTGTGCATTTAGAGCTCGTAACAGACTTGTCGACCAACGGTTTCATCGCCGCAATACAACGTTTCGTGGGAAGGCGAGGCAACTGTCAACACTTATATTGCGACAACGCGACTAATTTCGTGGGTGCCAGCAACCAACTAAAAAATCACATACATACAGAAGCAGCGCAGGAACAAATTCAAACCACAGTTGCGGCAAAGGGCATCGAGTATCATTTCATACCTCCAAGAGCACCACACTTTGGAGGACTTTGGGAGGCAGCAGTGAAATCAGCAAAATACCTGTTACAACGCTGCATAGGCTCAGCTGCACTGACGTACGAAGAACTTGAAACCGTCATCGTCGAAATCGAAGCCGTTCTGAACTCCAGGCCTCTCACCCCAATGTCGACCAATCGAAACGACTAACTCTGCCGACCCAATAGCCGAAGTTCTAAGGGCAAACCTTCCGGCCAAACTTCAGATCATCCCGAGCATCAAAGAAGACTTCTGGAAAGATGGCAGAAGGAATACCTCAGCGAATTACAGCAGAGGCACAAATGGCAGCAAAAACGTGAAAACTTGCTACCAGGAACCATGGTCATCATCAAAGAAGACAATTGCCCGGTCATGAAATGGCCACTTGGAAGAGTAATCCAGACCTTTCCAGGAGCAGATGGAGCCGTTAGAGTTGCCGAGATTCAAACAGCCACCAGCATATTACGCAGACCAGTCCACAGACTGGCACCCCTGCCAATTGAGCCAGAAGAGCAAGAAGTCAACAGCGATATGACGACAGCAACAGTAATGACTGCATCCTTTCAGCCAACGCAGGATACTTTTGAAGATGGCGAAATCAATTCAGAGGACGACGCGAGTCCTCCTCCCAGAAAAAGGAGGTACATTCCCTTCAAAGTCGCTACCTCGACAATACTGATAGTCCTACTACTACTTCCCTTGGCCATGAGCGCCTACTTTAACATATCATCATTCAAATCAAACCCAGGGATACATTTTGAAAACTTAGAAACGGCACACATCATCTCCGACCAATGGGACATAGTAGTGTACTATGACTTACGGTACTGCTGGAAGGAATTGAAATGGGCCAACGTAACCAGCAGCAAGCTAAAGCAGGTGTGTTAGGAAATGCCACCAAACGACCCCTGTTTCTCCCATATGCAGCACTTTCAACAGCTGCTACAAGAACTTTACAACGGTGATGAGCTTCTGCGACAGGCTCCGGCCCGTTCAAAACGCGGCGCTATTAACATAATCGGAAACCTGGCGAACTCGTTGTTCGGAGTCTTGGATTCTGAGTACGCCCAACACATGTCGCAAATTATATCGACGATTGATGCCAACGAAGATCGTCTAAGGCACTTGATAAAAACTCAAACAACTCTAATAAACTCGACGGCAAAAATAATTCGCGCCAGCGGAGGACGATTTGAAAAACAGTTCCAGGCCCTGGAAACGGAGATCACCACCATCATTAACAACACAAACACCCAGAATTATCAGCTGCAACTCTCCCAATTGATGCTACTCCAGTACTTCCAATTGTCTCTCAGTACTGCAAACCTTCAAAAAACACAATCCCTACTGTCGGACCTAATCACAGACGTTCAACACGGGAAAATAAGTGCCAATTTGATCCACCCTGTGCAATTACGAAGAGAGATGGCCACAATACAGGCCCACTTACCACCAGCACTACGTATTCCAGAAACAAACGATAACATAGCATTGTTATATAAACTGATGACAGCAGAAGGACGCATTGTTGACTCAACCATAATCTTTAAACTCACCCTGCCGCTTGTTACAACCAAGAATTACGAGTTATACAAAATAACACCAGTGCCTGTATTGATTAATAACGCTTTTATTGCAATACAACCATCCTCCGGGTATATGATAATAAATCTACACAGAACACAGTACTATCCCCTGAGCGAAGAAGCGCTTAACGGTCTTGAAAGGAGGCTTCATGTGCCACCAAAAGCACCCGATGTACCAAAAAGGATCGAATGTCAGCCTCTGCGAGTTCAATCTGATGAACCAAGTCACGGACCAGTCCTCCTGTCAACTCGAAATCTTCACAGGGGAGCAATTTTGGGCACCATTGCATCAATCAAATCAATGGATATACTCGCTTCGAGGACAAATATGGATCAACGTTGTTTGTGAAGGAAATCTCACGCGACACGATTGCACTTGAGTGATCATATTGATTGCATCTTTTTCTAACACTTGGAGACCTGGATATCTCTCTTTCCTTTGTGTAAGTTCAACTTTGGTGTATGCTCTGCCGCTATTGCAAGATTGATACTCACCACACTTTTATCTTCATTATCCTCTACACGAACCACGTCTCATCGTTTTCACCAACCAACTTTATCTAACGAGCATTTTTGTTGCTGTCCCAGTATTTTGTGGAGTTGCCAGCTTTAGTTAAAATTCATTTCAATTGTTTTCTTTTTCTGTCTGCATCATGACTAACTCTTCATGTTATGTGTGTATGAAAAACACGAACGATATAAGCGTGTCGTGCGGAATCTGTTTGGACACAGCTCATGCTAAATGCATAGGATTAAAAGGGAAGTATGTGGATAATATCATAAGTACTCCCGGTCTATGTTTTTATTGTGTGAAACATCGTAGCATACAGCCTGATGTCCTTCACTGGAAAATTGTAAAATTGGAAAAGCATATGAAAATTATTGAAACATTGTTCTCCGACATTCAGCAAATTTTTGATTTCGATTCTGCAAATGCACAGAGTATGCAGCAGAGCTTCATAACTGTCAATAATGAGTTGCAGCAGCAACTTCCTAAATCCAACGACCTCATGATAAACCTACTGAGCCCACTATGTCAACATCAACAACTTTTGCCGAAGGAAAAGAGTAATGAAGCCAACGTTATTGATAGGAATATCAATCTTCAGCAACTGAGCAGTGATCTTTCAGTGGTACCCATTACAGAGATTCAGCCACTTCAGCCAAAAAGGTTACTACGGTCGAACGCAACCTCACCAGTTGTTGTTCCTTCTGTTGAAATTTCAGTAGCTGAATCTCCTACTTTATTACCGTCCGGACCATCTACTTCATCCTTTATTAACAATCGTACGAGTGATGAACAACGAAGTGACGATCATATTAAGAACTGCTCTCTTAAAACGGTAGCACCACCTTTTGCAGTATTTTTGTCTCGACTGGAGTATGGTACTAAGAGTAGTGATATTCTAAACTATATTGCTAGCAAAGGCATCGATACCAAGAACATAAAGTGCCACAGCCTGACAGCGGATAACTTGCCAGGTCGTTTGTCATCGTCTTTTAAACTTTTATCGCCTAAACCAACTGGGAAATTACTAGTTTTTATATATTCATAGCGAAAAGAGGAGGCTGGAGAAATGAAACGCTTGACGACCAGTTTAAGACTGACCTTATTCTTACAATACTAACGCTACTGTCTTACATACTAAATAGAGAGAAATAAAAAGTGCATGTAATACCTAGTAGGTATAACCATACAGTGGGGCTAACAAGTGATGTTTTACATTCACATCACTCCCCCCAATTTAATAAAATCTTATCTTTTATTTTATTTTTTTTACATAAAATCCATTTAAAATTCCAGTTCGTATTCTGAAACCTATATACTATGAGGTACATTGGTATTCTTTACCTTCACTTGTATATACAATACCTATGTATACAATATACAATTTTTCAAAATTCTTTAGCTTTTTGTTTTAAACGTTCGGATCTTCTCGGCATGTTTGATAAGGAGGCTGAACGTTTTTTCTTATTCGTGAACTTAAGCTGCACTTGTCGTGAATGAACAATATTAGAAGGCGCGAATGACACTTCTTTGAAATTACACTTCTTTAATTGAGTTACATGTGCCATTCTACGGTTTCCATCAATATTTATCTGATAAACAACTTTACCTAACTTTTTCTCTATGATTCCAGGAATCCAATTGTAAACAAGATTATTTTTCATTTTGTATAAAACTTTATCCCCTAGATTTAAAACCTTTTGTTTTTTTCCTTGGCTTACGCTTACGGATGGCTTCTTGACACTTTTTTTTGTTAATATTCTTCTGTTTGCTCGATGTTTTTTATTTAAGTTCATCGCTCTTCGAATTTTAGGATTTACATCATCAAGAATAGTTTTAGGTCTGACTTTAAATATAAGTTCATTTGGGCAACAATTAGTTGTTGACGTTGGAGTGGATCGATACTTTAAAAGAAAATTGTAAATCAAAAGTTCAATTGGAATGTGGTTATAGTTCGGATCCATCATCAATTTTTTCAAAGCATTTTTAACAGTTTGCACCGCTCTCTCCGCAGCCCCATTGGACTGTGGATGGTAGGGCGGGCTCTTTAAACATTTTATATTGTTATTTAGACAAAATTGTATAAAAACTTCCGAATTGAAAGGCGGGCCATTATCCGATACTAATGTGGATGGCATCCCAAAATACGTAAAAAGAGGCCTTAAGACGCAAATTAAACTTTCAACAGTATGTCGCTTCATTATTTTAACATCTATCCATTTCGTACAGCTATCTACTATTATCAAATAGTTACATCCCTTCAAATAAAAAAAATCTAGGTGGATTCGTTCGAAAAATATCTTGGACTCTGGCCATGATTCATGCTGACTTGACGCTGGTTTGTTACAACCCAAAGCACAGGCTTTGCACTCCCCAACAAATGTCTCTATAGCATAGTCAATCCCAGGCCACCAGAAATATTGTCTTGCTAAACTCTTCATGCGAACGACTCCGATATGCGATTCATGAAGGAGAGTTAAAATTGACTGATGAAGTGCATCTGGTATAACCAGACGATCACCATAAAATAAACACCCTTCTTCTTCCAAGAGTGATAATCGTTTATGAAAATACTTTTTTAAATTTTCCGGAACGCTATTAGGCCACCCTGTACTAACCATGTTAAGTACACTTTTCACTTTCCAATCTTTTTTTGATTCCTCAGCTACATCTGACAGCTTAACATTTAAATATGAAGAATTCAAGAATCTTATGCTATCTTCTTCAAGACCAGTGGGTTTGGAAAGTGGAAGCCGTGAAAGCCCATCCGCATTAGTCATAAGCGTTCCTTTTTTGTATTCAATCTTATATTGGTACATACTAAGAATCACCGCCCAGCGCTGAATCCTCGCTGCTGCCACTGCTGGCGTTCCCTTTCTGGGATTAAAAATTTCCCTTAATGGTTGGTGATCTGAATAAATGGTAAATGACTTCCCATAAATATACTTATGAAATTTTTTTACTGTAAAAATAATTGCTAACGCCTCTCGATGTAGCTGCGAGTATTTCTGCTCTGCAGCACTTAATGTGCTGGACGCAAACAAAACCGGTCTCTCGACTCCATTTACAACATGTGACAGGATCCCGCCCACTCCATATGGGCTGGCGTCACACTGCAACCTAATTTCCTTTTTAGGATCATAATGGGCTAACACCTTATTGCTCAAAATTAAGTCCTTACTCTTCTCAAAAGCAGCTTCACAGTCACCCGACCACAGAAAACTTACCTCTTTTTTGGTTAGATAATAAAGATCTTTCAATTCCGCGGAAAGGTTTGGAATAAACCTTGAATAATAATTTAAGAGTCCCAGATACGATTTCAACTCAGTCACATTTCTTGGTTGTGGAGCATTTCGAATTGCTTCTAACTTCTTTGGACTAGGTTTTATACCCTCCTGACTAATTACATGACCTAAGTACTCAATTTCTTTCTGAAAAAATTGGCATTTATCATAATTTACCCGCACATTATGTTGTTTTAACCTTTCCAGTACCAATATCAATTTGTTCTTAATGCCCATTAATAATCTGTCCTTGAGCGCTTCTTCTAGAAAATCGCCGTATTTGCAATTATCTGCCAACTGCTTGATCACCACAATAAAATCGGAGAGATCTTCCTCCCCCTCTTGACTTCTATTAAGGAATTTAAAACGTTCTGCCGTGGTATTTCGTTTTGGTTGAAAGTGTGCTTTCAACTTTTCCACTAATTCCCCATACTTCAAGTCATCAACATTTTTTGGAGCTACCAGCGTTTTCGCAATATTATACAGTTCTCCTCCTCCTACTCCGATCAAAAATGAAACCTGGTCCTCATCTTTCGAGATTTTATTCAGTTTTAATAAATGGTTTAATCGCTCAATGTAACTGTTGAAATTATCACCCGCATTGAAATACTCAATACGTCCAATAAAGCTCGACATCTTCTGTTTTTCACTGTTGTTGTCCTCGACTTTTATTTTAGACTCGATATCGATATTCATAACCCGTAATCACGCACTCGTATTGTAATAATAATACAGTTATCCTCGTCGCCAGTTTTATATATTCATAGCGAAAAGAGGAGGCTGGAGAAATGAAACGCTTGACGACCAGTTTAAGACTGACTTTATTCTTACAATACTAACGCTACTGTCTTACATACTAAATAGAGAGAAATAAAAAGTGCATGTAATACCTAGTAGGTATAACCATACAGTGGGGCTAACAAGTGATGTTTTACATTCACATCACTAGTTAATCCAAACTTTTGGCCAAAGGATATGCTTGTTAAAGAATTTGTGAGCAGGCCTAGTATTAAGAAGCCTCAGTCAAAAAACTAAGGCCCAACAACGTTTCTCCATTTAACTTCAACCTTTCCTAACAAAATACTGGTGGCCCTAGAACAAAAATGCGTGATGTCTTGCTGTTCTCATCATCTGAGCAATATGATGTAATTGTTTTTACCGAGACTTGGCTCACTATGGACCATCATAACGAGGAGTTATTTAACAAAGAGCAGTGCGAAATGTACCGGAAAAACCGTTGTTCCGTTCTTACCGACTGCGAACGGGGGGGAGGAGTTTTGATTTCTGTACGGAAATCAATACGCAGTGAAGAATTTTCCATTCCTCCAACAACTCTCGATGTGGACCAAGTTGCAGTTAAAATTAAATGTAATCCTGGAACTGAAGTTATTGTAATTACTAGTTATATACCACCAAGGAGTTCTTATTTATTGTATAAAGCTCATGTACATAATTGTTCCTTAATTTTAAATAATTTGGATGACCAACAGCATGTCATCCTACTAGGTGACTTTAATTTACCCAATTTGTCGTGGTCGTTTGATAATGATGAATGTAGACTTTTTCCTTTTAACGTTAACTTTGATTATGAACGCGAAGTTGTTGATACGCTCGCCCAATTCGATCTTCGTCAGATTAATCATTATGCCAATGAGTTCAATAATGTTTTGGATTTAGTCTTTGTAGATTCTGATCTTTATTTTAATTTCAATAACGCTATGCTTCCACTTTTTCCTAATTCTATTTTCCATGTAGCCTTATCACTACAATTTGAGTTTTACGAATATTTTCGACCCAGTCCTTGTGTCACCAATTATAAGTATAATTATGCTAAAGCAAACTTCAACAATATTTCCAACTATCTGGAAGGAATAAATTGGGTTAATGTTATTAATTATAGAGATCTTAACAATTCTTTTAATTTATTTGTAGAAATAGTTAAAGTGGCAATCGATATGTTTACACCTAGAGTAAGGATTGTATCGGGCACTAATCCTATTTGGTTCAATAAAAGGATCGTGAACTTAAATAATAGAAAAAATAAGACCAATAAGCTATTCAGGAAAATAAATAATGATCCAGAAATTTTGTTAGTTTATCGAAGGCTTCAAAAAGAATTTGATGTTCTTAATAAATTCCTTTATGGTCAGTACATTCTTTCTGTTGAATCTAATTTAAAGACTAATAGCAACCGTTTTTGGAGCTTCATCAACAGTAAAAAACAATCTAATGGTATCCCTAACTGTATGCGCCATAATAATATATCCTCGTCCGACCTTATGACTATTTGTAATATGTTCGCAAACAACTTTCAATCCGTATATTCAAGTAGTACTTCCCCGCCTAGTGTCTCGTGTGAAACCTCAATGTTTTGTAATTCTTTAAATGTTGGTAGCTTAAGTTTCAATTTCAGAAGTTCAAAATGCTCTTTCCTTGTTAAAATTAGATGCAAATCCTGGTTTCGATGGCATCCCGCCAATTTTACTTCAAAAGTGTTCTTATGCGTTTGCCGCGCCTCTTTGTTTAATGTTTAACTTGTCTCTGCAGACAGGAAATTTTCTGGAAGTTTGGAAGAACTCGTTCATAACTCCAATTTTTAAATCTGGATCCAAACACGACCAATTATCGTCCAATTTGCAAAATAGCACCTATACCCAAACTATTTGAAAAAATTATTTATGAGAAACTTACACCCCTCGTAAAGGGAGTAATTTCGCATTTTCAGAATGGATTTGTGGCTGGTAGATCTACTTCTACAAATCTCGCAATCTTTTGTAACACGGTAATGAATAACCTTGAAAAAGGATTACAATGTGATGTAGTTTATACTGACTTTGCCAAAGCTTTTGACAGCGTTAATCACCGTGCTTTAATTTCCAAACTTAAAAGATTTGGATTTCATTTCAACTTTCTAGAGTGGATTCGCTCCTATCTCACAGATCGTATTCAGTATGTTCGTATAAAAGATGTGCTTTCATCACCAATTTATGTCACCTCCGGAGTGCCTCAGGGTAGTCACTTGGGCCCTTTATTTTTTCTTCTATTTATTAACGACATACCCGATCTGTTTTTGAATTCTCAGTGTCTGATGTTTGCTGATGATCTAAAAGTATTCCGACATATTCAGTCTGAAGAGGACTGCATCCTTTTACAGGAAGATCTTAAAAGACTTTCTTTGTGGTGTGTACTATGCACTTATTTCGTACGCTTTTAAAATATACGAAAAATAAAAGAATTTTTTTTTTGTGACATGGCAACCCTACCCTTGTGTATACAACACAACAATCGTCATCAGACGAGACGCTCTTCACAGCCAGCATATTTTTTTTTTATTCTTTCTCGGTTGTATGTACACACCAATGTATTGTTGTACGATGTTCACTGTGTTTTCACACTCTCACTGTATAACAGGTGAGATCTGTCTTGCGAGAGATCGGAGAGTCTGATTGATGCGAAACCTATCGTTACCTCGTTCGTACGCATGTTCAGCATAGGAACGTGGAATTTTTGCCGCATTGCGACAAAATAAATTTTCCTCTACTTATATCAAAGTATGAGTGACGCCAAGAATTTTTTTTTGTAGTAACGAGGAAGATAAAGCGATTGTGTGAAAACACCCTTGAACAATTCCAAAGGGGAATTATACTGGTGAGAGTAGGTCGGCCTATGTTATATAGGACTGCGAACATTTTGCTGATGAAATGTAAATGCGCAATTCAAACAGACAGACAGTCAGTTGGAATCAAGCAGCAGAGGCAGACATACGTGGTGGACGAGCTTCCCACACTTTAAATTTCGTGTGTACAGTTTTTTTGTCCCTGTTCCTAATTGGAAAGAAAAAAAAATAATAAATTTTTGCAAGCGGGTTTTTTTTTTGTTTTATAACTTTTTTCTCCAGTGACCGAGCTCAATAAAATTCAGTGCGTTTAACTGCAATTATTAAGGATTTGTGACGATATCCTGGAAAAAGGAAAGGAAGTAAAATTTTCCGGCAGGTTTCGGAAATTATCAAGAAAAAAAAAACAGTAAACCCTCTCGAGGTAAGGGATTTGTACGGTTTCTTTGTGCTAGTATTCACACGTGTTTTTTTGTGTGATTGCAGGGTTTTAATTGTGGTTTCGAAGTTATTCAAAATTTTAATGTTAATGTTAATTTTCATTTCAATTTTGAGTATTAAGGCTGAGTCGAATCTCAATATTAATGTTGGTTTTGGATGCCAAGTTAATGATCCGAACTACGTTTCGATCTGAGCCACGTTGTTATACTGGTAGATGTGTCAGTGTCCTGATTTCGACATTGGGAAGCACGTTCCAGAACACCTGTAATCCCTATACGGTAGCGACCGAAGCAGATATTGACCAGCGTGGGATTGCCGCTGATATAAATTACATCAGTTATCATTATATATATATCTGTATCTTTGTTTTTTTTTTCGTTGGCTTAAACGCAACGTACATTTTATTGAGACACAATGTTTGTCAGTGCTTAACGTAAAACTTGTTTTTTTTTGATTCACCGCACTAACTGTGTCCAAGACGTCCTATTGAGGCAATTAAATACTATATTGTCGATAAATATAGTTTATCTAAGGTTTTCTTGTGATTATCATATCATTTTAGTATATCTTGTGTTCTTGATTGATTGCCACGTGCTCGCGATGTGCTTCAGATCTTTTCAATCGGCCATTACATGCCACGTGCTGATCTTTTCTTTTTGATTAATCTTATAGACGTAAATAAGTTAATTCACTATTTCACTTTTTTTTTTTTTTGATTAATCTTAAAGACGTAAATGAGCTAATTCATTATCTAGTGAGTTTAAATAAGCGAGATACATTTAACTGCATTTTGGCGTTAAGGTATTGACCTTCATAAGATTTCTTGTTCCAAAGTAAACAAGCATTCGGTATATCTAAGTAGTTATGCATATATACGTAGAAGTAGCAGCCTAACGTTTTTCTATAGCACCTTCATTCATCCTCGACGGCAGGCCTTCCTTCGACGGAGTTTTCGTGATTGGGTGAGTCATTTTCATTGGTTTTCCTGTTTTTATACAAAAATATTTCTACATATATATAGATCACTTATACATTTAGGATTTTCCTTTTTTTTTTTTTAATTTTTTTTCCCCTCGAATGCTATCTAGTACATAAGTAAGGAAATATAAGTTGAGCAAATATGCTATTTGTCACTTACATTAATATACTTAGTGGTTAAGAAATTCAAATATGGACTAAATTGTTATTAGTGAGGTAATGAAGTAAATCGCTGAAGAGTTCCTTTCGTCTTAAGAGGCCATTCGTTTAATATTTCTAGAGAATTACTCAGAATGAGCCATGGTAGGGAGGGTAAGATGCCTACTCCATCTCGGGTCTTTGTAAAATTCCGGACTCCCTTTATCGCAGATGCTTAGATTTCCACGTACTTTCCTATCTCTTCTTTTCTTCCAATCGAGCATAATTTTATTTTTGTTTTGGGTACGATTCTGCAACAACCCACCCCGGACTGAAGCAGCCGTAATTACCAGGTGCTCGAGACCCGCAGATAATCAATGGGAATATTTCATTCTTTTCCCAGCCCGTCGTAACAGCTGTCATAATAATGGCCTTCGGCTTAACGTCTCTAAATGCCAAAGCATGTCATTTTGTCGTAACCTCTCTCCAGTATCATATACGTACATGATCGATAATATCCCACTGTCTATTATCTCCTCTAAAAAAGACCTAGGAGTTATATTTGACAAAAAACTCGATTTCTGTAAGCATATTGACTTCCTGGTTTCGAAGAGTAATTCTATGCTGGGTTTTATATTACGGAACTCTAAAGATTTTCATGATCCGCTTACTCTTAAATGTCTATTCTTTGCTTTTGTCAGGTCTAATCTTGAATACTGTAGTATAGTATGGAATCCATTTTATGAAGTACATTCCAGTAGAATTGAGAAGATCCCAAAACGTTTTACTAGAGTTGCTGTTCGTAGATTAAAGTGGAATATCGAAATGCCTTCATATGAGACTAGATGCAAATTATTTGGTATCTTACCTCTTTTCAAGCGTAGGCAATATTTTTCACTTATGTTCGTTCATTCGGGACTTGATAAACAACCATATCGACTGCCCTTTTCTGTTATCATTAATTGGTTTTTATGCTCCTTCTAGAATGCTTAGAAATCGATTTTTATTTTATATTCCTTATCATAGAGTTAACTATGGTTGTAATGAACCAATTACCAGATGCCTAAGAGAATCTAATAATTATAGTAGCTTGTTTGAGTTTGATCTCAGCAGGGACTCATTTAGGAATAAATTAATTTTAACGTTAGGCTTTGGTAGTAGTATATAAGTATTATAATTTTGTATTAAGTAATCTAGCGAGAGCAGTGAATGTTCTCATTTGATGAATATAATAAAACTAAAAACAAATCCAACTACATAGCTCGGGCATCTTGACGGTCCCAGCCGTATATTTTGTAAGAACTAATTGTGTAACTCGTTAGTGACCTACATTAATATTACTCAGTTCTATCACACTTAATTTCAATAAAAAAAACCAATACCTCATATTTCTGCTTAGAAAGCATTTCCTTTACACATCAAAATTCGTTCACGTTTGGCATATCGACACTATACATTTCATTGTTTCTTCTGTATCAGCATTATAAGTTAATTGTTTATTTTGTCATGTAAGCTATATTGTTTCTTCTGTATCAGCATTATAAGTTAATTGTTTATTTTGTCATGTAAGCTATATTGTTAGTATATAAGGAAACGAGTTAATAAAAGAAGTGTCAGTACCAGTAGATCAATAATTTTTCCAACTCAAGACTGCCCCACCCGTGGTAAGGAGTCTTGCAGAACACTTATACCAGGAACTCAGCAGAGCAACGAATAAGAGAAAGCAATCGACGATCACTTACCACTACAAGAGTTTCTGGTTCATGTACTAGAAACTCTACTGTTGTCAAGGTTTAAGTGCTTTGGTCAACACGACGGTTGGAAGATCGTACAACTTCTTTTTATCTTCGTTAGGTTGGTATTAAAAATGAGCTATGTCGGTTAAGTAGTTCTGGTACCTCCCATACAAAACCCATATTGGACCCATGTGTCTCTCCGTCTATTGATAATACGATAGCGTCCAAAGGAAACAACCTAGGCTAATGAAGTTTTTTAAAAAGACTTCTTTTTATCTTCGTTAGGGCGGTATTAAAAAAGAGCTGTGTATATTAAGTAGTTCTGGTACCTCCCATACGAAATCAATAATGGACCCATGTGTCTCTCCGTCTATTGATAATACGATAGCGTCCAAAGGAAACAACGTCGGCGAATGAAGTTTGGTGAAAGGACTTGTTTTTATCTTCGTTAGGTTGGTATTAAAAATGGGCTATGTCGGTCAAGTAGTTCTGGTACCTCCCATACAAAACCAATATTAGACCCATGCGTACCTCTTTCCGTTGAAAACACGAGAGCGTCCAAAGGAATCAACGTAGGTTAATGAAGTTTTGTGAAAGGACTTCTTTTTATTGTCGTTAGGTTGGTATTAAAAATGGGCTATGTCTTTCAAGTAGTTCTGGTACCTCCCATACAAAACCAATTTTAAATGACTTGTATGCAGTGGAGGGTATCAAATCATCGGCCAGGCCGAAGATAACACTTTTACTTGTTATTTTTTTAAGGCATTGTACAATCTAACACTGCGTTACAACTTCTATGTAAGGACATTTGTGAACGTTTTGGTTTTAAATACGTCCTTATATATAGATTAAACCAAGATGTGCTTGAAAATTTCTTTGGCATTATAAGGTCAAAAGGTGGCCTGCACCATTATCCCGATCGCCAGGAATTTAAATACATTTTAAGATCCTATATTCTTGGCTTCAATGAAGGGGCCCTATCTGTAAATGGCAACGTAAGCGTTGATAGTACGCCAGATAGAGCCATCTATAACAGGTACTTCTATATTAGATCACATTTAATCTATAATTGCTATCATTGAAATCTCTCTTTATATTAACTCATTACAGGTAAAATCTTCAACATTGTAAAGATACCGAAAGAAGGAAAATGTTCGGATCCAGAACTTGAAATTCCGATGGCTTATGATGGCCTGGAAAACTTAGCAGGTTACATTTGTCACAGGGTGAAAGAAGGAAAATGTTCGGATCCAGAACTTGAAATTCCGATGGCATATGATGGCCTGGAAAACTTAGCAGGTTACATTTGTCACAGGCTGATCTTGGACAAACTGAAGATAATTCTTTATCTTGGGTCAACCAGCTCAGCAAAGGTGGTCTTTCGAAGCCATCGGAAGCTATGGTGATCGATATGAAAGCTCTGGAAAACGTTTTCAACGCTGTAAACGGCGATGGGCTAAATATTAGGACGAATTATTTGACCCACTTTATTGATTTATCCGAAAAAGCTAAAATTAACTGCAACATGCGAGTAAAAAAACTGTTCTTCCGTTCGCGAATGTGCTTTCGCATTCGCCTTCTTAATCGTAAAATTGTTGATGAAAAAAAAAAAAACAAAAAACCAAAATATAAAAAAATAATTACTAAACCACTGTTTTTAAAACATTTTATTTTCTTTCACTTCGCATTTACAATTTTTTTATACAATATAATTTTTCAAATTTCTTCATACCCGGCGGCGTCGAGCAAAGCAAAAAAAAATAAATCTACCACTATAATCCAAAGGAACAGCAAACAAAAACACACATACGGACGTAAGTGTTTATCCAAACATATTTAACACGATTCCGAAACTAAATTGCTTATATTTTAAAATTTATTTAAAAACTTAAAGGAACAACACAAATCGTTCCATAGAAAACATTATGTAAATGCCAAATGTTAAAATGTTCATCGGGCTATTCTGAAGTAGATGCGCAGAACAAATCAAAAATTAAAACTTCATTGCGCTATCTTGTCTTGTTGTATCATGGGTCCATATAGAGCCGGATAGTACGAGCGGCCAGTTGAAAAATGCGAGCATAGTGCATAGTGCAAAAAGTTATAACTACATATTTGTGAAAAGTGAAAAGAAATAATTAAAATGTGCAAGAAATATTCTTCGTCGATCACGAAGTAGCCTTCGGCGGCACACACACATACAGCGAGCCAGTGAATCGCCAGCTGCCAGATAATAAGATTTTAAAAATTAATATATTTTATCCTTGGTAACGAATTTAAATTCTCTTTTTAAGAGCGCAAGTGCATGAGCAAGTTTAATATTAAATCCGAGTATTTATACATAGTGCAAGTGAAAGAAATATAAGGGTGGTTTTTGGCAAGCGAACGAGCACAGTGATCATAAACTAAGTATGAAATAGACCGTCAGCTCTTTCAATTTAAGAGAATTTGCCTACAAGCTGTTTTCGGTGTTTCTATGTGCCAAAGTATGTGTGCCAATGTTAAAGTAAATTAGACGCACGCATACACTTGCACATAGGAACCTGACAGATGCCTCTGACAGTTCATTCCGTGGTAACACTGGAAAAAATTCAAATAATTCAAATAATTGCCCGTTATCGGGACGTGTTAAGAAAACGGTGGGTATGGTGTGGTGAATTTAGTACCAAATTATATTAAAACGCGTGGTAGGTATACATTATTAGGATTTCTTTCATTTTACCTAGATAATCTATATAGTACGGGATGTTTACATTTTTGTTGTAAACAATGGAAATCGATGAACTTATGAATCATTGACAAAAATAAAAACTTGTTAACATAAAACAAATCTGATTACTAAGTAATGATTATGAATCGAATGAATTAAAAGAAAAGTTTAAGCAGCAAAACTTAAACGCGTGAGACGTATCAGGGTACAAATCAGTAATTTAGAGTTTCGTTCTTTCCCGTATATTTTAAAGAAAATAAATTTTCGTTGATTGTGTCCATTAGACTTTTTCTTTTTATTATAAATGATCATTATTCATAGTCTGGGCTGACGCAATTGATTTCAAATGTGATTTCAATAATAAGGTACCAATAAAACAATTGGTATCAAATTTTCTCATAAATAATTTTTTTTTTCCATTAATAACGGAATCTTCACGAAAAGATTGGGCCTTACCAAATTTAAGTACGAGTAGTTCACAGTGGTTATATTTTCCATACAAAATTCGCAAATATGAGCTTCCGTAAATTTGAAGTCGATATTAAATTTGTTATTAGTGCTCGCAGTATAACTTAAAAATCATACCTACCCACAGAAATGTTTATATCTTTCCCATAGAGCATATTTCAAATTTGAATGTATTTAATCAATTCTTATCTTTATATTGGTTAGCGTTTTTCTGTCGACATTTGAGGCGAAATAATTTTTTACCAAAAACAAAAAAAAGACACAATAATTATATGAACAAAAATAACTTATTTTATTTTAACGAATGCATTTTGGACACTTTATTCCTTTATTTATTCATATTGATTACATTCGCTATTACGCATTTTGTAAAATACATGTTTTCGTGGTGAAATAAAACAACGAATTTAAACTCTCAGAACGCATCCATCAGCTGACAGCAACTCACCAAATACACTAACTCTCAGTAGTGTTCTTAGCGCTCTCTCTTTATTTTTCCCACGAAGCATATTAATTGTTCCCTTTTCACTAAACTTAAATTCCCTGGATTTTTTAATGAAACAAACCGTACTTTAAAAGTAAAATTTGTATTGTTCGGAAAGAAAATCACATTAAATTAATCTTCAGCATAAAAATCGCAGTTTGCTAACATTAAAATGAATTTTTTTGGTACTAGAAATTGTTGCTAAAGGCAAATCTCATTTAGTGCGTTGATATTCATGGTGAAATGTAGTTTGAATGTTTTCTAGTCAAATTGTTGATATTCACACAATTTTGATGTTTTTTCCTTTAACGCATGGAAAGCTTTTCGGAAATCGTAATTTCCTCAAAAAGGAAGAAATACCACGATGTAGGAACACTGCTGAGTGTTATTATTTTTTTTACTACTCCCGCCAATTAGAATTTCTTTTTTTGCTGCTTCACACGTATTCACAGATAGGAAATTTAAGAGAGAATTTTCTTTAAAAAATTGGCGGGGGGAATCGGGTAGGTGCGCGGGAGCTGACGGTCTATTTAATACTTAGTTTATGACAGTGATTTTTCTTCTTTTTTTATGACGGGAGTGTATAGGTATGAAATTAATTTTTTTCTTGTAGAGTAGGTAGGAAAGAGTTGTTTTGTTTTTGCCGGCATAGGGATGTGCAAGGGGAGAGTGTACAGTGATTCGTGTTCGAACATGTACAACGTAGCCAGCAACAGATAGTAATAAACACAAGCGAAGAAATATTTGTGTGAGCAAGGGTTATTTTTGTGTGTTTTGTTTTGGCACAAACACAAGGGCAAGTTGTACAATATGGCATGCGCATGTCAAAGTAGATTGGAAGATAGTTCTTACAGCACAAAGTTCGAATATGCACAGGAGATGAAATTTGAAAAATAATGAAAATAAGTGCCAATGGGAAAGTGTGCCAGCATGGAAAGTAAAGCAAGTCGAAAGAGTGGTGCTAGTGGATAGTGGTGAATTTTAAATAAATTAATGGAAAGGGTTCAAACGGATACTTAACAAGTAGAGAGAGTAGAGTAAGTAGTGTTTGTTCGTTTGCCATGGACACCCACAGCATAATAAATTGTTTATCAAAAAAGCATTTTATCAAGAGCCAGCATAATATAGAATTAATAATATTTCTTACAGCAGTGCCAGTGCGAAATTATGATAATTTTTGCTTCCGCACTTGTTGGTGTTATTTTCCTTTTTTCTCGTTCTCGTTTTCTTTTTTCTTGATATTTCTTACAGACGAAGACAAATACGAAGGCGCATGAGGCAGCAAGGGACACCAACCAGCGTTTGGCTGCATATGTGAAAAACTCTCTATCAGTGACTGCGAGGGACTGAAAGTACGTCTCGAGCGGCTTGATAATGCATGGTCTTTATTTCAGACCATATATGCCGAGCTGCTCGATATGATTGCCAGCAAAGCGCAAGTAAAAATGAAGGAAACTATGTTGAAGACAGAGTTCCTCTACTATGATACCAATTCAACGTTCCGACGTCGTTTGGGAATGTTACACCGACAGGAGACAACCGAGCAGCTAGAGCAAGTACCGATAGTGGCTCCAGCGAATCAACCACAGCCGATAACAGTGTAAGTGGACCGTACAGCTCCAGGATATTAAGAATTCCTGGGGTGATTTTGACGGGTCCCTTACCAAATGGCAAGGTTTCCGGGACCGCTTCTTGGCAGTCATCCACGACTGCCGACAACGACAGTGTGTTGCCATTGGTCGGCAAAGCAGCAAGTACCATGGGAGAGTGGCATCTAAAGGACGGGAACTACCAAGAGGCTTGTGAGCGTCTCAACCAACTGTATGACAGGAAATAATCCACCTATCGTGAACTATTGCGCCAGTTTATACGTTTGCCATATCTGCAACGAAATCCCAGGTCGGATGACTTCCAACAGACGTCCAATGTCACCGACGAGACATCATGCCAGCTACGAGCCCAGGGACTACCCACTGAGCATTGGAATATGTTCGTGGTGCACATGTCGCGCGAGCGGCTGGACAGTGAAACTGGAAAGCAGTGGGGGCTCCAGCGCCAGTCCGAGACACCGAAAGCCAAGCAGATGCTTGAATTCCTGGACAAGCAAGCAGCTATCTATCGGACAGCCAGAGGTTCCGTTCGATGAAATCCTTGAGAAGCTCACAACCGAATCGTGCTGACGAAAGCTTCAACAGATTCGAGAGCGAACGTACCAGTCAACGAAAGAGCATTGCCAGTAAGCCAGCAAAGGAGCTAGTTACAGTGCCGAATCCGCCAGAAAAGCCAGTTCAGAAGGCCAGCGTCAACACTGCACCGCATCGTCACAAGGGCGAAGTGTGCGAGCAGTATAAAGAGTTTAACTTACGAGCCAGGAGAGAGTTTTCCCGGATAAGAGATCTCTGCGAGAATTGTCTGAAGAAAAGGCATAATACGAGCCAGTGTTACCATATTGCATGTCCTGGGGGACAACTGCATAACAGCATTTTATACCCTTCTCAGGACATAAATAAGCTAGCCGTCGTCATGAGGGTCGAGACTACAGCCACCAAGCGCAAGTGTCATAACGATTGAATAGAGAAGAAAGCGATCAAGCGCCGAAAGACAGCCAGCATAGATAGTGGCTCTATTACAATAGAGGAAACAGCTAATTTCAAAAAAAGAATTAATAATAAAGGTAACCAAAACTTATTTGTTCGATTTCGATTCGATTCCCTAACAAGTTTTAAAGCGAGTGCGACAGCGGCACTAGTGCCAACAGTGACTGTGAGAGTACAATGGTATTTTCTCTGGGTCAGTGCGTGCTCTTCTCGATTCGAGAGCACAACCAAATCCTATGTTGAATGATGTTATGCAAGCGCTTCACATTGAAGTGTCGTCTGAAGCAAGAAGAGTTATCGGAATCCAAAAGAATCAAATTGGACAGTTTATACTCCGCAAGTGAATCTACAGCCGATAGTAGGAGTCTCTGATGTTCCGTTTGCAAATCCAGCTTACTGGAAGAGAGCCTTATTTGCAGCTCGACTCTTCGGAGCATAGGTGGTGTTATGTCGATAGAGACTGATAGTGATTTTTGGTTCTCACCCATTGGATATGGACGCTGAGACAGGAGAGGTTTTATCAATTGCAAAATGCATTGAGATGGACAGCATGGACAGTATGGTGCGACGACTCTGGAAAATGGATCAGGTCGGTTCTCATCCAGCCAGTACTAAAGAGGAGCAAGAAGTCGAAGACAACTTTGTCCGAACAACCGAGCGACGTGAGCAAGGTCGTTTACAGGCACAATTCCAATGAAACCAGGCACGAAAGAGATAGGAAGTTAGGTAGGGAGCCAGCATTGAGAGAGACTGACCAGCATTGTTGACTTCGTGCGAGAGTATGAGGGTCTTGGGCATATGACGAAAGTGATTGGCCAGCAAAGAGCAAACGATCTAGTATATTATGCTCCGCATTATTGCGTAACAAAGAAGTTTCGGGTTGTGTTCGATTTCAGTTGTCGGACTGATAAAGGGATATCACTCTATGAATTCCAACAACTTAGTGGAAAGTTACAGCGAGATTTACTAGAGATAGTGATGCGTTTTTGAAGGCATCGGCGTTTAGTGCTGACATCAAAATGATGTTCAGACAAGTGCGAGTGGCAAGGCATCATTGGGACTTGCAAGGAATATTCTAGCGCGAGTCTCCAAGGGAAAAGTTGCAAGTTTAGTTTGGACAGTGCAAAAACTATGGTTTTTGATAGTAGGGAGTAAGCCACAGATTTAGATTTACAGTGGCTAGTTGCTGCCGATCAATTCACTTTTGCAGTGAATACACAAGAGATAGCCGCAGAGATTACAAAGCGAAAGATATTGAGTTGTGAAGCTCAATTATACAATTGGATATATTGCGCCAGTGACAGTATTGGGAAAGATTTGAATTCAAAATATATGGCGATTCGGTTTTGAATGGGACGATGAGGTGCCAGCAGAAATTAGGGTTAGATGGAAAGTGCTTTGGAAAGAAATTCGATATATTGAATAGTATCAAATAGATAGACGGTTAGGTACAGGTGGAAAGCGGAAGATCCAAATTCATGTTTTTTGGATGCTTTGATGATACTATGTGGTACAGTAATATAATGTGCGAGTAGAGCAAGCGAATAAACAGATAGTGAGCAAGTTAGTTGCAGCGAAAAAAAGAGGCAGTGACAATACCACATTTGGAACTTGCAGCGGCTGAGTTCTTGAGCCGTCTGCTGGTTGATCGTACATGGCGGTACGAAAGACAATCCAGCTGAATTATTGAATCGAGGAGTAATGCCAGCAGAGTTAATAAATAGCGAGTTATGGTTGCACGGGCCAGCATAACTGACTTCAGCGGAGAGTAAATGGCCAGTGAATCCGATAGTTAAGGTAGTGCCAGCAGCTGCATCAGAGGAGATGCATGTATATAAAGTGACGAATTTTATGGAAAGCCTTAGCACATGAATGCAGAGCCAGCAAGTGACAGCTCCGATTGCAGAGTATACCGACAGCCTGGAAAAGGCGTTGACCATCCTCGGATATGTATTTCGTTTCATAAATACTCTAAGAGCGAAGCTACGAAAGAGAAAACGGTGAAGGAGTGAATCTACATCCGTTGCACTGCAAGCATGCGAAAGGGTACCTGCTATTCAGTATTTAATTCGAAAGTCACAAGCAGAGAGTTATGGGAAAGATGTTTCTGCCCTTGCTAACAATGGACAGCTGCTTGAAGCCAGCAAAATCAAGTCTCTTACACCCGTGTTCTATAGTGATGGTATGTTACGGAGCCATACCTGGATCAAAAAAATTGGCTGAAGCATTTGCCAAAGAAATATACCTGCAAAAGAAAAAAAAATAATATAAGGAAAAAGGTAAACAAACTCTTACTTTGGAGTTTAGCCGCACAACCGCATATCCAATGCGCGTTGAGAAGACAAACCCCAATGAAAGAAACATAAACTCCCCTGTGCAATAAAATAAGGAAAATCTGAAAGTGAAAATAAGATAAATCAATTATGATCAATAACATAAAATAATTCTTACCATGTTTACGTCCATCTGTTGCAATTAGCGAGTTGATTTTGACGTTTTGTCTTTTCAATAATTTCTCCGTCGTTAAGTTTTCTTCGTTCCATTCCATTGTGTCCCCAGTTAGTGGGTGATCGTAAAGATGTAGTTAAAGTTTTTTTTTTTGTAATTTACGTATTTTCTCCATGTTAGGTATTGTTGTGATCCGCACAACCATACCCATACCCTAATCATGACCTACCCTAATCGCCGCCTTCTCGCTAGCGATCCATTCCATACACCAAACATATAAACAAAGCGCACGGCTATTAATAGGTCATTTGCTTTGTTTACACTTGTTCTTCCATTTACCCAAACGCCACCCAAGCGCAATGAGTCAAGTGCATACCTACCCGATACGACACACACGTAACCCAACTCCGATTGCACAGCGGCACGCCGACACATGGCAAAACTGCAATAGTTGCATATCGGAGGAATACTACGTTGTGGTATCAGGGAATAATAATAATTTATGAATGGATGACACTTGACACCGGCGTAAGGCAAATGATACCCAAGATGTCATTTGGGTACTTTTAATGGGAACGGAAAAACAATTAAGCAATACCTAAAAATAGCGCGTATGCACATATGGTAATTGGTGAGGAAACTAATGGTGCGTGGAGGGGGAAGATAGGAGATGGGTCATGAGCTAAAATGGTATAAAAGGCAAAGGATCGTGAAGAGGAAAATCAGAGTTAATTAACTAACGAAACAGATCGCAGCCAAGCCATAGACAGCGGATCTAGTTAGTCTTTTGTTTCTAAATCAATAATAATAAACGAATCCAGAGTCGCAGCCAAGCGATTAGACAGCGGGCTCTGTGTTAAATATTAAACGAACATTTTTATTTTAACTCTCCGTTTGGTACTCTTCTCCCGGTAACACGGGAAAGCACGGTACGGAAACGTAACATTGGTGGCAGCGGTGGGATCCACAAGAACGGTTCCCGCTACCAAAAACAAAAACAAAAAAAAAAAAAAAAAAAACCTTGAGGCGTTTCTGGGGCCAAACACCAGAAAGTAAAGTAAAAAAAGTGAAAATTTTGTGAAAGTCCCGAAAACCGTAAGACCTGGCGAATTCTCTACAAGAGACGCCGTAGGGCAGTGAAAAGACCAGGGCGTAACTACATCTATAGGGCGTGAAGCCTGCCTGGCAACCAAGCTACAACAGCAGAAACAACATTAACAGCAGCAACAGCAGAAACAACATTAACAGCATCATCTTTCAACAAATAGGGTAGATACATATTTAGAATAAGAATTATATTTTCCAACAAATACACTAAACAAATTTTTTATATATTTACATACCAATTTTTTTTTGTAAAACAAAAAATTCTCTTAAATCCTCCCATTCCTATCCCTGTAAAGTTTTTTGTTTCGTGTATACTAAGTTAAGTTCGCTCTTTTCTATAAAAACACTCAAGATTAAACGAGTCACGAGACAAACCCACAGGCAGGCTCAATCCGTTGTTGACCTGTTCCAAAGGTTTCCCTTCCACTCCTCCCTCGAGTCTATTTCCGAAAATCAATCCAATATGGACATCAAAGTCGGAATTACTGACGTTTTTAACATCGTCCCCATTTTTGATGGAAAACCATCCGAACTAAACAAATTTATCTCCTGCGGAGATATTCTTTTAAATGCGGCGAGAGAAGTTGAAAAACCAACATTCCTAGAGATCGTCAAGACGAGGTTACATGGCCCAGCTTTTGAACTGATTCAGTTCCACTCCTTGTCCACCTGGGAAGAACTAAAGGGAAAACTCCAAGCTGAGTACAAAGAGGAAAAATCGCGTTCATCAGCTCACAATGAGTTGATTTCACTAAAGCAGCGATTTAAGGAATCGGCCAAAGAATTCGGCGATAGAGTAAGCATCGCTCTAAGCCACCTGAATTCAGCAACATACGCCATGACTAGAGACGAAGCAGTGCGAGTATATTTAGTCGAGGAGAACAATAAACTAGCCATCCAGACATTCGAAGATGGTCTACAAAATCCCAACTTGAAACTCATGGTACAAGCCCACGGTGAAACGGACTTGAAAAGAGCCATAGTCTACGCAGAAAACCATGCTGCTCGAATAGAAAGAAGTTCCCTTTCCTTTAAAACAAATAGACCACCTAAACCCACTTGCCGGGTATGTGGAATCATAGGGCATACTGAACAGACAGAATAATGTGAGGTCCAGAGGCAATAACAATGCCAATCCCGGTTTTAGCGGAAGACCTCCCAACAATTCATGGCCCCAAGATAATCACGGCGTAAGATATTCCAACGCAAATCCAATCCCCGAATCGGGAAACGAGAACTCTCGGGAGGAATCAACCGGCAATTCCTCTCGAATTATCACCCAAGCCGAAATCCATCAAATCCACCATTAAACTTAAGGTTTCTCGTATCGTTCTGCCCAGAATTCAAGGAGCCGACGATACGACTCAGATTTAGTCCCTCGGACAAAACGTACACCACCTTCCTGATAGACACTGGAGCCGATATTTGTTTGTTAAAAAATTCTCAGTTAAAAGGGTTGGAAAGTGAGGATGGTCTATATACCATCTCCACCATAGCTGGGGACTCTTTAAAAACCCTGGGACTGGTAAATGGTACTATGAAACTGAAGACAACCGAACATTCCATGCATATAGATCATCCTTTCCACCTACTTACCAAAGAAATTAACCTACTCTACGATGGTATAACAGGTAACGACTTTTTAACCAGGTTTAAATGCGTAATTGACTACGAACAAAATCTACTAATAATACCTAAGCCCAGTTTATTAAAAGAAGGGAAGAATTGCATTTCAGGTTTACAGCCGAAAGACTCAGCAATAGCCAATAAGACTGAGCAAAATAAAATAAATAACCCAGCACAACGTAAGACTGAGGACAAAAGAACTTCAGCAGAAAATAAGACTGCGGCAACGAAAGACTCAGCAATAGCCAATAAGACTGAGCAAAATAAAATAAATAACCCAGCACAACGTAAGACTGAGGACAAAAGAACTTCAGCAGAAAATAAGACTGCGGTAACGAAAGACTCAGCAATAGCCAATAAGACTGAGCAAAATATAATAATCAAGCATCCAGTAAGACTAATCACTCGAAAGGATAAGCAGAAAGTAAGACTGACTTCAAGAATAATAACAAAATAAATTATAATAATTTTGAAGAATTAAATAAAATAACAGTCATTCCTTACGAGGAATTGCCTACGGGCACAAGGGCTGAAAAATCCAATTTGAAACTAACTCCCATAAATGAGCAAAGACCAGTTGTCATTCAACCCCGAAGCCAACAGGTATTGAACGTTCAGTGAAATGATAAATACAAATCCACATTTGAAGATATTATCATACAAAAGAAACAAATCATGCCAGGCTTATACGTGGGCGAAACATTGGTCAGACCCAGCAATTCAAAAATAAAAATATTAATGATGAACACGTTGGATACTGAACAAAAAATAAATATTAATGATCTTGATCTTGAATGGGAAAAGTTGGACAATTACAACCTGGTATCCAACCAATCAAATGATATAATTAAAGGCAGATTAAAAACACTACAATCCGTCATTGATCTCAGTCACTGTAACATAGAAGAGAAACAATCTATTTTTAAAATATGTAGAGAATACAATGATTTATTTTTTCTTGAGGGCGATAACCTTACATTTACAGAGGCATCGAAACACAAAATCATAACAGACCAAAACAAACCTCCTTCATTTGTCAGACCATATAGGCTTCCTGATACACACAAAACCGAGGTCCACAAACAGGTGAATGATATGCTACAAAACGACATTATTCAGCCAAGCGCTAGCCCATGGAACTCTCCTCTACTTCTTGTACCCAAGAAACCAGACAAGGAGGGCAACAAACGATGGCGTGTCGTAGTTGACTTTCGCAAACTGAATGAACTAACATTTGCAGATGCATATCCTCTACCAAACATCACCGACATTTTGGATCAATTAAGGAGAGCATCCTACTTTAGCACCCTCGATTTGGTAAGCGGATTTCACCAAATCCTAATGGATGACGAAGACCGATGCAAAACTGCTTTCAGCACTCCATACGGACACTACGAATACAATCGTATGCCATTTGGCTTGAGAAACGCTCCCGCAACTTTCCAACGGTTGATGAACACCGTTTTGATTGGTATACAAGGATTCGACTGTTTTGTTTATGTCGATGACATCGTCCTTTACGGATATGACCTTAAAGACCATAATAACAAACTTATCAGGATATTTGACCGCTTGCGAGAACATAACTTAAAGCTCCAACCAGACAAGTGTAACTTTCTGAAAAGAGAGCTCATGTATCTTGGTCATATTATTACTAAACACGGTCTAAAACCAGATCCCGAAAAGATTAGGGCAGCAAAAACATATCCAACACCAAAGAACGTAAAAGGAATAAAATCATTCCTAGGGTTCATAGGATATTACAGACGGTTTATTGAAAATTTCTCAACCATAGCAAAGCCACTAACCAGACTGTTGAAGAAGAATGCCGTATTTAAATGGTATGCATTATGCGATGAGGCGTTCCAAACTCTAAAAGGTAAACTTATAAAACCTCCCATCTTAGCATACCCAGACTTTAGCAAAGACTTCATAGTTACAACCGATGCCAGTGACATTGGGCTGGGAGCCGTGCTATCACAAGGAGAAATTGGTCAAGACAAACCAATTTGCTTTGCCAGTCGAACATTGAACGACGCCGAAACTCGGTACAGTACTACCGAAGAGGAACTATTGGCGATCGTCTATGCTGTCCAACAATTTAGACCTTACATCTACGGACGAAAATTCACGATATGTAAGGACCATAAGCCACTACAATGGCTTATGAACCTTAAAGACCCGACGTCAAGACTAGGCCGTTAGAGAATATTATTGGCCGAATACGAATATAGCATTGAGTACAAGGCAGGAAAATACAACTCTAATGCGGATGCCCTGAGTCGTATCCCAGCAAATAGCAAAGATGCAGAAACCACGAGCAAAGTGCTGGTCACCACTAGAAGTAAAGCAAAGCGTCAAGACTTCAATGAAATAACAGTGGTAGGTAGTGAAGAAATCACACTTCCACCAGTAGAGTGCAAGATAATCGAAACCTTTAAACCAATAACACTTGCCGAACACCGTTCATCCATTCTAATTTTCATTTTATCCCACGAAAAACGACAAGAGGAAGAATTACTCAAAAATATTACTGGCTATACTCGCCCAAATCCAATCGAAATAAAAACGTACCCAAACGCAGTAAAATCCTCTACGTATATTATTACCACTCTCCCTTTACATTTAATAGTCACATCCACTCTTGAGAAAAACCTTTTAAACGTTCGAGACTACTGTTTGCAAGAGGACGTAACACAGATTGATATTTCCATTCCTTCTAGCGAGCCAATAAACGGTCGCCTTAAAAACTGCATATTGTGGGTATTCTCTCAAACAAAAATCACCTTATTTATCTACTCAGACAATAGAATCAATGTAATCGATCCACAGGAAATTGAGAAGATCCTATGCGAGTACCACGATTCACCCCTCGGAGGCCATCAAGGTATCTCCCGAACCATTAAAAGACTCCGAACAAGGTACTTCTGGCCGAATCTTGTAGGTGATACGAAGGAATTTATTCGCAAATGTGAATCATGTCAAAGAAACAAATTAAGGCAGAATCCACGAATTCCTATGAAAATCACTACGACGAGCACAAGTCTCTTCGAGCGAATAGCCTTGGACATTGTCGGACCACTTCCAACCACTTACGAAAACAATAAGTATATCTTAACATTTCAAGATGATTTGAGCAAGTTCACAGAGGCAATACCACTACCTAATGCGGAGGCACCTACTGTAGCCCGAAATTATGTGGAAAAAATTATATGTCGTTTCGGGGTACCCGAAGCGATACTAACAGATCAAGGTACTAACTTCTTAAGTAATCTATTTAAAGAAATATGTAAGATTTTAAAAATCAAAAAGATACAAACAACCCCATATCACCCTCAAACGAACGGAGCCTTGGAGCGTAGCCATCGAACGCTAGCCGAGTATCTCAGGCACTATGTTAACAATGACCAGCTTTCATGGGACACTTGGTTACCATACGCAATGTTTGTTTATAATACAACACCCCATAACAGCACTTCGTTTAGTCCATTTGAATTACTTTATGGTTTTCCTGCACGGATACCTAATTCCATTAGCAGGAATCCCCAAACACTATACAATTACGATAACTATGCCAACGAGCTTAAAGCCCGGTTACAGCATGGTTACCAGACCGCTAAGGCTATACTACAAGACAAAAAGGCAAAATCTAAAAAGTACTATGACAGGGGTTCAAACAATAAAACATTTAACGTAGGCGACAAAGTGTTAATTAGGAATCACACTCGAGGTAACAAACTCTCATCGTTATGGGAAGGACCCTATAACGTAACGAACATCATCTCTTCAGAAAATACTGAAATTCAAGTTCGGAACAAAACAAAAATAGTCCATAATAACGACCTTAAATCCTTCACGGAATGAACTTACCAGCAGATCATTAACATTCACATTTACACAAACACATAGACTAGCATATATTGTCAAACGACCCCAACTTAACATCTCCCCTTCTTTTAAAAAGATGGAGTCAGCATACTACGAGCCAGATTCGGAATGGGGACTTTTTAACACGGTTACGCAAAAGAAACTCCGGTTGCGTCGTGGGATCACTAAGATAGGCAGAGGACATCCAAACGACACCGATAGGAATGCAAAATGGCGAATTTGAAAAAAAACTGAGGGGGCCAGCGGCAAGAGGATTGTGAGTTGGGGGTCTCAGTATGGTTTGTCTATGGTCCGGACAAAGGGATTTCTCTGGGGTGGTTTTTAGGCTATGCTGAAATTTTAAATATACACAAATATATACAAATTTAGAAGAACTTGCCATTGATACGAACATTAAAAATTCGTTTTCGATTGCAAGTTTGCATATTTTACAGTCCATTCCAATTTCGTTCTTTCCGAATAGTCAGATGTACCTACACACCTAATGTCATGAAAAAAATTCTGATTTATATACTTAAGTTTTTTTTGATTATTCAATACTTACAAAATATATTCCAGAATGCTTTATTTTAGAATTACTTATATAGTATATTATATGTTTAAACCTGAAACGGAGAAAAATAAAACACAAAATTTTTTATTGGGAAAAAGAGACTAGCTCTGAAAAAACCCATAACTTTATTGGCTGGCTGACTTGGGATGACTAACTACTAAGAAAAAGGTACAGTCGTACGCGCAGTAGCAGGACCGTACAATAAAGATGTATTGGTATACAAATATATATTCACTTTACCATTATTAAAATAAAATCGTATGTGTAGCATACGATACAGTGCCGCCGAAAACGAACGTTTTCCTCTAGGTTCCCTCAGCTATACTCTGTTGTCGTCTTGCTTACTTCTGGCAAACTTTCCTTTTCTCTTCTCCACTTCTGTACGCCTTTCATATTTGACTGTTTCACTATCGTAATTGGTATTGGTAACACTATTTGTTCCCCAACTAGAAAATGAGCTTGCATATTTGCTGGATCATCGCTCAATAGATAAAGTGGGCGCGAATTTAATGTGCCCAAATCCCGATAAGTAGTGTTAAAAACTGTTCGCATTCTAGCACACGCTGTCGAACTTTCCTTTTCCAATGATATTTAATCGATTTGACTGCTGCTTCATATATGCCACCTGCCACTGAGTGGCTGCTGGCACCATAAAGTTCCATTCAGTCCAATACCTTAAGAGTGAATGGCTCTGCATAATCAACACTGGTATGCAGAAACGGTTTTCCGAACTTGCACCCTATCAGCTGCCAGCTCTGACATTAGTCACACAAGTCACACTGTCTGGTAATCGGCGAATATCGATTGCCAAGATAACGAAAGAAAGGAGAAGAAACCGTAAACCAAGAAAAACGATCACAAATTTCGATATATCAGCTATATTTATTTTACCAAGTTGTTACGCTTCCTATGTCCGAGGTCGAAGTGACCGAGACGAACTTTTAACAACAGCGATGGAGCAAAATGAATGTACATAATAGAGATTGCCAAAGTTAACATAACAATTGAGAGTATGAATTACTGTAGGTTTAAATACATAAGAAACATAGGTTAAGTCATGATTATTTAACATAATGCAACAAATAAACAAAGAGTATAACGAAACTAATAAACCAAGAAGTTACGCAAAGTATAACAGAAAGAATTTGTATTGATGTTCCTAAGCACACACCTTTACGTAAAAAGTTCATCAGCTCATTTCGTAGCTTCGGAATCCAAAATCGCTGGCGGATGTACTGCATCTACTACCACTCCATGCATGCATTATCAATTATTAGCCATGCCAACCGCAACCCACTGGGTATTTTTGCTAAGTGGCGCATTTCATACTTTCCACTTGCTCTGTGAAAGGGCCAACAACATGAAGGATACCTGTGGTGAGCCAGGGTCGAGTCAAAGGGGCAGCTTCGGTACAGGTGAGGAGGGCGCGGCATGCTAGTGGTTGCTCCGCTCAGCTCGTCGGACGGGGGTGTTCTTGTCCCCTTACCACATGCCACCTGCTCAAAAAACATTTTATTCCATGCCATATGAAAACCAGAAAAAAAAAGAAAGAAAGCTACTCGACTTTGACCTCATACTGATAAACCGACAATTAATCTGAAAGATAGAGTAGGAAGAGAAAAATGTCCAAGGACCTATGCCAATACCCCGAAGAAAGAACGGAAGAGACCCCGTGAAACTAACCTATCTATCCTAATTTATATCTAAGCTAACCTAAAAGAAATAAAATAAGCTTTAAACTATACCTACAATAACTTAAAACTAGTATACTATCTACGTTTACCCTAAACGCAACTTGTCCTTCCGTAGTCTCTTGGAGGTAGAGGTTTGCCATGATCTCGAAACACGCCGGATGTTAATGGCAAGGGATGGCCAACCCACCCTTCATGCCCGTAGACATATCCAAAAGCTATCCCTCTCTGGCCGAAATTGTGAGAGATAGCCCCTTAAATAACCCTCCAGTCACAACACTAGTAAAGCCGTAATGGCCGAAAACCAATGCTGAAAAGCGTCATGTCAGGTCGTCAGTTAGTCGCGTATTGTCATAGCCGTTCTATCAAAAGGACGGCCTTCCCAAATATCCACACACCGTGAGCTAATTGAACTTAACCGCTCATATTGAAAATGAATCTACACCACAAGAGAAAAACTGATTTGGATACATAAATATAGTGCCACTTTATAATATAATAAAAGAAATTAAAATTACTCACGGTTTTTTTCGTTCCCCGTTGTTCTGGCGCCAGCACAAGAAGGTCCGCCCCTGCTACAATTGTTGGTTTACAAAAAAACAATTTTTACTTAATTAACCGCGCACTAAACTAAACTATATTAAAAGCAGGTTCAAAGAAAATGAAAGCTATGTTAAAATATAAAGAAAAAATAATAAAAACTAAGTTCAAAAAAAATTTAATAAAACTGCGTTAAAAGAACACAATTTAAAAAAAAAACACTGTGGCACTTCACAAAAAAAAAATTCACTATTAGTGATGCTGCGGGTGTTGATGATGGTTTCGGTAGGGTGGCGGAACACCCTGATATTGCCTTTGGTGGGCGTTGGTTGTTTGGAGAGGGGAGGGGAGAACAGCTCAATGGCTTTCTTGAGCCCCGGTGAAAATCCCGCTTTGTTGGGTTAATAAAACTCGGGCGCCTTTGTTCTGCGACTGTGGGCTTTGGTCGGGTTGCCGTCTTTTGGAGACCGTTGGCTGGCGGTATCTTGGCGTTTCGCTAGTAGTCCAACGGTCGAGATATGGCTTTACGGTCCTACAGAAAGGTTCGCAGGCACGGCTTAAATGAGGCTTAACAGCAGCCCGAGTCAGCTTTTGCGTTACAAGGAAACCCATAACCGAATGGAGGAGATGCTGAATTAACCACAGAAAATTTTCCAATTAAAGCTCTCTGGTGATATTTAATTTCATTGGATTTCCACTGTGTGGTCACCTGCACCATGGAGAAATTATATTTTAATTCTGCAAAAAAAAATCTTTTTGCGTTAACTCACCCCGGAAATTCTCAGAAGATTTTTTTTTGACGTCACTGTATGACAAAAACTTACTGTCCAGCTGACTTTAAAGAGGTCATCGACCGCTTGCTGTCAATCAAAGATAGTTGTGAAGGCCTGTCGCAAACAACCCCTCCCTTTGTTTTCTCAAGTCTCCGCAGACCCTGTCTTTCTTTTTCATTTCTTGGAATGAGAGCGAGGGGTTTCTTAATTTCTAATCGTTAAGTCATATAATTCTTGTTCTCCTATTTCCTATTAACATAACATACATACATAAAGTAACGATACCTGTTACGTTTCCGTACCGTGCTTTCCCGTGTTACCGGGAGAAGAGTACCAAACGGAGAGTTAAAATAAAAATGTTCGTTTAATATTTAACACAGAGCCCGCTGTGTAATCGCTTGGCTGCGACTCTGGATTCGTTTATTATTATTGATTTAGAAACAAAAGACTAACTAGATCCGCTGTCTATGGCTTGGCTGCGATCTGTTTCGTTAGTTAATTAACTCTGATTTTTCTGTTCACGATCCTTTGCCTTTTACACCATTTTAGCTCATGACCCATCTCCTATCTTCCCCCTCCACGCACCATTAGTTTCCTCACCAATTACCATATGTGCATACGCGCTATTTTTAGGTATTGCTTAATTGTTTTTCCGTTCCCATTAAAAGTACCCAAATGACATCTTGGGTGTCATTTGCCTTACGCCGGTGTCAAGTGTCATCCATTCATAAATTATTATTATTCCGTGATACCACAACGTAGTATTCCTCCGATATGCAACTATTGCAGTTTTGCCATGTGTCGGCGTGCCGCTGTGCAATCGGAGTTGGGTTACGTGTGTGTCGTATCGGGTAGGTATGCACTTGACTCATTGCGCTTGGGTGGCGTTTGGGTAAATGGAAGAACAAGTGTAAACAAAGCAAATGACCTATTAATAGCCGTGCGCTTTGTTTATATGTTTGGTGTATGGAATGGATCGCTAGCGAGAAGGCGGCGATTAGGGTAGGTCATGATTAGGGTATGGGTATGGTTGTGCGGATCACAACATCCCACACCCCCTTAGAAAAAGAAAATTCTTACCTGAAGGGTTAGAATTTTCTGTCAGTAGGATCGGATGTGAACAAAAAAAAGTCTTACAATAGATAACTTAATCTAGGAGTTGTTAAAGAATTTCAATATTATATTAATATGCTAGGTTGTATATAGGTTTTTTTTTTTTTTTGTGTTTGTTTTTTTTTTTTTGACATACCAAAATTTTTGTATATGTAGTAAATCTTATTTATATATTTTTTTTTCTTACAATATAGTGTACAAAGTTTGTTTTCTTAGAATATATTTTAAATAAGTATAATTGATACATGTCTGCTTATAATTTGGTTCACATGATTTTTAAATGAATTGTCTTAGTAAGCTAAGAAAGGAGAGGATAATAAATGGGAATGAGTAACTGTCTCTTTTTTTTTTTTTTTCTAAACACCGGTTGTCAGAACTAACTTTGGTCCTGGACATGAAACTGGTTCGTTTTTTATTTGGGAATGGGTTGGATTTGGTAAGGATTCTTTGGTTTCGTGCGGTTCGTTAGTGCTTTTTGTTTGCTGAGTTCCCGTGTGTAGATACTTAAATAGGTGATATAGACAGATGGCAATGATTAGGAGCAGTATGGTATAGATCAACGTGTAGTTGTGTATATCATGAGGGTCTAATGGCAAAAGAGGTTTATTTTCTTCGAATTTTACACCTTTTATTCGCTCTGAAATGAGTTTAAATCCGTCTTGGCTAGAAAATTTTATAAATGCCAGGGGATTAGGTTTTTTGGTTTCCGGAAGAGTAAGGTTGATTAAGGATTTTGAAATATTTATGGGCGGTATATAAAAATTATGTGAGATCGACTTTTGCTCGTTGTATGACCGTATAATCAGATCCTTAGATTTAAGATAACAATTTCCGCTTATTTCGATCATAGATGTTCCTTGGAGGGAGTACGTTGTTACATCCTCCCGGCAAATTTCGTCTAAGTCATAACTTTGTGTTGTAGAGAACAACCATTTGTTATGAGTAGATAGTTGTAACCATACGGTTGAAATGTTGGCCTGTTTTAGTTCACATGAGGGTGGTAAGGTTTCAGCTCGTCGCAATAACTCTACTTCACAGGTCGAAAACTTCGAATTTGAATTAAACAAAGGGTGTATCATTGGGCATAAAAACGTTGTTTTTTGGCTTTTGCAACTTGCTAAATCATTTGCATTAATGCTACTGTAATATTCCTTGTTGTAATCTATTATTAAATACTCAGTCGTTGGTTGTAGAAATACGAAATGACCATTGTAATTTGTAGGGAGCGGAATTATTTTAAAAACGTGAAAGTTTTCTAGATCCGGGAGAGGGATTTTAATTTCGTAAATTACCTTTTGCTGACTTATACTGGCGCTAATTGTACTGATATGGTAAAGGGTCAAAATATCATTAGTGATAATAGATGAAATTTTCGTACCAATTGGAAGATCCTGCCTAATTTTTGCTAACACGGTTCTGAGTTGATCCGGGGTGACTATGGATGGATGAGGCTTTCCATGATTGGCGTTGCTTACAAGGTCGATAATTTCGTCTACTGTGTTCTGATAACGTATTATTGACAGCGTGATCAGTGAAGTTAAAGATTCTACTTCTGACAGTAGTTGCTGTTCGTGGTTTAAGTTGCTCAACTTATTTGTTAATTCCCTCACAATATCTAGCTTTGAATTTATGGCTATAATTTGGTTTTCCATAGCTAGTTCCGATTTATTGCCGGTGTTGAAGGGTACTGATGCGATGTCATGAGAACACAAGCGTTCTCACCTAGCCTCTCACTATCAACTTCTACTCTCACCTCCACGTGGTGACTGGTGGGTGCCTAGTACCTCGACTGGAGATTGGGTAACTAACCCCTTTGGAAGGTCGTTGGTGGCAGCAGACGAGAGAGGGGGGAGGAGTGTTGTTTTCTCACTAAGACACCTCCTCTGGTACCAGACGGCAGCGGATGAGTTCCCTAGATGGAGCCAACGGTGGCGTCTACAGTTCCAGTCAGGCCGAACTATTTAGTGTAATCCCTATAGAGCTGCTCTGACATATTCGGATACCAGGTCTATAGGGATTTCCAATACCGAGCCAGGGTGTTGGAGAAGAGTTGGTGGCGGATGAACCCTTAATGGGCCAACGGCAGCGCTCACATCCCAAAGTGGGTTACTCGCCCCGGAATAACCGGCCTGCTGTCCTAAGGTCAAGGGCCTGGCCCTCCTGGTTGGGGGTTGTGCCGTCGGGGTAACTTCCCGACCATGTGAAAAAAACACTAGTTATGGGAGAGACACCTAAAGCCTCGGATAACGATTTCCCTTAAACGGCAACCAGACCCGGAACGTCAACGGACAACGATTTGAGAGTATGTACTTGGAACGTGCGAACGCTGTACACCCCAGGTGCTACTCAAAAACTTGAGTCTGTCCTCACGTGGTACAAGGCAGATATTACCGCGATCCAGGAGATACGATGGATAGGATCAGGTATGATGAAAAGGAAAAATTGCGATATTTATTACAGCTGCCATAAAAGATTGCATGTATTAGGATGCGGATTCGTCGTGGGAAATCGGCTTAGGACAAAAGTCATTGACTTTAAGCCGAGCTGTGATCCGCATCAAAGCTACTTTCCAAAACATAAGCCTAATATTTGCACACGCCCCTACCGACGAGGCTGAAGACCCTATCAAGGAGGAGTTTTATGACCTCCTGGATGGAGCCTACGGAGCCTGTCCGGAGTACGATATCAAAGTTGTGCTCGGGGACTTCAATGCTAAAATCGGAAAGGAAAACATCTTTGGCGGGTTAGTTGGTAAGCACAGAATCCACGAAACGACCACAGACAACGGTTACCGACTAACTGACTTCGCGGCAGCTCGTAATACGGTGATAAGTAGCACTAGGTTTCCAAGGCTAAGGATCCACACAGCAACCTGGCGCTCTCCAGACGGTCGAACCGCCAACCAAATCCACCATGTGCTAATCGATGCGAGGCACGCATCCAACATCCTCACACATTCCGCGGGGCAAACGTCGACTCTGACAATTTTCTTGTTGCGGCTAAGTTCAGAGCTCGACTATCCAACGAGAAGAAGCTGCGTTCCGCCCAGAAGAAGAAATTCGACGTTGGACGCCTTAGCACACCTGGAGTAGAAAGAGTCTACAAAGAGCGCCTGAGTGAGAAACTCTCCGCAGTGCATTCACCTACCACAAATGCCAACACCCAGTGGTCCCAGTATCGCGACATCATCAAAGAGGTAGCCGAAACCACCTTAGGGTACCAGCCACCCCAGAGAAAGAGCCCGTGGTACGATGATGAATGCGTACGCAGGAAAAAGGTGACAGAAGATGCACATATGAAGGCGCTGCAGCGCAAAACAAGGGCAGCGAGGGAAGAGTATCGAGCCAGGAGGAGGGAGGAGAAGAAAATCCTGCGTAGAAAGAAGACGGCCTACGCAGTCTCCCAGCTCAAGGAGATCGAAGAGTCCAGCGATCGAAGCAACATCCGGAAGTTCTACAAGAAAGCCAAGCAACTGGCTGCTGGCTTCAAGACCGGAACGCAGGCTCTTCGAAACAGTGATGGAAACCTTGTCACCGAAGCGCAGGGAATAGTAGATGTGTTTAAGCAGTACTTCCAGCAGCTGCTAAATGGGCATCATGTAGAGAGAGTGATAGGGCAAGAAGAGAACCCACGTCCAGTCAATGAAGATCCAGTTCCACCACCCAGTATAGAAGAAGTTGGCTTAGCAATAAAAAAGCTAAAGAACAACAAGGCCGCCGGCTCTGATGGTTTACCAGCGGAGCTCTTCAAATACGGTGGTGATGTTTTGGTAGGTCGAATGTTTTGGTCCTGTGTGCGAGGAGGGCGAATGGAGGAGAAGATACAACCGCGAACTCTATGAGCTGTACCAAGATGTGGATGTAGTCCAAAAGGCCAAAATACGTCGACTATATTGGCTCGGCCACATCGAGCGAATGGACAATAATGCTCCAGCTAAGAGGATCTTCGAATCCCAGCCGCCAGGTTCGAGACGACAAGGAAGACCGAACCCCCGTTTCAAAGACCAAGCCATCGCGGATGCCAGAGCGCTTGGTCTGGAGAACTGGAAGCAGCGTGCCCGGGATCGCAGAGGATGGAAGGCTGCAGTGTCTCAGGCAGAGACTCTCCACGGGTCGGGAGCCCGTTAAGTAAGTAAGTAAAGTAAGTAAGTTCCGATTTATTGAAGATGTTGGCCGTGGTCTCAAGAATTATGGTTTGATTTCTTACAAGCGTTAAGAGATGTTTTTCATTCGACTCTAATTTCTTTATTTGTCTGTTGTAGAAGTCGGCATCTTCTTCACTTAAAGTACCAAACTGAGTATTTAATAATAGATTACAACAAGGAATATTACAGTAGCATTAATGCGAATGATTTAGCAAGTTGCAAAAGCCAAAAAACAACGTTTTTATGCCCAATGATACACCCTTTGTTTAATTCAAATTCGAAGTTTTCGACCTGTGAAGTAGAGTTATTGCGACGAGCTGAAACCTTACCACCCTCATGTGAACTAAAACAGGCCAACATTTCAACCGTATGGTTACAACTATCTACTCATAACAAATGGTTGTTCTCTACAACACAAAGTTATGACTTAGACGAAATTTGCCGGGAGGATGTAACAACGTACTCCCTCCAAGGAACATCTATGATCGAAATAAGCGGAAATTGTTATCTTAAATCTAAGGATCTGATTATACGGTCATACAACGAGCAAAAGTCGATCTCACATAATTTTTATATACCGCCCATAAATATTTCAAAATCCTTAATCAACCTTACTCTTCCGGAAACCAAAAAACCTAATCCCCTGGCATTTATAAAATTTTCTAGCCAAGACGGATTTAAACTCATTTCAGAGCGAATAAAAGGTGTAAAATTCGAAGAAAATAAACCTCTTTTGCCATTAGACCCTCATGATATACACAACTACACGTTGATCTATACCATACTGCTCCTAATCATTGCCATCTGTCTATATCACCTATTTAAGTATCTACACACGGGAACTCAGCAAACAAAAAGCACTAACGAACCGCACGAAACCAAAGAATCCTTACCAAATCCAACCCATTCCCAAATAAAAAACGAACCAGTTTCATGTCCAGGACCAAAGTTAGTTCTGACAACCGGTGTTTAGAAAAAAAAAAAAAAAGAGACAGTTACTCATTCCCATTTATTATCCTCTCCTTTCTTAGCTTACTAAGACAATTCATTTAAAAATCATGTGAACCAAATTATAAGCAGACATGTATCAATTATACTTATTTAAAATATATTCTAAGAAAACAAACTTTGTACACTATATTGTAAGAAAAAAAAATATATAAATAAGATTTACTACATATACAAAAATTTTGGTATGTCAAAAAAAAAAAACAAACACAAAAAAAAAAAAAAACCTATATACAACCTAGCATATTAATATAATATTGAAATTCTTTAACAACTCCTAGATTAAGTTATCTATTGTAAGACTTTTTTTTGTTCACATCCGATCCTACTGACAGAAAATTCTAACCCTTCAGGTAAGAATTTTCTTTTTCTAAGGGGGGGTGGGATGTTGTGATCCGCACAACCATACCCATACCCTAATCATGACCTACCCTAATCGCCGCCTTCTCGCTAGCGATCCATTCCATACACCAAACATATAAACAAAGCGCACGGCTATTAATAGGTCATTTGCTTTGTTTACACTTGTTCTTCCATTTACCCAAACGCCACCCAAGCGCAATGAGTCAAGTGCATACCTACCCGATACGACACACACGTAACCCAACTCCGATTGCACAGCGGCACGCCGACACATGGCAAAACTGCAATAGTTGCATATCGGAGGAATACTACGTTGTGGTATCACGGAATAATAATAATTTATGAATGGATGACACTTGACACCGGCGTAAGGCAAATGACACCCAAGATGTCATTTGGGTACTTTTAATGGGAACGGAAAAACAATTAAGCAATACCTAAAAATAGCGCGTATGCACATATGGTAATTGGTGAGGAAACTAATGGTGCGTGGAGGGGGAAGATAGGAGATGGGTCATGAGCTAAAATGGTGTAAAAGGCAAAGGATCGTGAACAGAAAAATCAGAGTTAATTAACTAACGAAACAGATCGCAGCCAAGCCATAGACAGCGGATCTAGTTAGTCTTTTGTTTCTAAATCAATAATAATAAACGAATCCAGAGTCGCAGCCAAGCGATTACACAGCGGGCTCTGTGTTAAATATTAAACGAACATTTTTATTTTAACTCTCCGTTTGGTACTCTTCTCCCGGTAACACGGGAAAGCACGGTACGGAAACGTAACAGGTATCGTTACTTTATGTATGTATGTTATGTTAATAGGAAATAGGAGAACAAGAATTATATGACTTAACGATTAGAAATTAAGAAACCCCTCGCTCTCATTCCAAGAAATGAAAAAGAAAGACAGGGTCTGCGGAGACTTGAGAAAACAAAGGGAGGGGTTGTTTGCGACAGGCCTTCACAACTATCTTTGATTGACAGCAAGCGGTCGATGACCTCTTTAAAGTCAGCTGGACAGTAAGTTTTTGTCATACAGTGACGTCAAAAAAAAATCTTCTGAGAATTTCCGGGGTGAGTTAACGCAAAAAGATTTTTTTTTGCAGAATTAAAATATAATTTCTCCATGGTGCAGGTGACCACACAGTGGAAATCCAATGAAATTAAATATCACCAGAGAGCTTTAATTGGAAAATTTTCTGTGGTTAATTCAGCATCTCCTCCATTCGGTTATGGGTTTCCTTGTAACGCAAAAGCTGACTCGGGCTGCTGTTAAGCCTCATTTAAGCCGTGCCTGCGAACCTTTCTGTAGGACCGTAAAGCCATATCTCGACCGTTGGACTACTAGCGAAACGCCAAGATACCGCCAGCCAACGGTCTCCAAAAGACGGCAACCCGACCAAAGCCCACAGTCGCAGAACAAAGGCGCCCGAGTTTTATTAACCCAACAAAGCGGGATTTTCACCGGGGCTCAAGAAAGCCATTGAGCTGTTCTCCCCTCCCCTCTCCAAACAACCAACGCCCACCAAAGGCAATATCAGGGTGTTCCGCCACCCTACCGAAACCATCATCAACACCCGCAGCATCACTAATAGTGAATTTTTTTTTTGTGAAGTGCCACAGTGTTTTTTTTTTAAATTGTGTTCTTTTAACGCAGTTTTATTAAATTTTTTTTGAACTTAGTTTTTATTATTTTTTCTTTATATTTTAACATAGCTTTCATTTTCTTTGAACCTGCTTTTAATATAGTTTAGTTTAGTGCGCGGTTAATTAAGTAAAAATTGTTTTTTTGTAAACCAACAATTGTAGCAGGGGCGGACCTTCTTGTGCTGGCGCCAGAACAACGGGGAACGAAAAAAACCGTGAGTAATTTTAATTTCTTTTATTATATTATAAAGTGGCACTATATTTATGTATCCAAATCAGTTTTTCTCTTGTGGTGTAGATTCATTTTCAATATGAGCGGTTAAGTTCAATTAGCTCACGGTGTGTGGATATTTGGGAAGGCCGTCCTTTTGATAGATCGGCTATGACAATACGCGACTAACTGACGACCTGACATGACGCTTTTCAGCGTTGGTTTTCGGCCATTACGGCTTTACTAGTGTTGTGACTGGAGGGTTATTTAAGGGGCTATCTCTCACAATTTCGGCCAGAGAGGGATAGCTTTTGGATATGTCTACGGACATGAAGGGTGGGTTGGCCATCCCTTGCCATTAATATCCGGCGTGTTTCGAGGTCATGGCAAACCTCTACCTCCAAGAGACTACGGAAGGACAAGTTGCGTTTAGGGTAAACGTAGATAGTATACTAGTTTTAAGTTATTGTAGGTATAGTTTAGGGTTTATTTTATTCCTTTTAGGTTAGCTTAGATATAAATTAGGATAGATAGGTTAGTTTCACGGGATCTCTTCCGTTCTTTCTTCGGGGTATTGGCATAGGTCCTTGGACATTTTTCTTTTCCTACTCTATCTTTCAGATTAATTGTCGGTTTATCAGTATGAGGTCAAAGTCGAGTAGCTTTCTTTCTTTTTTTTTCTGGTTTTCATATGGCATGGAATAAAATGTTTTTTGAGCAGGTGGTATGTGGTAAGGGGACAAGAACACCCCCGTCCGACGAGCTGAGCCGAGCAACCACTAGCATGCCGCGCCCTCCTCACCTGTACCGAAGCTGCCCCTTTGACTCGACCCTGGCTCACCACAGGTATCCTACATGTTGTTGGCCCTTTCACAGAGCAAGTGGAAAGTATGAAATGCGCCACTTAGCAAAAATACCCAGTGGGTTGCGGTTGGCATGGCTAATAATTGATAATGCATGCATGGAGTGCTAGTAGATGCAGTACATCCGCCAGCGATTTTGGATTCCGAAGCTACGAAATGAGCTGATGAACTTTTTACGTAAAGGTGTGTGTTTAGGAACATCAATACAAATTCTTTCTGTTATACTTTGCGTAACTTCTTGGTTTATTAGTTTCGTTATACTCTTTGTTTATTTGTTGCATTATGTTAAATAATCATGACTTACCCTATGTTTCTTCTGTATTTAAACCTACAGTAATTCATACTCTCAATTGTTATGTTAACTTTGGCAATCTCTATTATGTACATTCATTTTGCTCCATCGCTGTTGTTAAAAGTTCGTCTCGGTCACTTCGACCTCGGACATAGGAAGCGTAACAACTTGGTAAAATACATATAGCTGATATATCGAAATTTGTGATCGTTTTTCTTGGTTTACGGTTTCTTCTCCTTTCTTTCGTTATCTTGGAAATCGATATTCGCCGATTACCAGACATTATTGGTCCAATTTGAGCCGGATTTATGGCAAATCGTTCGTTTAATTAATCGTTATTGAACAAATCGAGCTGTGAATCAACAATTTTCGCATAATTATTTAGTGACTTTGATAGCGTTCACATAGTAATTATCCTGGATTGCACGTGGTTTTCTCAAAGACAATCATTTCGGTTTATATATCAATTGGAGGAGTTAGTAGTCGTTTCACTTTCCGCACTTCGGTTGACTCGTGGTCACATTAAAGGTGCATTAACCAAGCTCTTAACATACACCGAGTCTATTACCGACAGCACCTCGATAGTAGAGCTAGAGGTTAAATTCAGTCGAGCTGAGGATTTGTGGAGTGAATTCAATGCATCGCAAAATAAATTCTATGAATTCGCTGATAAAGAAGGCTACACCGACCCTGTGCCTGAATTCGAGGAATTTGAAGCAAAGTTTTTGTTAGTAAAGTCTGTTTTACTATCTGCGATTATGGAACGCCAACGCGAGGATAGAAACAAAGACGTCGGTTGTCGTTTAGCCGACCAACAACAGGTTTTGATTGAGACCTTTAATAAAACAAATTCGTCTAAAACTTCGGATTGCTTCCTTCCATCGATTCGCATTGAGCCATTCAGTGGCAATTATCAGGAATGGCCAGCCTTTCGCGATATGTTTGAAGGCGCTGTTCATAATAAAACTAATTTAACTCCTATTCAGAAATTTCACTTTCTGAAATCTTCCCTTCGGAATGAAGCACTCAGCCTGCTTAATCATTTACCAATTTGCGATGCGACATATGAACAGGCGTGGGAAAGATTGGAAAAACGTTACGATAGGCCGCGTTATGTAATAAACAGCTACATTAAAACATTCATGGAACTTCCATCAGCTCATAGTTCAAATGTTAGTCATCTTCGAAAGATAACCGATGGAGCGGATGAAATATTGAGGGGCTTGACTGCGCTAAATTCGCTTAATAGGGATCCGTGGCTTATCTATATTCTTTTAAACAAGGTGGACCCTGAAACACGCCAGGCGTGGTCTGCAGAGATTGTCTTAGAAGATTATCCCTCTATAGCAGACTTTATTGATTTCTTGGAACGTAGGTGTTAGGCGTTAGAAAGCAGTAAGGTGAATGTTCGCGAATCCAAATCTAGGAACCCAGCTGCCAGAAGTATGCACATGTCATCGTCACCAGCTTGCCCCAAGTGCAACGCTGCTCATGGGCTCTCCCAATGCCCCGACTTTTTTAGAATGTCTGTCCAGTCAAGAAGAGATTACGTCAAATCTAACAAAATCTGCTTCAATTGTTTGCGAACTAGCCATTCGTCCGCTCGTTGTCCATCTAAATTCCGTTGTCGAACATGTAACACTCGTCATCATACCTTGGTCCATGATAACTCAGTGCACAGCAACCTCAATCCAACAGCCACTGATTTCATTAGCAACTCGGTCAATCAGAGACAGCCCAATGAAGCTTCTTTTAACAGCCCTTCGATTAACGCCAGCAACCCTTCAACATCATCAGCAGCACTAAGATCAATTATCAACAACCATTCAATCAACATCGCTCAATATATTCCTCAAACATTACTTCCAACTGCTGTTGGAAAGGTATTGGATGTCAATGGCAAATACCAACTTGTCCGAATTTTAATAGATTCAGGCTCACAAGTGTCCTTCTTCACTGAGTCTTGTGTCCAAAGACTTGGGCTGAAACGACGAAACGCTCGTATACCGATAAGTGGTATTGGGTCTACCAGCGCTGGTAAATCCAGAGGCCTTATTTCGTTGACAATTACGTCACGCTGTGATTTATTTAGTATATCCGTCGATACATACATAAATATTATCAAGCGTCACCTCAAACTTGCCAACCAATTCGTTCAACATTCAGGACTGGGATCATTTGAATGGGTTGAATTTAGCTGATCCGTCATTCAACCAATCGAACCCTGTTGATATCTTGTTAGGAGCTGATAAAGTTTGGGACATTTTACAAGGAAACGTTGTTCGTAATAGGCAAGGCCTGCCAGTAGCACAACAAACCATATTCGGTTGGGTACTAGCTGGAAAATTGCCTTCCAAAATTGAGCCAAGTATACTTTCTCACCACACATCCCTAGATATCGATGCTATTTTACAATCGTTTTGGACGATTGAAGAAGTCGATTGTACTTCGAAACTGTCGTTGGAAAATAAGAAAATTGAAGATCGCTTTTGGCGCACACATCGTCGTGATGCAAACGGCAGGTATGTTGTGGACCTCCCGTTTAAATCTTCGCCTCAGTTTGCCAAAGGATAAAGACCTCTTCGAAGGCTACTCCAAGTTCCTCGAAGAATATTTAGCACTGGGACATATGTCCAAGATTCCTCCCATGGAAATAACAAATCCCAATGTGTTCTACCTTCCTCATCACGCTGTCCTAAAACCGGACAGCGCAACTACAAAACTGCGCGTTGTGTTTGATGGTTCATTCAAGGATGCAAACGGTATTTCCCTGAATGACTCTCTGATGGTTGGGCCACCAATACAACGTAATCTGTTTTCGGTATGCCTAAGGTTTCGCCGTCACCGATTCGTATTCACAGCAGATATTGTTAAGATGTTTCGCCAAATATATGTGTCGGAAAAGGATTCCGACTTCCAACGTATAGTTTGGAAGAATTCTCCTTCGGAACCGTTGGAGCATTTTCGACTGCGTACTGTTACCTATGGAACATCATGCGCACCCTTCCTTTCAGTACGAGCTTTAGAACAACTCGCGAAAGACCACGCCGAAGAGTTTCCAATCGCATCGGACGACGTGGTGTCGGGCGGTAATACGTTATCAGAAGCGATCGAAAAACGAAATTCCTTAATTGAGCTTCTATCGAAAGGCGGCATGGAATTGAGTAAATGGAGAAGTAATTGCACCGAGCTTCTTGGAGTTCCTGATACTCCTTCGGATAAAAACATTTCGTTAGATACATACGCGGACTCGTGGACTAAAGTGCATGGTGTTTACTGGAACTCTCAGTGCGATATCTTCAGCTTCAATCTTAACTATTCCTCTAATCAACCCATTACGAAACGTCAGATTTTAAAAGATGTTGCGCGAATCTTTGATCCCCTCGGATTTCTGGCTCCTTCGGTAGTGCAGTTGAAAATCCTTTTCCAAGAATTGTGGCATCTGAAAGTAGGTTGGGACGATGAAATTCCCTCTTCAGTCAGTTCCATATGGACTAAATTTCGGGATGAGCTTTCAGTGCTTACTCAGATTCAAATACCGAGGACCATAGGGTTGTCGCATTCTTCGTTTCAGTTACATGGTTTTTCGGATGCTTCGGCATCAGCATATGCCGCGGTCATCTACTCTCGGTTTGAGCTACCAAATGGAGATTTCCAAACAACCATTATAGCAGCAAAGTCTCGTGTGTCTCCATTAAAACAACTAAGCATCCCACGCTTAGAACTTTGTGCGGCTCTTTTACTCGCAAGGCTACTCGATGCGGTTCAGAATTCTCTTGGTATTACTTTCGATAACGTTTTTGCTTGGTCGGATTCCAAAGTTGTTTTATCGTGGCTCTCCTCTCCCCCCCGTCGTTGGAATGTTTTCATCGGAAACCGGACTGCTGAGATTCTTACCACAATACCGCGACATCGATGGCTTCATGTTAGATCGGAGTGCAATCCAGGAGACTGTGCTTCTCGTGGTATACAACCGTCATTACTGCTTGCGCATCCCATATGGTGGACAGGCCCCACTTGGCTGCAACGAGATTCGGCCAGTTGAACATCATAGCGAAGAAGATCCCAGATGCGCCGAGGAAGCAAGAAAGGTTATTCATAATTCATATTTCGTAACTCGTCAGGCAGAACACCCTTTTGATATACTCACAAGAAGAATTTCGTCTTGGAACACACTACTCAGAACGGTCGCGCGGATATATCGGTTTATTGCTAGATGTCGGAAATATTCACAGACTTCCACAAGTTATCTGCAGCCCGAGGAGATCTACAACTCGAAAACAGCAGTCATCAAATGGATTCAGGAAAGGCACTTTGATAATAAAAATATCCTACGGGTGGGAGGACGAATTGAAGAAGCTTACGTCGCATATAATGTAAGACACCCAGTCATAATCCCAAAGAACCATGCCATAACAAAGTTAATAATACTCGACGCTCATGTTCGGTTTTTACATGCCGGTACATCAACTCTGTTTCCACTTATTCGCCAGGAATACTGGATAATCGGTTGTCGCAATTTGATTCGCAAAAGCGTACACGATTGTGTTCGCTGCTTTCGCCAACGAAAGGCGACAATAACGCAACTTATGGGTAATCTTCCTCCCCCTCGCGTTCAACCAAATAGACCTTTCGCGTACTGTGGCTGCGATTATGCCGGACCAATATCACTGAAGGTATAGGCTGGTCGGAAACCCACCATTTCAAAGGGTTATATATCGCTTTCCGTGTGTTTAGTGTCTAAAGCGATACATCTAGAGATTGTGAGTGACTTAACCACGGACGCGTTCCTTGCTGCCTTTCGACGATTTGTCGCGCGTCGGGGTAAACCTTCACACCTTTATTCGGATAATGCTACTAATTTTTGCGGAGCTGCAAGTCTCATATCGGAAATGCACGAACTTGTTTTATCCGAAAATCATAACTCTATAGTAGCAGAGTCATTAGCTCGTGATGGTATTTCGTGGCACTTCATTCCTCCTTCGGCACCACATTTCGGCGGTTTGTGGGAGGCAGGGGTGAAGTCTGTAAAACAACATCTCCGCCGTGTTATAGGCACAGACATTCTAACATTCGAGCAGTTTTACACATTGCTGACACAAATCGAAGCTATTCTTAATTCCAGACCATTGTGCCAAATTTATGACCGAGATTTAGACCCATTAACACCTGCACATTTCTTTTTAGGTGAATCGTATGCCGCTATCCCAGAGCCAATGTTGTTAGAATTACCCACAAATCGTTTGTCCAGCTGGCAGCTACTTCAATCCAAGGTCCAAGGTTACTGGAAGCGATGGCAGATGGAGTATATAACATCTCTACAACATAGACCTCGTTGGCAACAGAGACAAGAAAACATAAAGGTCAATGATCTGGTGGTACTGAAGGATGCTGATCTACCTCCAGGGAAATGGGCAATGGGACGGGTCACTGACATCCACCCGGGAATAGATGGCCTTGTTCGGGTTGTGACACTAAAGACAGCTAATGGCAATTTAGTTCGACCAATTCACAAACCGGCTGTCCTGCCAATATGCAGGTTTATTAGTTTCGTTATACTCTTTGTTTATTTGTTGCATTATGTTAAATAATCATGACTTACCCTATGTTTCTTATGTATTTAAACCTACAGTAATTCATACTCTCAATTGTTATGTTAACTTTGGCAATCTCTATTATGTACATTCATTTTGCTCCATCGCTGTTGTTAAAAGTTCGTCTCGGTCACTTCGACCTCGGACATAGGAAGCGTAACAACTTAGTAAAATACATATAGCTGATATATCGAAATTTGTGATCGTTTTTCTTGGTTTACGGTTTCTTCTCCTTTCTTTCGTTATCTTGGCAATCGATATTCGCCGATTACCAGACAGTGTGATTTGTGTGACTAATGTCAGAGCTGGCAGCTGATAGGGTGCAAGTTCGGAAAACCGTTTCTGCATACCAGTGTTGATTATGCAGAGCCATTCACTCTTAAGGTATTGGACTGAATGGAACTTAATGGTGCCAGCAGCCACTCAGTGGCAGGTGGCATATATGAAGCAGCAGTCAAATCGATTAAATATCATTGGAAAAGGAAAGTTCGACAGCGTGTGCTAGAATGCGAACAGTTTTTAACACTACTTATCGGGATTTGGGCACATTAAATTCGCGCCCACTTTATATATTGAGCGATGATCCAGCAAATATGCAAGCTCATTTTCTAGTTGGGGAACAAATAGTGTTACCAATACCAATTACGATAGTGAAACAGTCAAATATGAAAGGCGTACAGAAGTGGAGAAGAGAAAAGGAAAGTTTGCCAGAAGTAAGCAAGACGACAACAGAGTATAGCTGAGGGAACCTAGAGGAAAACGTTCGTTTTCGGCGGCACTGTATCGTATGCTACACATACGATTTTATTTTAATAAAGGTAAAGTGAATATATATTTGTACACCAATACATCTTTATTGTACGGTCCTGCTACTGCGCGTACGACTGTACCTTTTTCTTAGTACTTAGTCATCCCAAGTCAGCCAGCCAATAAAGTTATGGGTTTTTTCAGAGCTAGTCTCTTTTTCCCAATAAAAAATTTTGTGTTTTATTTTTCTCCGTTTCAGGTTTAAACATTATAATATACTATATAAGTAATTCTAAAATAAAGCATTCTGGAATATATTTTGTAAGTATTGAATAATCAAAAAAAACTTAAGTATATAAATCAGAATTTTTTTCATGACATTAGGTGTGTAGGTACATCTGACTATTCGGAAAGAACGAAATTGGAATGGATTGTAAAATATGCAAACTTGCAATCGAAAACGAATTTTTAATGTTCGTATCAATGGCAAGTTCTTCTAAATTTGTATATATTTGTGTATATTTAAAATTTCAGCATAGCCTAAAAACCACCCCAGAGAAATCCCTTTGTCCGGACCATAGACAAACCATACTGAGACCCCCAACTCACAATCCTCTTGCCGCTGGCCCCCTCAGTTTTTTTTTCAAATTCGCCATTTTGCATTCCTATCGGTGTTCTGTCAATTGGGAATCCGTGTGACATGCAAAAACACACAAAAAATACAAAAATAAATGCTGCCAACCTCGGCAACCGCTAGGAAATGTGAAAGAGTTCGGGAATACCACATTTTAGCAGAACTGAATGCCATTGGTTAGTAATTATAAATTTTTTGAAGGTGAATAATTTGATTTGTGTGGAAAACTATCTAAAGGAAATGTTTTACAAACAAGAAATATATTAGGACAAATATGGTTGTGTATTTCCCGCTTTTGGATATAATTAACTTCGATTTCGTGTGTAAATTTTTCTTAATAATAAAGAAAATTTGCTCAAAATGTTTTTATTTTCCCTCAACCAACCTACATTCTTAATTTTTCGCAAATATTTTAAGCAAATGTACACCTTTTCCTAAAAAAAAATATTATTCGCACGTAACGAACAATTTCAAATTTAACGGATAAAATTCTATGAACGCTGCAAGCCACTTTGCCCAAAGCGGAAGTGGGATATGCAAGGTGCGAGTGTATTTGTTTCTGAAGTTACGTGACATTTGTCAATACGAATTTCTATGTAACAATACAAGCGCACTTAGCATTTGCCACCCCATAGAAATATAGCTTGTAGGCTAAGTAACGGGAAATCGGCCGAAGTTGTTGGTCTCAGTATTGTCTCTCATCCGGACTATTTGGCGTAGTATGATTCTCATATAAAATACAACCATACATTCTGATTTGTAAATTGCAAGATATAAGTTGTAAATTAAGAATTAAGTTTTCTAATTTCACAATAAGACATTTTCAATTAAATACGGTCCCAAGCAGCATTCGAATACGCATTTTAGGACTGTCGACGTTCTGGTGTAAATTCGTGATCCCATTTAGGAACTTATGTTTCGAACAACGAAGTAACAGTTCCTTTTTTGTTGCGCAACACAAAGTAGGAATTGTTTTTTACGCAAATCCTATACATACACAAATTGGGAAGAATGCCATACTATTTGTTACGTCATTAATTTTGTGTACCTATGTTATGTACCAAAATAATATTCTGACTGCATCAAACATTTCATTATTAAACAGAAAACAGCTACTCAAATTTTATGGGGAACATAATTTTGGCTTGAAACGTACTAATGTACTTTGAAAAAAACCTTGATCCTTACAAAAATTCTATATTTAATCAAAAATCTCCCTTATAATTATTTATGCTATTTTAAATGCTGATAAGGAGCATTATAAAATCAGTATAAAATAAATCTACGATGTCTATATAGAAATAATAGTGACATTTTAATCTATTTAATTATACCATATCCACCAAAACTGTAAATTTAAAATTTCTTATTTTCCATATAAATTTTTTTTCAATACAAAATGGATACCTTACAAAAAATTCCCAATTAGGAATTCGTTCATATTTGTGTAGTAAATAATCTATTGGGAATTGTGTTTATTCTGCGTGCCACAAACTTAACAATCAGTAATCGCGTTAAATCTGTGTTGGCAGTAAGTTCCTAGGAATTGTGTGCATGAACAGGAACACACATCTTCACACATTTTACACCCTGCAGACATAATGTTTCACTGAAGAAACAATTTTGACACAATAACGTACCTCTGTAGATATATAATCCCTAGATAGGAATATTCCTAAATGGGAAAAGTTACCTAGCATGTGTCTAAAGTGTTACTTATTGGGGATATTTTCTGGTAACAATACCGTCTTAACGACGTCGCTCATGACATATGACACATAAAGTCGCAAAATTCTCCTTGGGGTGATGCCTCAACTCCCTACTCGAGAATCGTAAATTGCAGAATATGGATTGCAAATTGATAAAAAAAAGTTTCAATCTACGACTAAGAATTTGTAAATTGCAACTACTGAAGTGGTAAGTCTACCCCTGTTAGTTCGCAAATTAACGCTATTGAGTTGCAAGACTAAATGGTTGTAATTTGCTAAGAGAGGAAATCGTAGTTTGCAACAGAAAAGTGGTAATTTAAGAATTCTTTTTGCAATTTACAATACAAAATAATATCAAATTGATAACAACTATTTGTGTCAAATTGGGATCGGTTATGGCAATATTATGTGGCGGGGGTTTAAGGCCCGCTGGACAATAACGCCTGGCAACGCCGGTCATGCCAAAATTGACAGATCGGCGGATGATAGAAGCCGCCTGCAGTAGCCCATCAGCGTTCTCCACGTCGACGCTGTCTCGGCAACGTCGCGAAGAAAAACCGTCGAACCAGTTAGTGATATACGAACAGTTAAAACAGATAGACTACCTACGTTTTCAATAAAAACATTTTATTTAAGATGAAAACCGCGTTCTTTATTTTCGACGACTAAATGTATTTCTCGTTTGATCGCATTATTGAAATTGATAATAATCGTGTTGATTCGCGATTTTTGAGGGTCAATATCTTTGTCCGGGAATTGAATCGTCCGGTACTCGATCTAAAAAGGTTCAGAACCAATAAAAAACCAACTACTAAGTTCACTAAGCGTATATCTTTATTTTGAGGTTTTTTTAGGGTATAGAACCTTGTTGTCGGATTAACTGTCAAAAGAATTCTGGTCTGCCATGCAGGTCACTTCTCCTTCATCAAGAAGCCCGCGTCCATACAAGTGCCTCGTCAGCCGAACGCCCACACTCCCAGGGTGTCCAGTACCCCATACCAAGCCTAGGCATGGGATATCCATCGCCACACGACGAACAGAATTCCCACGCCAGCCACTACGATTAGTCCAATGCGTCGACCCATTTCCTATCTTCTCGGTCGGTGCGATATGTATGTGTACCTCATGGCCATGATTGCTGGCGTATTTATTCCGCATCGGAATTGTGCCATTACATTCGGCGCGAGTTGTCGGGTGACCGAGACAACGACGAGTGAATGGCGATCCAACCGACACCGTCTGGCATCGGTATTACATAATGCGTCAGCGATATGACTTGTGCTGTGAGTAGCTGGCTGGGACGTTGATGAGGCTTGGACGACGAAGAATGCAGCCATCAGGTGGATGACCGGAGACATGCGGGGGCGATGGTTGACACAGCGTATGAAGGTCAGGGTGATTGACCAGCGCGTTGTTTTGGTCGGCGACGTACCAAACAATCTTCACTTCGCACAATTTCTAGAATTGCGCTTAAAAAGTCATGAATTAGTAAATCCTGAGCTAAGCTCTAAAACTAGACAAACTTTTCGTGATTCTGCGCTCATTTTTCTTGATTTATTCTTAAAATTTTTCCGTGTAAACATTTTTCCAGATTGTGCTAAGTTATTGATGGACTTTGCTTCAAATTCTACATCTAAATGCATGACGAGATATGTAGTATGCTTAACTAACATGAGTTACAGAGGTTCGTAAGCCTAATTAAATCTTGAGTATGACATAGAAAAAGGGTTTGCTGAATTGACTCAAAATTCGTAAAAATTTTATTTCCTTATACTTACATAGTCATCTCGATCTGCTGATAGTGGATCTCGTTGTTCGTGTTGTAAAAACTTTTCCAAGTTAAAAAATGTGTCAAAGAATACACTAGTTAGTTTACATTTTTTGAGGTCACCAAGACTTATAAATTCGAGTTGTTTAGGTTTGATCATATCCAGCACCTAGAAAGATATTCATATATATATAGGTAAGAGTATATTTCCTATAAGATGTTATTTGTAATTGAGATATGAGAGGCAAATAGATTTCAAAGACAAAAATTTCAAACGAAAATACTATGACGAAATGTTAGGTATGTCTAATCAATATCTAGACTTCTGTTTCCAGAGCTTTTAGATTTTGTAACGGTGGACATAATACCTTACAGGAGGTACCAGAAGTACTTGACCAACATAGCCCATTTTTAATATAAGCTTGACGACAATAAAAATAAGTCTTCTCACAAAATTTCACTTGCGTAGGTAGATTCTTTTCGACTCTATCGTGTTTTCAATATATGTTTTCTAATATTGGTTTTGTATGGGAGGTACCAGAACTACTTGACCGAGATAGCCCATTTTTAATACCAACCTAACAAAAATAAAAAGAAGCCCTGTCACAAAACTTCATTCACCTAGGTTAATTCCTTTAGACGGTATCGTGTTTTCAACGGAAAGAGAGACACATGGTACCAGAAATACTTGACCGACATAGCCCTTTTTTAATGTCAACTTGACGCCAATAAAAATAAGTCCTCTCACAAACGCTATCGTGTTTTCAATATATGTTTTCTAATATTCGTTTTGTGTGGGAGGTACCACATCTAATTGACCCACATAGCCTATTTTTAACACCAACCAAGCGACGATAAAAAGAAGTCTTTTACCGAACTTCATCCGCTTAGGTTGATTCCTTTGGACGCTATCGTGTTTTCAACAGAGAGACACATTAGTTTAATATTGGTTTTGTATGGGAGGTACCAGAACTACTTGACCGACATAGCCCATTTTTAATGTCAACTTAATGCCAATAAAAATAAGTCCTCTCACAAACGCTATCGTGTTTTCGATTTATGTTTTCTAATATTGGTTTTGTGTGGGAGGTACCAGAACTAATTGACCCACATAGCCCATTTTCAATACCAACCTGACGAAGATAAAAAGAAGTCCTTTCACAAAACTTCATTTGCTTAGGTTGTTTCCTTTGGTCGCTATCCAACAACCCACACAGGATTGTTGTATGGGGATCTCGAAGGTATAATGATTCCATTTCTTATTAAATCTACAACTTCGTTATTTACAAACTCAGCTGCTGATATAGGATACGGACAGGGGCGATTCCTCTCAGTTAGCTAGTTTAGCGGTGCTGAACCAAGAAAATAAATTGAAATACTTATACTCAAAATACAGCAAATAACGAGGTTAAAGTAATTATGAAGATTAATAATTGCAATAATCAATGACATACTAAATAACAAAACTATCATTTACAAATAATATTTGCCTACACAAACACACAACACAATACTCCCATGCAATAAGTTTCACTTGAAATACTCTTTAGCGTTACAACTTGCGATACCGCAAATTCCCTGCCTGCACACACACACACAATCTAAAACTCCCATAGAATAGTCTCCTGCTTGTAGCATTTTAGCGTAAAAAATTGCGCTACCGAATTTCCTACAATCTGTATAAGTGTGGAATTTGACTACCTTTACCAGTCGTAAGCAAAGCACAGGAATATATACGGAAGGGTAAGCGCAAACAAATTTTTTTTTTCCCCGAGGGTAGGTGAAAATCTTCCAAAGACACTATGAGAATAGCAAGCGCGTGCTCATAGTAGTGTCAGATTTCTACTGACTAAAAACACCACCCTTCGATAAATTGTTAGATACTGCAACTAAGATAAAACTTATCAAGCAATTTTTCTATAACGAAATGAAAACACTTTTGACAGGTTACTTTCCACTGAAAGATCCTGCACGTTCCGCAAATAAGACGCGGTTAATCCTTATCTTGCCAAGTCGAAAGGTTTCGTTCTTTGTAGTCGGCGCAATAAATTACTCTCATCCAAAATTTGTCGGACTGTATTGTTGATATGCCCGATTAGTCGGTTTCTATGCTTTCGCGTGAAGCTTCTAGTTTCAGCTTCGATTGTAGGAATTCCGAGATCCCTGTGGATATCGTCGTTTCTAGTATACCACGGTGCTTGGACAATTTCTCTTAGTACTTTATTTTGAAAAGTTTGTAAAATATTGGCATTTGTTTTCTTGGTACAACCCCAAAGTTGTATACCGTAGGTCCACACCGGCTTTAGCACTTGCTTGTATAAAAGCAGTTTGTTCTCGGTACTGAGCTGGGAATGTTTTCCGAGTAACCAGTATATTTCTCTATATTTGATATCGAGTTCTTTACGTTTCATTTTCACGTGCGAATTCCATTTCAGCTTTGCGTCGAGTGTCATTCCCAGGTATTTGGCCTCGTTAGCAAAGGGTATTCGAGCCAAGCTTGCAGTTTTGCAGTCGTTTCTTCGATCGTATTACCTACAGCAAGGATAGCGGTGTCGTCGGCGAAGGTAGCAAGGGTAGTGCCATCTTCTCTTGGTATATCGCGAGTATATAACAGATACAGAAGCGGCCCAAGGACGCTTCCTTGCGGTACGCCGGCCGAAATTTTTTTAAGCTCCGAGTATTCCATACCACGTCTAACACGGAAGAGTCTGTTCGAGAGATATGATTCTAGGATATCATATAGGCTTACGGGGAGAATTTGTCGTAATTTAAATTTTAAGCCGTCGTGCCACACCTTATCAAAGGCTTGCGAGACGTCGAGGAATACGCTTGAGCATATCTTTTTTTCTTCAAATGCTTTCCCTATTACGTCAGTAATTCTATGCACTTGGTCAATCGTCGAGTGCTTGGTTCTGAACCCAAACTGGTGGTCAGGGATTAGATTATTATCTTCTAAATATAAGCGGTTGTAGGCGCCTGAGTGATATCCTCTCGAAAACTTTAGATATGACTGGAAGAAGCGAAATTGGTGTATACGATTTTACTTCATTTGGCGGTTTTCCTGGTTTTAAAACCATAATGACTTCCGCGACTTTCCATTGGCTCGGCACGTGTTTAAGTCTGAGCGCAGCATTTATAATATATAGAAGCTTAATTAATGCTTTTCCAGGTAGAACTTTGAGAACTTCTCCGGTGATCAAATCATAACCAGGAGCTTTCTTAGGTTTTAGAGATTCGATTTCACGTTTTAGTTCCCTTAGCGTTGCATATGTGAGTGAAAAATCGTTAGATAGTAATTCCGTCCCACCATTGGTACTGCCGTAATCCGCTCGACCATCGTACGGTTTAAAGGTTTCCTGTAGATGTGCGGCAAAAACGTCCGCTTTTTCTTTATCTTCCCTTGCCCATTCATTTTGATTTATTTTTATTGGCGGCGCTGGGATTTTGGGCCTTTTGGTGCCTTTTACAGCTTTCCAAAGTGAATAATTGGAATCTTTTTTCGCTGTTAAACTTTCAAGGTAAGAACCTATCGCCCGATTTTTAAAATCCTTAATAGCTGTCTTCAACAAATTGCACAAATAATTCAAATGTGCTTTATGTTGCGGAGCGCGACTCTGTTGCCATTTTTTACGCGCTTTCCTTTTTTCGTTGACCAATTCTTTTATTTCGGGCGGATATCGTAAGCCGTATTTGGCCGGCGTTTTTCTTGGGTTAGGCGTATTATTCCAGGAAGCGAGCTGAACGACTTCAACGAAGCGATCAACTTCAACCTCAAGTTCGTAAGGTGTCGTAAGTGGAACGCTCAGTTCAACATTCTCTTCAATTTCGTTCCTAAAGTCTTCCCAGTTAGTTGTTTTACCAGTAAGTCTAGCTGGCTCTTGGTTATTGACTAGTTTTGCTCTCAACGTTAAAATAACCGGTGAATGATCAGATGACAGATCAAAGCTCTCTTCAACTTTAATGTGGTTGGTAGATATTCCTTTCACGACGAAAAAATCTATCAGATCAGGTATTTTTATACCCTCCAGAGGAAGGTATATTCACTTTGCCAATACATTTGTAACGCAAAGAAGGAGTCACCGGAGACCTCATAAAGTATATATATTCTGAATCAGGATCACATTCTGAATCGATTTAGCCATGTCCGTCTGTCTGTCTGTCTGTCTGTCTGTCTGTCTGTCTGTCTGTCTGTCTGTCTGTCTGTCTGTTGAAAGCACGATAGCGCTCAAAGTAATTGACGTAGGTGAACGAAATTTGGTGAAAGGACTTCTTTTTATCGGCGTCAGGTTGGTATTAAAAATGGGGTATGTCGGTCAAGTAGTTCTGGTACCTCTCATACTAAACTAATATTAGAAAATATATTATGTTAAAAACACGATAGCGTCGAAAAGAATCTACCTAGACAAGTGAAATTTTGTGAGAAAACTTATTTTTATTGTCCTGAAGTTAGTATTAACAAGTAAAAGTGTTATCATCGGCCTGGCCGATGCTTTGATACCCTCCACTGCATACAAGTCATGCAAAATTGGTTTTGTGAGGGAGGTACCAGAACTACTTGACCGACATAGCCCATTTTTAATACTAACTTGACGACAATAAAAATAAGTTTTCTCACAAAATTTCACTTGTCTAGGTAGATTCTTTTCGACGCTATCGTATTTTTAACATAATATGTTTTTATACCCTCCACAGGAAGGTATATTCACTTTGTCAATACATTTGTAACGCCAAGAAGGAGTCACCGGAGACCTCATAAAGTATATATATTCTGAATCAGGATCACAATGCCCGTCTGTCTGTCTGTCTGTTGAAAGCACGATAGCGCCCAAAGTAATTGACGTAGGTGAACGAAATTTGGTGAAAGGACTTCTTTTTATCGGCTTCAGGTTGGTGTTGAAAATGGGCTGTGTCGGTCAAGTAGTTCTGATACCTGCCATACAAAACCAATATTGGACCCATTTGTCTTTCTGTCTGTTGAAAGCACGATGGCGCTCAAAGTAATTGACGTAGGTGAACGAAATTTATTGAAAGGACTTCTTTTTATCGGCACCACGTTGGTATTGAAAATGAGCTATGTCGGTCAAGTAGTTCTGGTACCTCTCATACAAAACCAATATTAGAAAACATATTATGTTAAAAACACGATAGCGTCGAAAAGAATCTACCTAGACAAGTGAAATTTTGTGAGAAAACTTATTTTTATTGTCGTCAAGTTAGTATTAAAAATGGGCTATGTCGGTCAAGTAGTTCTGGTGCCTCCCTCAAAAAAAACAATTTTGCATGACTTGTATGCAGTGGAGGCCGGTGTTGAAGGGTAGTGATGCGATGTCATGAGAACACAAGCGTTCTCACCTAGCCTCTCACTATCAACTCCTACTCTCACCTCCACGGGGTGACTGGTGGGTGCCTAGTACCTCGACTGGAGATTGGGTAACCAACCCCTTTGGAAGGTCGTTGGTGGCAGCAGACGAGAGAAGGGGGAGGAGTGTTGTTTTCTCACTAAGACACCTCCTCTGGTACCAGACGGCAGCGGAGGAGTTCCCTAGATGGAGCCAACGGTGGCGTCTACAGTTCCAGTCAGGCCGAACTATTTAGTGTAATCCCTATAGAGCTGCTCTGACATATTCGGATACCAGGTCTATAGGGATTTCCAATACCGAGCCAGGGTGTTGGAGAAGAGTTGGTGGCGGATGAACCCTTAATGGGCCAACGGCAGCGCTCACATCCCAAAGTGGGTTACTGGCACCGGAGTAACCGGCCTGCTGTCCTAGGGTCAAGGGCCTGGCCCTCCAGGTTGGGGGTTGTGCCGTCGGGGTAACTTCCCGACCATGTAAAAAAAAGAATAGTTTTGAGAGAGACACGAGGAGCCTCGGATAACAATTTCCCTCAAACGGCAACTAGACCCGGAACGTCAACGGACAACGATTTGAGAGTATGTACCTGGAACGTGTGAACGCTGTACACCCCAGGTGCTACTCAAAAACCTGAGTCTGTCCTCACGCGGTACAAGGCAGATATTACTGCGATCCAGGAGATACGATGGATAGGATCAGGTATGATGAAAAGGAAAAATTGCGATATTTATTACAGCTGCCATAAAAGATTGCATGTATTAGGATGCGGATTCGTCGTGGGAAACCGGCTTAGGACAAAAGTCATTGACTTTAAGCCGATAAGTGATCGCCTAGCTGTGATCCGCATCAAAGCTACTTTCCAAAACATAAGCCTAATATGTGCACACGCCCCTACCGACGAGGCTGAAGACCCTATCAAGGAGGAGTTTTATGACCTCCTGGATGGAGCCTACGGAGCCTGTCCGGAGTACGATGTCAAAGTTGTGCTCGGGGACTTCAATGCTAAAATCGGAAAGGAAAACATCTTTGGCGGGTTAGTTGGTAAACACAGAATCCACGAAACGACCACAGACAACGGTTACCGACTAACTGACTTCGCGACAGCTCGTAATACGGTGATAAGTAGCACTAGGTTTCCAAGGCTAAGGATCCACACAGCAACCTGGCGCTCTCCAGACGGTCGAACCGCCAACCAAATCGACCATGTGCTAATCGACGCGAGGCACGCATCCAACATCCTCAACGTGCACACATTCCGCGGGGCAAACGTCGACTCTGACCATTTTCTTGTTGCGGCTAAGTTCAGAGCTCAACTATCCAACGAGAAGAAGCTGCGTTCCGCCCAGAAGAAGAAATTCAACGTTGGACGCCTTAGCACACCTGGAGTAGCCAGAGTCTACAAAGAGCGCCTGAGTGAGAAACTCTGCGCAGTGCATTCACCTACCACAAATGCCAACACCCAGTGGTCCCAGTATCGCGACATCATCAAAGAGGTAGCCGAAACCACCTTAGGGTACCAGCCACCCCAGAGAAAGAGCCCGTGGTATGATGATGAATGCGTACGCAGGAAGAAGGTGACAGAAGATGCACATATGAAGGCGCTGCAGCGCAAAACAAGGGCAGCGAGGGAAGAGTATCGAGCCAGGAGGAGGGAGGAGAAGAAAATCCTGCGTAGAAAGAAGAGGGCCTACGCAGTCTCCCAGCTCAAGGAGATCGAAGAGTCCCGCGATCGAAGCAACATCCGGAAGTTCTACAAGAAAGCCAAGCAACTGGCTGCTGGCTTCAAGACCGGAACGCAGGCTCTTCGAAACAGTGATGGAAACCTAGTCACCGAAGCGCAGGGAATAGTAGATGTTTTTAAGCAGCACTTCCAGCAGCTGCTAAATGGGCATCATGTAGAGAGAGTGATAGGGCAAGAAGAGAACCCACGTCCAGTCAATGAAGATCCAGTTCCACCGCCCAGTATGGAAGAAGTTGGCTTAGCAATAAAAAAGCTAAAGAACAACAAGGCCGCCGGCTCTGATGGTTTACCAGCGGAGCTCTTCAAATACGGTGGTGATGTTTTGGTAGGGCGCATGCAAAAAATCATCAACCAAGTATGGGTGGAAGAAAGTATGCCCGATAACTGGACTATCAGCTCCATATGCCCCATCTACAAAAAAGGCGATCCTATGTCTTGCAAGAACTATCGAGGCATATCCCTGCTTAATGTCGCATACAAGATCCTATCCAACGTACTGTGTGAACGTCTCAAACCGTTCTGCAACACACTAATCGGCACGTACCAGTGTGGCTTCCGGCCCGGCAGATCGACTATAGACCAAATTTTCACACTGAGGCAAATCCTGGAAAAGACCAATGAATTTCAAGTCGAGACTCACCACCTTTTCATCGACTTTAAAGCCGCATATGATAGCATTCATCGTCAGGAGTTTTATGTGGCGATGGCCGAATTCGGGATCCCGGCAAAACTGATCCAGCTATGTAGCGTGACGCTGGAGAACACACGCTGCAACGTGCAATTTGGAAGTAGTTCCTCCGAACTATTCCAAACATGCACCGGATTTCGGCAAGGAGACGCACTATCATGTGACTTCTTCAATCTCGTGCTAGAGCAGATAGTGCGCAGGGCAGGTGTCAACACGGAAGGCACTATCTTCAACAAATCCGTCCAGCTACTGGGGTATGCAGACGATATTGACATCATCGGTCGCTCCCAGCGTGCCGTGATAGAGGCTTTTACGGCGATTGAAGAACAGGCGAAATTCGTTGGTCTTGTAGTAAATGAGGACAAGACTAAGTACATGCTATCAACAAACAAACAAGCATCTGTCCACCGCCTAGGACAGAACGTCACTATTGATAGCAACAATTTCGAGGTAGTTAAGGAGTTTATCTACCTCGGAGTAAACATGAACTCCACAAATGACATCCTAGTGGAGATCCGGCGAAGAATTACCCTAGGAAACCGCTGCTACTTCGGTTTGGCAAAACAATTGGGTTCAAAACTCCTAACTCGAAGGACAAAATGTATGCTTTACAGAACCCTTATCCTGCCAGTTCTGCTTTATGGCGCCGAGTGCTGGACGATAAGCAGGAAGGGAGAGCTGATACTGGGCTCCTTCGAAAGAAAAATTCTTCGACGGATTTTTGGTCCTGTGTGCGAGGAGGGCGAATGGAGGAGAAGATACAACCGCGAACTCTATGAGCTGTACCAAGATGTGGATGTAGTCCAAAAGGCCAAAATACGTCGACTACATTGGCTCGGCCACATCGAGCGAATGGACAATAATGCTCCAGCTAAGAGGATCTTCGAATCCCAGCCGCCAGGTTCGAGACGACAAGGAAGACCGAACCTCCGTTTCAAAGACCAAGCCATCGCGGATGCCAGAGCGCTTGGTCTGGATAACTGGAAGCAGCGTGCCCGGGATCGCAGAGGATGGAAGGCTGCAGTGTCTCAGGCAGAGACTCTCCACGGGTCGGGAGCCCGTTAAGTTAAGTTTAAGTATGCAGTGGAGGGTATCAAAGCATCGGCCAGGCCGATGATAACACTTTTACTTGTTGAAGTATCAGTTGGCCAGTAGGTCGGTTTGCCCGTCGAGTGGAAATCACAATTGTACTCCATACCTGCCCCATAGAGCATTCTACCTTTTCGCGAGATGAATCTAGAACCCCAGAACGTGTGTTTCGCATTAAAATCGCCGCCAATAATTAAATTTGGTTTGAGCGATTTAAGCAAGTAAGTATAATCACTTTTTTCAAGCGCGGAGCGTGGTGGAAAGTAGATAGATGAGATTCTAAGAGTACGCTGATTATTATACCCTCCAGAGGAAGGTATATTCACTTTGCCAATACATTTGTAACGCCAAGAAGGAGTCACCGGAGACCTTATAAAGTATATATATTCTGAATCAGGATCACATTCTGAATCGATTTAGCCATGTCCGTCTGTCTGTCTGTTGAAAGCACGATAGCGCCCAAAGTAATTGACGTAGGTGAATGAAATTCGGTGCAAGGACTTATTTTTATCGGCGTCAGGTTGGTATTGAAAATGGGCTATGTCGGTCAAGCAGTTCTGGTACCTCCCATACGAAACCAATATTGGACCCATGTGCCTCTCTGTCTGTTGGAAGCACGATAGCGCTCAAAGTAATTGACGTAGGTAAATGAAATTTGGTGAGAGCACTTATTTTTATCAGCGTCAGGTTGATATTGAAAACGGGGTATGTCGGTCAAGTACTTCTGGTACCTCCCATGCAAAACCAATATTGGACCCATGTGTCTCTCTGTCTGTTGATAGCACGATGGCGCCCAAAGTAATTAACGTAGCTGAATGAAATTTGGTGAAAGGACTTATTTTTACCGTCGTCAGGTTGGTATTGAAAATGGGCTATGTCGGTCAAGTAGTTCTGGTACCTCCCATACAAAACCAATATTAGACCTATGTGTCCCTCTTTCCGTTGAAAACACGATAGCGTCCAAAGGAATCAACCTAGGTGAATGAAGTTTTGTGAAAGGACTTCTTTTATCGTCGTTAGATTGGTATTCAAAATGGGCTATGTCGGTCAAGTAGTTCTGGTATTTTGCATGACTTGTATGCCGTGGAGGGTATCAAAGCATCGGCCAAGCCGATGATAACACTTTTACTTGTTTTTTACTCGAATCGTGCACAGTTGCATAGTTTCAAGCTCTATCTTCAGGTCTTCATATTGTTCAATGCAGTCTTTAATAAACAATGATGATCCACCTCTCGCGTTTCCAGATGGGTGACAAGCATGCAAATCATTGTAGCCTTTTATTTTTAAAATTGATCGCTCTTTTACGTGGGTTTCAGAAATTAAGCAAATGTCAATATCCTTTTCGCGCATGAATACTTCCAATTCATCGAGTTTTTGCGAAAGTCCGTTTGCATTCCAAGTACATATTTTTAACATTGGTTTTTCATTCATATTATATTTGAAGTACGCGTTTTCCTTGAATTATTTTCGAGCTTAACCAACCGATCGAGAATAATTTTATTTATTTTGCTTTGTTCTTCAAGTTTCCCGAGAATTACTGAGAAAACATGAGAAACACTGTCTGGCGAAGTTTCAACGTTTTTTGGTTCTTCGAATGCCACAGCCTGAGCGTAGGTCTGCACTCTGGCTGTCCGAGGGCCACTATTCGGTGGCTTTCCTGATGGCAATTTTTGAATAGGGTTTCCTTTGACAACAGAGGTCGAGGGCATTTCTGCCGTTTCCCTTTTTTTTTAATTCTTACGTCCAGGAACCGGAGGTCTTAGATTGTCTACTATCCCCTGAACAGTCTTACGCTTTGTCTTACTTAGCGGTTTTGATTTAGGTTTTTCGGGCTTAAGGAGCGCATCTCTCCGTTTTTGTAACTCCTTAGCTACTTCACAGCCTCTATAATTTGCCGGGTGCTTTCCCTTGCAGTTAGCACAGGTAGCGGAGGACTGTTTTTTAACTCCACAGTCTTGGGAGAGGTGATTTCCGGCGCATTTCACACATCGTGGTTCTTTTTGGCAATACATTTGCGTATGATTAAATCCTTGGCAACGTTTGCACTGTGGAACTATTCTTACATTTCTACGCATGGGTTCGATTTTTACCACGATATTTAATATTGTTTTAATTCGGTAGATATCTTCGATATTATCTGACCTATCGAATGTAAGCATAAGGAGCGGAAGTCCACGTCTTACCACGATATCCTTATCGACTTCCGTTTGTTGCTTCTCCTTCTTAATGATATTTACGGCATCAAGAATTTTATACCCTTTGGTTTGAAGGTCGTTTATAACCTCGTCTTTGGTGCATGAGGGGTGGAGTCCCCTTGCTACAACACGATGTGGCCTTTCAGACTTTATTTCGAAAGTATACCACTGGATCTTCGCGGTATTTAGCTTTTGGGATACTGTCCGGTAATCATCGTGGTTATCGACGTTAATTTTCCACGCATTATTCCTTAAAGATGTAACCTTAAATTTCGATGTTATCGTTCCTTTAAGGAGGCTATGCAACTTATTATATTCCGTTACCCCAACGACGTTTATGGGAGGCGGTGCGCGAATTTGTGATCGAAGTTGTTTTTCTTGCGGTTCTTTACGCTTTTGTTCTTTTAGGGGCTCGACTTCGGGGGAAGAACCGGCTCTCCTTTTCTTACTAGGTCTTTTCTTAGCGACCTGATTCGTTTCGCGTGCTAGTTCTTCTTCGTCGGTGTGGTATTCCTGACTAGCTAAGCGTGGTGGAGTACATTCGCGTTCTTTCAGCAAACGATTGCTCCTTAGAACCTCATTTTCTTCTTTTAGCAGATCTATCTCTTTCTTAAGATCTTGATAAAGTAGGTCCATTTCATTAAGCTTGATTCGGAGTGCTTTATTTTCTTCCTCAAAACTTTTATTTTCCACTGAGTCCTGTTTTTCACGCGCTGACGCTCCCGGCGCACTTCTTTTCCCGGGGTTATTCGATCTTGATGGAGGAGATCGAGATACCCTTGAACATTTAATAAAAGGGTCAATGGATTGCAATAAGCGGCTCTCCCCAGAATCCGTAGAGCCGACCTCCGAAGAGGGTGGATTTTCCAGTAAAGCTGGACTGCCACCTGGGGTAGTTAATCTTTTTGTTTTGTTCATTGCATTTTTGTATACACCATAAGCTCGGTATACGGAGGTTGGATTTTAGTCGCCTCTTACGACAGGCATGCCTACCTCGGGTATATTCTTTCCCCTACCCGAAGGGGGAGCGCAAACAAATGCGATAAAACTTGAAAGTAGAGTGTAAGTGTAAGCAAGCAGGTATATTTTGCGCGTTATCTTTTTTTGTACTTCTGTGTGTTTCTCTTTCTAGTCAAATTGCAGTAAGAATGTGTCGTTGTGTTCTTATTTGACTGAATTAATAGTCTTATTGAATACCAAAAGTAAAGTGCGATTTATAATTTTATATTTGCGTGGATTATAAATATGAGTAAATACATAATAATTATTTTTGTCGTGCTTTTGGAATATTTAATTTTGCTTCGATTTCGTTAAGAAAATCAAATCCTATAATACCATCAAATGTTTTGAGGGTGGGAAGAACAAATTGCATGTCTATTAAAAATATTTACAACATACTTTGATGTAACCTGAGTCCTTCCATGAATATATTTGATTAGAAAAGGTCCATTAACAGGGATGATACCTTTAAGTGTGTTGAAATTGCGTGTATAATTTTTAGATGCACCAGTGTCGACTAAAAGCTTTATTAACCGACTGTACACAGGGAGGGTTATATGTTTCGCGCGTATCCTATGTACGTTCCTACGGGACGCCCTGTAGACTAAACGGCTCGTCCGATTTTGAAGAGTGAGGTGTCATTATATTCGTATTTCTTCCCGGAGTGTCATAGGCTAAAAAGATATTAACAATTGAAAAAAATTTAACATTTACTACATTAAATTTCAACTACGCAGTTGTGTAAAAACTATACATACATTTCTTTCATTCATCATGCCCGTACAAGCGACTCCGACGCAGACTGTGTGACCCATAGAGGAACTAAACTAGAGGGCCGACTTTCACCTACCCGATTTTCCCCGCAAATTTTGAATGACAGCCCTCTCTCGCGCGCTCTTTTTTTCCTGTCTGTGAATACGTGTATTAATGGCCGCCGGGTAGAACTATTTCCAAAAACAAACAATTTGTAAATAGATTTATTACAATAAATGTAAAAAAGCAAATGTTGATTATGGTTTTTTTAAATAGCATAATTTCTTCTCTACCCATTTTCGTCACCAAAAACTGTTCATCCATTCACATTTCAGTTTTTTTTTTATTTTATATGTATGAATTCTATTTTTGACAGCAAAATTCATGCTGCTGCATAAAAGGGGTTGTTCCAAAAATGAGGTAACAACATACAAGTAAACCCAAGCTTTCACTATAGCACAAGTGAATTTTCTAAAATGTTCATAAACATTCAATAAATTTCTATAAGGTTTGGTGAATGTTTTCAAATTCGTTTATTTAACACCATATATTTATGTACAAATTTAAAATATGATTGGAAACTCTGTAGTTTAATAACACTGAACAGTGTTGAATAATGTTACTTTAGTATTTCGCCTATTCAATCGAACGTAAAAATACATATTGTTTTGTTAATTGTTGGTATTTGCATGCTATATTTCGTTTTCTGTGCATATATTCTTTTACAAATTTTATAACAATGTATTTTGAAATGTGCACTGTTTTTTTTTTACAAACCTCTTTAAATTATTAATTGAGAAAAACAAGTGCGTTCTTTGTGTTTTTGGAATACAAAAAGTGATCAAAACATTTTTTTTTTCCGAGTATTTCTTAGGTATAAATAAAGGGCGATATACGAGGATTTTTATATTATGGCTTTTACCGGAAAAAGCCGAGCGCATTAATAGTTAAATTTTAGAGCAATATATGTAGTATAAAAAAATAAAAAAATATCGAACTTAACGAAAAAAATGTTCTTTCCTTCAAATATACAAAAAAACTTGAATTTACAAAATCTCTTTTAACAAAAGTGAAGAAAACGTGGTAGTTAATTTTTCTCTGATTGTTATTATGAGATAGATTTCTGCAAGATATGACAAATTATTATTTTATTGTAACGAAATTATAAAAGGAATTCCATTGGATTCCAACAATTTCATATACTCTAAAAGCTCTTAACCTCAACTGTGATGTGAACGCCGTGTAACAAATGGGCGCAAAATATGCCGAACACAGTCGCCGTCACTTGAAATTCCACCAGAAAAGTTGTAACAGGAAATTGTATAAGTATGCGTGCGGAATTAATGGCGCTCCTTTGATTTGTACAGGCACGGACTCTTATGCAATCTGCTGTAACACAGGCAGCTTGTAGGCAGATTTCCCGTTTCTGCTCTCAGTTGGCCCTCTAGTTTAGTTCCTCTATGGTGTGACCGTTGCAGCATTCTGTAAAGTCGTATGAAAAAAAAATTTATTTAAAAAAACAAAAAACCCGACGACATTTAAGTTCGTACACCTAACTATTTGGCAGTCGGAGGGTGCTCAATACTCATATATTCGGTAGGCTTTGTAGGTATATAATCTCCGATTGTCAATAAGTTAGGTGTACGAACTTAATTGTCGTCGGGTTTTTTGTTTTTTTTAATAAATTTTTTTTCTCTTCCTGCTAGGGTACGCCCTACATACGGCAGGAGAGACTTTCCCCTAAAAAATTTATCTCATTAGATGGTTCTTGATTTCCAATGCAACCCATTTTTAGTTTGACTATTTCATCTTCATCTGACAACGCATTATCGCGATGATAACCAAACTCATCATGTTGTAACTGTGAATCGTAATTGTACGCCAGATTTCGGTTTCCTTCACTAGTTGTTGGCCAGTAAATATTTTGGTCAATGTGATTGATTCTCTGATGTTTTGGTTGCGTTTGTCTGTCAGAATCGCGATGTCTCTTAAACTGGTTTTTATTATTATCAGATCTTGGAATTTGGTGAAATGGTTCTGGAGATCGTGTATTATTATTGTTTACCATATGATCTTGTAAATGATTTTGGTTTTGTATGAAGGGTTTTTGGGTAGTGTTTGAAATTTGGACTTGATTTTGAAAAGCGGTCGGGTTTCTATAGTGTGAAAAACTAGAGTCTATTTCCATTGGTGTTAGGTTAGGTTTTATGCGACCAAAACTTCACAGTTGATTTTTGCACTGTGGTCTGTAATATATTTGTATCATTTCATCAATAATCAGCACTTTGTTAATTTCTTTATATTCCGATGTCAGCACTTTGCTGACTTTATTACTATTTTTATTATTGCTAGGCTAAACTAATTTTAAGTATATATTGAGTCCAATAAAAATATATTCTTCACTTGTAAAACGACAATCACAGTGTTTTATTCAGTCCCGGTTATTCTAGTTCAAGTACTAGGAATAACCAAGATAGCCACGGTACAATAACCGTGAGCTATCCAACAACGAACACAGTAAAAGCACTGTTCATTTTGGTGACCCCGACATGAACTGCTGTTGTATCGTAGATTTCACACCGTGCTTTCCGTATCAACGGAGAAGAGTGTGGATCGCGGAGAAGTTAAAAGTAAAAAGACGAAAGAATTTGTGTATTAACGGAGCCCGCTGTCTATTGCGAGGCTGCGACTCTGTATTAAACCTTTATTGTTCCTCTTATTTTGTATTTAGCTTATTGAAGTAGACCCGCTGTCTTTAGCTAGGCTGCAGTCTATTCATTAGGATATTACAATTAACTCTGACTTTTCCTTGTCACAACCTTTGCCTTTTATACAATCATTGTTCATGACCCATCTCCTATCTTCCCCCTCCACGCACCATTGGTTTCCTTACCAATTACCATTGCGCATACGCGCTATTTTTAGGCATTGCTTAATTGTTTTCCGTTCCCATTAAAAGTGCCCAAATGACATCTTGGGTGTCATTTGCATTACGCTGGTGTCAAGTGTCATCCATTCATAAATTATTATTATTTTCCCGATAGCACAACGTAGTACTCCTCCGATATGCAACTATTGCAGTTTTGCCATATGTCGGCGTGCCGCTGTGTAATCGGAGTTGGGTTACGTGTGTATCGTATTGGGTAGGTATGCACTTGACTTATTGCGCTTGGGTGGCGTTTGAGTAAATGGGAAACGAATGAAAACAAAGCGAATGACCTGTAAATAGCTGTGCGCTCTGGTTGGTGTATGGAATGGATTGCTATTGAGAAGGCGATGATTTGGAGTAGGTCATGGTTAGGGTATGGTTGTGCGGATCACAACATCCCACCCCCCTTAGAAAAAGAAAATTCTTACCTGAAGGGTTAAAATTTTCTGCAAGAGGCTTGGATGTGACGAGGAGTTTACAATTATTTTAATGATGATAAAATTTTTTTGAATTACAATAAAATTTCTTTAAAATTTAAGTGCTGTGCTTAAACTAAAAATGCTTAGATTAAGTACAATGTTTGAATGCTTATAAGGAAAATTATTTTAATGATGATGAATTTTTTTGGTTTTGAATTACAATAAAATTTCTTTTAAAATTTAAGTGCTGTGCTTAAACTAAATACAATGTAAAAAAGGCTTAGATTAAGTACAACGTTCGAATGCTTATAAGGAAATGCTTAATTTTTATATATGAAGTTTTAAAGGAAGTATAAGCAACATTCTAATGCTAAGGGTAGTATAAAAATTATTTTTAAACAACTAGTACAAAGATGTATTTGAAAGTTTTTTTTTTTTTAACTTAATGCATAGTTTGTAGGATAAATATATATATTTTTTTTTTTTTTTTTATACACACATACCTTTATTTAAGTACAAACATATGAGGAGAGGGATTTTCGGAAATGTTTTCTTCTTTGGGTTTCTCTTTAGGATTTCGTGAAGTGTTATTTCTTGTTCTTTGATTTATTTTGTATATTTTATAATTTTTGCATGTAATTAGGATTATTAAAACTGCCACTACCAGGTAAATAAGAATGTAATGGTTGATATCATGTGTGTCTAGAGTCTCTAGTGGTACAAGTTCACGAGACTTTAAATCTGTTATGCTCTGAGATATTAGATTTAGATCTTGTTGGCTAGAGAATCTAATGACAGCAGTTTTATTATTATTAACGAAACTTATATTGGCGTTGGTTAAGAATTTGGAGACATTTACAGGAGGAATGTAGAAGTTATTTAACCTTGATGATCTCTGATTAAATGTGTATATGGCTAAATCTTTGGTTTCCAGGTAACAATTACCGTAAAGTTCTATAATGCTTGAATTTTGAAGTGTGTGAGTTGTAACGTTATCCTCACAGATCTTGTTAGCAATCTGAGGTTTTAAAGTTGAAAATAACCACTTATTAGGGTGAAATAACTGTACCCATACCGTTTCTAGATTAGATTTCTTTACAGTGCATGGGTTAGGTAGGAGTGTGTTACCTTTTAATAGTTCGATCTCACAGTATGGTTTGGTTGAGTCTACTTTCATTAATGGATGCAATATGGGACATAAGAATCGATTGTCTTTGCTTTTGCATTCTGCCAGTTCATCTAGGGATAGACCTGAATAATGCTCTCTTTTAAAGTCGACAATCAAGAACTGGTATGAGGGTTGTATGAAAATGAAATGGTCATTATGTTTAGTAGGGAAAGGTGTAACCTTAAACAACTGGAAATTATCTACAAGTGGTAAAGGGATTTTAAGTTGGTATATAATTTTTTGCTTTGTTATTGCTACGTTAGTGGAGCATCCTTGATATAAATAGATGATGTTATCGTCTTGGGCCATATAAGGTAACCTTATTCCATTTGGTAACGCTTGTTTAATGGAAATTAGTGCTGTTTTTAATTGAGTTGGTGTAACGATGGCTGGATGAGGCTTGCCATGTTTAATGTCAGTTACCAAGTCCATTATATCGTCTATTGTGTTTTGGTATCTTATTATGATTAGGGTGACTAAGGAAGTAAGTGCTTCTACTTCGGAAAAAATTCTTTGATTGTTTGTTGATGTTACTAAGTTTTTTAAATTTTCTTTAATGTTTTCGATTTTGCTATTGATTGCTGATAATTGGTTCTCGATTGCTGTCTCAGATTTACTAAATATGTTTTTTGTAGTTTCTAATATAATAGTTTGGTTTTTTATCAGTGATAACAAGTGGTCTTCATTAAATTTAACTTTTTCTATCTGTTTGTCATAGTGTCTGGCATCATCCTCATTAAGTGTGCCAAATAGTGACTTGCTTATTATGCCTACTGCATTTAGCAAAGCCCTTTTTTCGCGCTTTAATCCGAGGAGGTTATATTTTCCCTGAAGGTCTATCATTAAATGATTCATCTCGCTTATTGCTCCGTCGCAAATTATGCCGAAGGAGGGGTTTCCCTGGAGTAAGTGACATAGTTCGTTGATTTCCATAACGTAACTAGCTGCGTGGTCTAAGGCAGTCATTAACTGTGTGAGATCATAGTATACTATTAACTTCCACTCGTTGGAGTATAGTTCAGTGTTTCCTATTTCTTCGAAATAAATACCAGCTTGCTGGTTGATGGGCGAGATTTTAAGTTGTCCCCAGGTAACTACTATGAGTCCAAGTATGGTGACGAGATTCATTTTCTGTAAAGTTTCAAAGGACATGCTGTGACTAGATATCTCTGTTCGAAAAATAGGGCATAATGTGTGTGTGTGTGTGTGTTTATTGTGTGGGTAATGGATGTTTCGAGCAAGAAAACTGTTTTTTTTTTTTTTAAATTTATATTCGTCCTAATCTAGGTTTTACTCCCCAAAGTCTTCGAGCTCTTCAAATTCATCAATTTCTTCTAGTATCTGCAACAGCCTGTCTACCTGGTCATCATATGTATGGAAGTTGTTTGGGTCCTCTAATGGTTCCCATACCTCGGTGTCTAAAGACCCGGTGGATGTTTGGTCATCATCGAGGGTGACCATGGGGAAGGGGTTATTCCAACGTCTTTGTGGCTGGCGTTTTAGGATGTACGCGGGACAGAGACGCAGATCGAAATCTTCGTCTGGAAGTCCAAAACTGATGACGTCCCCCATCTTGATGTCCGCTGTGTATCCGTCGAGCCTCACACCATTGATATATGTGCCATTAGAGTCAGCACAGTCTATAAGAGTTACCACACTATCATCTGGACTTACTAGGATAATAGCATGGTTGTTAGAAATTATTAGGCTTGGGATGCGCAGGTTACTAGGGTATCCGATGCCTATATGTACTTGTCCGGTTCGTAGAGGGATTTCGGTTTGGGACACTATGTTGAGCAAGCTCCATTGGGAGTTGGGTATGTAGTCTATTGTTTCCATGGTCTGGAAGAAATGAACAAAACATACATCACTTATCAGTGTATGTTATTCATTGTATAATTTTATGTCGTTGTTGTGGATAACCTTGTTTTTGTTGCCTACTTGTATCATGGTGTTTTCGTTAGAGATAAGTTTGATGATCTCATAGGGACCTTCCCATAAGGAAGAGAATTTATTTTTCCTAACGTGTTTCTTCAACAAGACTTTGTCTCCTATATTAAGATTCTTTGGTTGACTATTTTTATCATATTGCCGTTTTGAACATTCTTTCCTTCGTTGGAGGATTTTATTAGCAGTTTGATATCCGTGTTGGAGTCTGGCTCGGAGTTCATTGGCATAATTATCGTAGTTGTACGAGGTTTTTGGAGTTTGTTGAAGGGTACTCGGAATGTTAGCGGGATAACCGTATAGAAGCTCATTAGGAGTGAAACCAGTGCTACTATGGGGGGAGTATTGTATACGAACATAGCATACGGTATCCATGTATCCCAAGTTAGTGCGTCTTGGTTCACATAGTGACGAAGATATTCGGCCAAGGTTCTGTGGCTTCTTTCAAGAGCTCCGTTGGTTTGTGGGTGGTAGGGAGTTGTATTTAATTTCCTAATTTTCATGAGTGAACAAATTTCTTTAAAGAGTGTACTTAAAAAGTTTGAACCTTGGTCTGCAATCAGTGAAATTGGTATACCATGTCGGCAAACAAATTTTTTCTACAAAGATTCTTGCCACCGTTGAAGCTTCCATATTGGGTAATGCATAAGCTTCCGAAAATTTTGTTAAATCGTCTTGAAAGGTTAGTAGGTACTTTTGATCATTGTAACTCACAGGTAAAGGTCCTACCAAGTCTAGAGCGATTCTTTCAAATGGTTTGGAACTTGTTGTAGTGATTTTCATGAGAATTTTGGGATTCTTAATACTTTTATTGAGTTGGCAAGAGGCACAGTTTTTTATGTAGGCACTTATATCCTCCGCCATTTTTGTCCAAAAGTATTTAAGTTTTATTCTCTTTAATGTTCGTGTGGCTCCTTGGTGGCCACCGAATGGTGAATCGTGAAATTCAAATAATACTTTGTTTATGGAGTCTTGATCAGCTAGAAAGATTCTATCATCGATGAAAAAGTGTAAGGTCACGTCTAGGTTTTGAAAGACTTCCTCGAGGAGGGTCTTGAAGATGAGCCGTGTTTCGGCCCCTAGAACTGCCGTGGAAAAACCTACACTTTTTACACCTTTTCTACTACTACTTACTATTTCCTTGATTTCTCCCAAAAATTTTTTAGAAATAATTTCATCTCTAGTGCTTCTGAAAGGTATTGGTAGAGTCACTACATGTATTATTTGGTTGTTGTCTGTTTGGAGTGAAACCATTTCACCTATTTGGGGTTTCGAGAAATCAGTGAATTTTTCCTTAAGAATTTCTTCATCCCGGGACTCAATTAACGGGAGTATTATTACTTTAAATTGTACACTTTGGTCTTTAAAAATTGGTTTCCTTTCTTCTTGTAGAAGAAACCTTGAGATAACCTGGATTTCATCTGGGTCATTGTGCGGTGGTCGCGAAGGAGGTTCATTGGCGTGGACGTTCCTTTGGTTTCTGTAGCAAGTGACAGCTGTGGTGGTCGCGAAGGCTCCCCCAGTTTTTGTTTCTGTCCACATGTGGTCACTAAAACGTGTCCGTTAAGGGTCTCTGTATCAGACTTCGGGATGCGACTTAGTGCGTCGGCGTTGGAGTTGTTTTTGCCTGCTTTATACAGAACTTGGTATTCGTATTCGTCCAAGAGGATCCTCCAACGAGCTAGCCTTGATGTTGGGTCTTTCAGATTCATAAGCCATTGAAGCGGTTTGTGGTCAGTACATATAATGAACTTCGTACCATACACGTAAGGTCGGAATTGCTTTACTGCGTAAGTAATGGCTAAAAGTTCCTTTTCCGTAGTTGTGTATCTGGTTTCCGCATCATTTAATGTACGACTGGCATAACATATTGGCTTGTCCTCTCCTATTTGACCCTGTGAGAGAATGGCTCCTAATCCGATGTCACTGGCGTCAGTTGTAATTATAAAGGGTTGGTCGAAGTTGGGGTAGGCCAGAAGTGGTGGCTCGATGAGCAAGCTTTTGAGTTTGCGGAATGCTTCATCGGCAAACGCGTCCCATTTGAACTCGACTTCCTTTTTTAATAATTTGGTCAAAGGTTTGGCTATGGTTGAAAAATTATTTATAAATCTTCTATAATAACCAACAAAACCTAGGAAAGATTTAATTCCCTTTACGTTTTTAGGTATAGGGTAAGTTTTAACCACTTTGATCTTTTCTGGATCTGGTTTAAGACCGTCTTCAGTGATAATGTGCCCGAGATACATTAATTCTCTTTTTAAAAAGTTACACTTATCAGGCTGAAGCTTGAGGTTGTGATCCTGCAACCTGCTTAGGACTCGTATTAATTTGTTATTATGTTCCTCGAGATCGTATCCGTATAGGACTATGTCATCGACAAACACAAAACAATCAAAACCTTGTAATCCTATCAACACCGTGTTCAACAGTCGCTGGAAAGTAGCTGGTGCATTCTTAAGACCAAATGGCATACGGGTATACTCGTAGTGTCCATAGGGAGTGCTGAAACCAGTTTTACACTTTCCGTCGTCGTCCATGAGGATTTGGTGAAATCCTTTGGCCAAGTCCAAGGTACTAAAGTACTTGGCTTTTCCTAGTTGATCCAGAATATCAGTAATGTTCGGCAGGGGATATGCATCACCAACTGTCAAATCATTTAACCGTCTGAAATCGACTACTACTCTCCACCTCTTGTTGCCTTCTTTGTCCGGTTTCTTCGGAACCAGGAGCAACGGAGAGTTCCATGGACTATCGCTGGGAGTGATTATGCCTTCTTGCAGCATTTCGTTCACTTGTTTGTGGATCTCACTTTTTTGTGATTCTGGAAGTCTGTAAGGTTTCACAAACAAGGGTGGTTGATGAGGATCAGTTATGATAGGGTGTTTTACCGTGTCCGTGAAGGTTAGCTGATCACCCTCTAGATAGAAGAGGTCGTTGTATTGTCTGCAAATTTTGAGTATTGAATCCTTTTCTTCTTTATTGCAGTGACCAAGATCTATTACCGACTCTAATTTGGTTAGCCTTTCTTTAATAATATTTTGGGTTTTACCCGTTATAATGTTAAAATTGTCTAACTTGTCCCACTCGAGGTCGATGTCCTGGTACCGAACTTCTTGTTCAGTATCCGAGGTATTCATCATCATGACTCTGACTTTGGAATCTGTGGGTTTAGTTAGAGATTCGCCTAGGTAAATTCCTGGCTTGATTATTTGTTTTTTGATAACGATATTAAAATTGGTTTTGAGGGGAACAGGGATGTCTACTACCTGCTGAGTTCGGGGTTTGAGTGTCACTACATTTTGTTTGATACTGAAATTTTTTGTTACTGCCTCAGTCTCATTTCGTGCTGGGTCTTTCTCAGCCTCAGTCTTATTTCGTGCTGGGTCTTTCTTAGCCTCAGTCTTACTTCGTGCTGGGTCTATCTTAGCCTCAGTCTTACTTCGTGCTGGGTCTTTCTTAGCCTCAGTCTTACTTCGTGCTGGGTCTTTCTTAGCCTCAGTCTTACTTCGTGCTGGGTCTTTCTTAGCCTCAGGAAGTAGTGATTGCGAACAGTGTAACCCGGCCCGGAGACAATCGGTGTCCACTTTTGGTTCGCTATCAAAGTTTGGTTGGGACCCAGTGGTGTCCTGATATGGATGCGCTGGGCTACAAACGGCTACTTCGTCATGGCGTATTTTATTGTGAATATTTTTTTTATCTATTTTCATTTGTACTTCATTATTTTTGTAGTTTATGTGACACTCAAATCTACTTAGGAAGTCATTGCCAATTATTCCATCATACCTGAGGTTTATCCGTGAAGGAGTAACGTAGAATATATGATCTAGAAAAATTGATTGATTATCTGCTTCAAATTCTAGGGTAGCTGGAATTTCTCCTATGGTACGAAGAGAGTCCCCAGCTAGTGTCGATATTTGGCAGGTGTTTGCTGTCTGTCTACAGGGCCTGATTTTGTCTCTTTTGACTAGGCTTATATCGGCTCCTGTGTCAATTAGGAAAGTTAAATATTTGGCTTTAGCTCCGGGATGAAATTTAATACGAATCACTGGTTCCTTAAATTCTGGACGCAGTGATACGGACATTTGAAATGTAACAAGGGGATTTAATCTTGGGATTGGTGAACGGTAGCCTGAACTATCGCTCGAGAATGATTGTTCACAGTCTCCTCCCGAGCATTCTCGTTTCCCGAACTACGAGGTGCATTACTTTGACGCCTGGACGTATGGTGTCTTACGTTGGGGTTAGAGGTTCTGTGGTTTGTGGGATTTCGATTTGTTCCCTGTCCTGAATTTTGTCGGTTTTCCCGAGATAAACGAGTCCGACACTCGTTTATAGAATGGTTTGGTCGGTTGCAGTATTCGCACCGAATAACCTGGACTTCCCTTTTTATATTATTGGGTATGAAATTAGGGAAGTTCGTATTCTTAAAGCAATTCGCCGAAGTGTGCCCTATTTTGTTGCACGTTTGGCAGACAGGTCGAGGAGGTTCATTGGCGTGGACGTTCCTTTGGTTTCTGTAGCAAGTGACAGCTGTGTGTCCAACCTTGTTACATATTTGGCATGATACGGTTGTGCGCGTGTTTGGGGTTTTGGAACTTAATAGACGGGCTGGTTCTAGCCGGATTGATTGTTCAACAGCGTAATTTACCGCTGTTTTTATATCTCTTGTGTTTTGGGCTTTGACTAGGATCTTCAGAGTGGGACATTTAAGTCCGTCTTCAAATATCCGTAGAGCCAGATTTTTATTTTCTGTCAGCAAAAATTACAGTATCTAATTCGTTTAATTTGGATATGACTAGATCTCCAAATTCTTTAACCGATTCTGTTTTTTGCCTTAATGCTGTTAATTCATTCTGGATAGTGGACCGAGATTTGGTAGCTTTGAACTGGTCCTCCAATTCAGCAACCATATCTGACCACTTGTTGAATGATTTGGCCTGAATCAAATCGAAGGCTGGTCCCTGTAGTCGGGTTTTAATAATGTCTAAAAAGAGGGAATTGTTTCGGTCATCACCGATGTATGAAAAAAGGGTATTGCCGCAGGCAATAAATTTGTTAAACTCCACAGGGTTGCCATCGAAAGTTGGCACAATGCTGTATATGTCATTAAGACTTATATTGACTTCGATTCTGGAGTCAATATTAGAGCGGACGGGACTATTGGGGGGAAGGCTCATATTTGAAAACGGTAGGGCTTTGAAGAGCTCTACTGTTAATTTTCTTTGTCTCGTGAAAATTTTAAAAACTTTTATGAGGCAAAAGGTATGTGTGTTTTAAAAAAAAAATTTGTGTACAAGGGAAAACTATTTATATGTGAAAGAAATTTTTTGCGTATGTATTTATGTTTATTTTTCTTAGTGCATTATTGGAAATACCTTATAATCTTATGCCGCTGCTGCTGTTGATGAACTGTTGGTGGTGCTGTATTATTACTGTGTGCTCTATTGATCCTGTTCTTGTTGTTTCTCGCCAGGCAGGCTTCACGCCCTAAAGCTGGGGTCTCCTGGTCTTTAAAATACACTGCCCAAAATTAGCCACCGGCGTCCGTCAAGGGAATCCGCCAGGTCTTACTTTTATAGGACTTTTTACACTATTTTAACACTTTCACGTTTTTGCTGGTGTATAGCCCCAGTACGCTTGCTATTACAAAAACTTGACTTACTGGTGTATAGCCCCAGTACGCATCGAGTTCAAGGTAGACTCGTTTTTTTTTTTTTTGGTTCGGTAGTTGGGACCTCTTTGGGTTATCCCACCGCTGCCACCAAATGTTGTATCGTAGATTTCACACCGTGCTTTCCGTATCAACGGAGAAGAGTGTGGATCGCGGAGAAGTTAAAAGTAAAAAGACGAAAGAATTTGTGTATTAACGGAGCCCGCTGTCTATTGCGAGGCTGCGACTCTGTATTAAACCTTTATTGTTCCTCTTATTTTGTATTTAGCTTATTGAAGTAGACCCGCTGTCTTTAGCTAGGCTGCAGTCTATTCATTAACATATTACAATTAACTCTGACTTTTCCTTGTCACAACCTTTGCCTTTTATACAATCATTGTTCATGACCCATCTCCTATCTTCCCCCTCCACGCACCATTGGTTTCCTTACCAATTACCATTGCACATACGCGCTATTTTTAGGCATTGCTTAATTGTTTTCCGTTCCCATTAAAAGTGCCCAAATGACATCTTGGGTGTCATTTGCCTTACGCTGGTGTCCAGTGTCATCCATTCATAAATTATTATTATTTTCCCGATAGCACAACGTAGTACTCCTCCGATATGCAACTATTGCAGTTTTGCCATATGTCGGCGTGCCGCTGTGTAATCGGAGTTGGGTTACGTGTGTATCGTATTGGGTAGGTATGCACTTGACTTATTGCGCTTGGGTGGCGTTTGAGTAAATGGGAAACGAATGAAAACAAAGCGAATGACCTGTTAATAGCTGTGCGCTCTGGTTGGTGTATGGAATGGATTGCTATTGAGAAGGCGATGATTTGGAGTAGGTCATGGTTAGGGTATGGTTGTGCGGATCACAACACTGCTTCCCCCCACCAGTGGTAAGGGGGCAAATTACAAACACATAATAAAAGCGTCGTCAGGGTTAAACACTGACTAAAAACATAATATTTGCTTCTTCCTATACGAGAGGCAATTTGCAACAAAGTAATTGCGTTCGCCGAGGCAAAACATTGGCCATTCGTCGACAGGGCCATACACTGTTCAAAACAATCGGACTTATCGGCATGAGGAATGAACGAATTGGAAACATTCACGATAGTAGCCCGTCAGAAGCTTCTAGCGGATGAGCTAGCGAAGCTACTAATCAACACAAAGAAGGATGGTCCTTTAAGAAGGACAAGCTAATACACATCGAATAAATTGGAAAAATTGGAATCGATCTGGAAAGAATTTGTTGAAAACCATGATCGCCTCAAAGGCCATGTCAAGCATGATACTCCGTACATACAAGGAGATATGATTGCGAATACCAAAACCAAGTATGTCGAATTAAGGTCGCTTCTCCTATCATCAACAGTGAGTGAGGACGAGGAATCATCCGATCACACTTCTGGTACCGCATGTCAAAAAAGACCAGAGCCTACTGCGAGGAGTCAAGCGCTACAATCAACCACCAACATTAATATCTTCGAAGTCACGGGCCTCCAAAGGAAACTACGGAGACAGCAGGCATTGATAGCCACGATCCAGAAAATAACGTCGAATCTGGATTCAATAACGGATAAACAATCCAAACAGTACTATCAGGTACAACTTTCCCCATTGGAAAGGCATTGGCGTGAGGTATGCACAAAAGATGTGGTACTTAAAGACTAAATTGTCCGGCGAAGCACTCAGACTAATCTATCATATAGACTTATGACAACAACTATGAGTGATCATGGAACATATTAAATAGTCGATACGAAAACAAGAGACTACTGGTTGGATCGTTCTTGGAGAAATTAATATCTCAGCCTCAATGTGCTGCCGACCAGTGGCGTGGCGTCCATATAACCCGATTCCTACCGACTTACCTTTTAAAATCTCCACCAGTTAACACTATCTATGTACCAAAAACCAAATATATCTACCTATAAATGAAACACAAATGAATTTGCTCACAAAATGGTACACACACATAACCCTGCAAACCAAAAGTCAGTTAATAAATAATATCGTGTGTGTATCCATTTTCTTACAACATGGTCATCGTTTCGTCACGACAAAGCGAAGGGAACCCAAAATATGTCGGGTTATTAAAGCTCTCACTTGATAGTTATTTTGAGAGAATATTAGCTTGTTATCTCTTTTTTTCTTCCCTGAGCACTGTGTCTGACACCTCTTTGTTCAACACCTACTTGGTTATGTAGAAAATAACGCGCTTTTCTTCGAGTTATTCTTAGTTCTTACTACGATAATTTTGATTGCTGACGCTGAGTGAACATTTGCATCTATCCCTTTTTTTCTTCCCTGAGTACTGCGTTGGGTTTTGGTTATGTGTTTTACACCCGCTTCGTTATGATATGAACAAAATAACACGCTTTTCTTCGACTTATTCGATTTTATTTTACTTCTTCTTTTCTTATTGTGTCTTGTGTGGGTAATTGCAGGTACTATGTTGAGGTAGGTAGGGTTATTGTTTTGTTTACAAATTCAGTTGGCAGATTGCATTGTGTGACTTAAAGTGAATTTAGTATTGTGAACTCAATTTGCATAAAATTAAATTAAAAGCAGTGGAACTTTTGTTGAAAAAACCTTAAGTTAGTTTTGAAGGTAACGGTTTTGTGCTTTTATTAATAGCTGCAGTGTTAGGAATTTAATATTAGTGCAATGCGAATATAATGAAAATGGCATTATTAAGTGTAGATTGCTGCTTAACAGATTACCTCCTCGAGGAAGAAAATGATTTCAGTAGGCTATCATTCGTTAAAAAACAAAAAGTTATAGAGATAGGTCGCTGTACGCCTTCTATGAAAATAGATTATAAACGCAAGGATGGTTTTTCTTCTCATTTTAATGAGTCTTTATACCAAAAATATACGTGGCTGACTGGTAATTGCAAACTTAATAAAATGTTTTGTTTTCCATGCCTTCTTTTTTCCAATTCGCCGAGTGTTTGGAGTCGTACGGGTTTCAGTGATATTAACAATTTTGTTAATTCATCTAAAAAGCATATTAAGACTGAAAAACATATTCGGAGTTGTTTATCTTTGCACGAGTTCGGCGTAAATCGTATCGAAACTTCCTTAGGCAATACTTTTGTAGCTCACAATAGAAAAGTTTATAGGAATCGCAAAATAACGGAGCGTTTTATCGACACCGTTATTCTTTTAGGGAAACAAGAACAAGCATTTAGGGGCCACGATGAAAAACCCGGTTCCGATAATCGCGGTAATTATGTCGAAACTGTTTTATACTTATCTAAGTATGACACTTTAATAGACTCTCATTTAGAGCAGTGTTCAAGTGCACAAAATCCTATTTTTTCAGGCCTCTCCAACGACATTCAAAACGATTTGATACATTGCATTGCTGCAGTAATTAAATCTGAAATAAAAACGGAAATAAATGAAACTTGGTTCGTGTCTATTATGATAGACGAAACACCAGACGTAAGTCATAGAGAGCAACTAAGTGCCGTACTTCGATATTTATCAGAGGATGGAATAGAGGAGAGGTTTCTCGGATTTTCTGATGTTAGTGCAAATCGTAATGCAGATGAGTTGTCCAATCATATATTTAATATTCTTGAGTTATACGCCTGTAAGAAAAAGTTAATTGGACAATCTTACGATGGTGCTGCAGTTATGTCTGGGGAAGGGGGCGGTGTTAAAAAAAAAGTCCTCGATGTATGTCCAATGGCTAATTTTATTCCCTGTTATGCACACGTTCTCAATTTGGTATTATCCCGATCGCTAGAAAACATTTCTGAATTAAAAGGATTTTTGGCTATACGAACAGCATTGTTCGTTTTTTTAATAAATCTACAAAGCGTTCTAATCTTTTAAAGCAGATAGCCAACCGACGCATGCCAGGAGTTTCGGAAACACGCTGGCATTATCATTCCAGAATAATTAACGTTATATTCAATTGCAGAGTAGATATCATAGAAACTGTAAGCTGTAGGGGTCTAGGAATGAAATAATATATCCTTTTGTTGATTCGTAGCAGTATCGGTACGCTTGCGGGTGCACGGCGTGAACTCGTCGGTGGGGTGGAATCTTGCTACTACTAACCCTATGCTCACTAAAATATCGTACCGAATAGAAGGCGAAAAAAGAAACAAATGAAATTGTGACGTAAGGTCAGGTTATCTCTGCAAAGGGGCAGTGATATTATTGCGTAATGAAAAGGTGACTATTATGAACTTCGTATTATTGGGTGGTGTCTTGGATGTTATGACACCTGGAGGAACCCTCCCCTTGCGACTGACCGCGGCAGTCGCACCATAACTACTCCTTCCTCGATCTCTGTTGGAATAGTCCCTAACTTGTAATCACGGACACTTCTCTCAGCAACTCATCTCAACGACAACAAAAAAAGTTGTTTAGCACATGATCATGTTTATGACATGAACAAAAGAGAAACAAAAATGTTTAACATTTCAATATTGAGAGCATCAATAACTATTTATTGGAAGAGACAATTCAAAACCAAAATGATATCGCAAGCCAAAGAAAATAATGTATACGTATATTAGCAATGTACTCACGTTTTTTTTTTGTGTTGATGCTGGAGCGATGAAATTTGTGCACAAAGTTCCGCTGATGATGATCGCGTACCTTTTTTTTTGTTTTTTTACTTGTTTTCAAACACTACTATTTTCATTGGCTATGTTATTTTTTGTTTTTATGTTACGTGTAGAATAAAATAAGTTAATTTTAAGCCATAAATATGACTAAAGCAAGAGAATAATTCGTTACGTTAAGATATACCTAGCAATTAGCAATAGTGTTTTAATTAAATGATATTATTGATTTTAATTTAGTTTTATGTTTGTTGTATAAATGTAACTGGCTGTGTGCGTGGGTACTTCATCGAAGAAATGGGATGCGTGTGCTTGATTTGTTTTTTTTGGGGTTGGTTAATATATGTAATCCTCTACGAAGGTTTCCTTGAGACCATGTGGGGTATAATCACGCTAATGCTGGTCACTTTGATGTGTTTTTCCTTTACAAGGAATTGTGACTTATCGCGATCGAGTTGAATGGTTTTGAACTGAGCACTGGGACACCAGGTTTTCGTTCAGAGTTCTCAAGTGAATTATACAATGCCTGTTAAAGATTAGCTGATTATGGTCACAGGTATAAAGAAACGGATTATATATTGTAGGAGAAGCTGAGTGAAGGAGATTGAAACTATGTTGTTCGCTCAATGATTGACTTAGAACTGTCTTGTAACTTTATTTTTTGACGACCAAGTAACAATTACATATATATATAAATATATACGAATAAATACCTAGTTGCAGTTGCATCATACGATTGAATACATTTAAAACGGCTTGATATAGTAAATAGGTATATAAACGAGTATAAGAGTGAGTTTTTGAATATAAATATAATTGAGTAGAATTTTCGACCACAATTCGGCCATTCCTGATTTTAAATCGACTCGATTTATACAATTATCGATTAATTGATATTTTCAACACAAAATGACTTTTCAGCTAATAAAAGTAATCGCATGAGAATCATGAAAGCGATGGCTTTCAAATAATGTAAGTATCTGATCAAGAGAAAACACAACCATTTCTACAAAAAGAATTTCTTGTTTTTTATGTAACGAATATTTTAATTTTAATTGCCCATCACGTACGGCTTCATATTTTCGGGACTCGAGATCGTTTCGGTTTCGGGAAACTTGGAAGTTTTCTAAATCTCTTATTCGATACCTATCGTTAGGCAATACTTCGTATACCTCATATGGGCCCTTGTATTTGGGCAATAGTTTCTTGTTAACTCCTGCAGTAGTGACAACATTTTTAACTACAACATAATCACCCCTTTCATAGCGATGAGGTTTCTTGTGATGTTTATCGTATTGGATTTTATTTTTTTCTTGATTATGTATGATCCTAAAATTTGCCTTTTCCCTTTCCTCGACTATATCTATTGGTTCTTTTTGAATGACTTGAGATTCTAGATACTCGCGGATCGTATCATTACTTTCGCCCTTTTGGGGAACACCAAACAACAAAACACTTGGACATATACCTGTACTCCTATTAATTGTGTTGTTTATGGAGAATTCAATTTTATCCAAATGTTTCGACCACTCCCCCGGATCAAGTTCAGATTCTTTTGACAACATAGCAGTCAGAAGTCTGTTCATCCTCTCCACCTGACCATTTGATTGAGGAGAATGAGTGGCGACTTTAATGTGTGTCACATCAACATCTTTACAGAATGACAAAAATTCATCTGAGGTAAAACAGGATCCCCTATCCGAAATTAAGCGTTTTGGTCGGCTGTAATTTGAAAAATAATTTTGCAAACTCTGAATGACCTCTCTAGAACTTGTTGTCTTTACTGAATAAAGCTTCGTAAATTTTGTGAATGCATCAACTACCAGGAAAATGTATTTTTTAAGATTTCTTACACCAGCTGGAAGGGGCCCGTAATGATCAACATGAAGTGTATCAAAGGGCTTATTACCCTTTGGAATACTATGTAATTCACCTTCCTTTTTCCCAGATGTAACAGCGAAATAAATGCATTTTAAACATGACTTGTTGTAGTCTTTGATTTTCTGTTTCATTGATGGAAACCAGTAAGTATTTCTAAGGTGTTCAAATACTTTATCCGCACCCACATGACAGAGTCCGTCATGGTGTGTTTGGATAACGCTATTTTCCATTTGTTTTGGTACGTAAAAAGCAACAGAATCTTTACATTTCCGGTAGATAAGACCATTAATCATTTCGTAAAACGGGAGTTGCTTGTGTTCTAACATTTTAGCAATATTTTGAATGGTGATGTCCTGATTTTGGGCAGAAGCCAGTGCGTATTCAAATGAGTCAGGTTGCAGAAGAAGGATGTTATGGCACCTACTAAGGGCGTCAACGTGATTCATTCTGCCGGAATCTCTATGCTCTACTGAATAATTGTATTCCTGGAGCTCTAAAGCCCATCTCGAAATCTGAGGATTGATAATTTTTTTTTTTAATGTAAGAGTTAGAGACTTACAATCAGTAATAATTTTAAAGCTTATGCCCCGTAAATAGGTGCGAAATCTTCTTAACGCGTATATAATCGCAAGGGTTTCAAGTTCAAAGGAATGATACCTTGACTCTGCCGTTGTTGATCTCTTGGAGAAAAAAAAGATAGGATGGAATTTCCCGTCTGAATGCTTCTGCATTAAAACTCCACCAAAACCCATGGACCTGGCGTCGCAGTGCAGTTCTGTTTCTGCCTGTGGAGAATAAATGCTCAACACTGGTGATTGAAGTAATTTTTGTTTCAATAGCTGGAAAACGCTTATCTCTTTTTCTGCAAATTGAAATTTAACGTTTTGTTTCAATAAGTCATATAGAGGTTTTGATATTACTGAGAAATTTTGAATGAATTTTCTAAAATATGAACATAATCCAAGAAATGAATGAAGCTCCTTGATATTTTTTGGAGTGGGAACATTTTTTACGGCAGTTATACCATTAGAGTTAGGTTTTATACCGTTTGCACTGACTTCATAACCAAGGTATGTTATTTGTTCTTCCATAAAGATGCATTTGTCGTACCTAAGCTCTAGGTTGAAATCTGAAATTATCTTGGCAACTTGTTGCAGAACATAAAAATGTTCATCTTTGGATTCAGTGGCTATGAGTAGGTCATCAATATATACGAGTAATTTGCCCTCAGCTATTAAATCCTTAAATCTTGTATTTATATAACGTTGAAATATTGCCGGGGCGTTTTTAAGGCCAAATGGCATATAAAGGAATTCGAATTGACCTACAGGCGTAACAAACGATGTTAACTTTACAGATTCATCAGCCATCTTCACGTGATAAAACCCGTTTTTAAGATCTAATAATGAAAAGTATTTTTTATTCCTTAACCTGTCCAAATGTCCTCGATTAAGGGAAGTGGGTAATTATCTTTTTGTGTGACACTATTTAGCTGCCTGTAATCTACACATAGCCTGAAAGTTCCGTTTTTCTTTTTTGTCAAAACAATCGGTGAAGCAAAGGGTGAACTACTTTCGCGTATTATTTATTATTTATCCTCAAATTAAAATCATTTTTGTCATAACAAGTGTCTATATTCAAAATATCTTTAGCGAAATTATCGTCATGCAAATCCATAAAAATGTTGTCATATTTGTCGTTGAAATTATCATCACAATTCTCTTAGTTATTTAAGTTTTCATAATCCTAAAGGTCATTAATCGTATAATTTGTAGAATAGGTATTATTTGTTAAATTTTTCTCATAATCTTTAGCATAATTTATCAGTTTCATTTTAGAATTCTGAACATTTAATTTAATATTACTAGCTCGTAAAAAATCTCTGCCTAGAACAACAGAGTTAGACATAATTTTGTTTTTCACTACATGCAACATGCAACTTACAAGACTATCACTTACATAAATAACACATTCAGCTTTTCCTAGTATAACCAATTTACTTCCATTTAAAGTAAAGATCGCTCTCATGTTCTAATGGCAGGATAACAAAAGATGGTATAAATTGTTCCTGTATGAAGCTTATGGGGCTTCCTGTATCTACCATTGTATTTGCTTGAAATTCAAAAATATCATTAGTAATATTATTCAAAAATCTGTACTTAACATCAAGAGTGAAGTCGTCGTTAAGTAATGTTTCCTTCATTACATTGTCTTCTTCTGGTTGAGTTTCAGGCTGCTGTACCAAGAGAACCGCTGGTGGGGCAGGTGACATGGTGTTTTTACAGGTGGATGCTAAGTGACCGTGTTTACCACACTTGTAACAACTTCCTCTTTCTCGTCGTGGCTTCGGGCAGATGTTGGCCATATGTCCAGGCTCGTTGCAATTAAAGCACCTATCTTTATGTAGTCGCTGTAGTTGGTTGGCAGTCGAGGTTGGCATTACAGTGGAAGAAGGTGTGTTTTCTGCGGCGTAATATTTCATTTTCTGATATTTCTTCAGCATTTGCTTCAAGTCGTCGATGCTTTTTGCTGTATAAGAAGAAATTGTTTGTTGTTTAAAGTATCAGGAATTCCTTTAATAAAGAACGAAGAAATAATTTGGCGGTTCCTTTTAGACTTCTTCTTGCAAAAATGAACGATTGTTGCTCTTCCCACTTGTGCAAAGATCTTGCCTCTTCGAAACTCCGTATCCATTGTTTGATAGAGAAATTGTCGTCACCGGAGAAGTGAGGGACAATATCTTCGACGTCTTTGTATGAGATTGAACACGTGGAGCTTTCGACTGGTTGACATAAAGCAGCGAGCTTTTCCTTGAGAGCTAGAATTTCCTCTTGCTTTTTGATTCTGTCGGCAAGCCGTCGATTTCGTTTTGAAGGTCATCATTTTCCTCGGCAATAGATGCTGTTTCATCTTCGACGTTGGGGAAATGTGTGCTGATTTCCGAATCGTCCAATTCAGCAACGTGCTCTTGTAACCTCAGCTTCAACTCCGCTTTGTTACCATTACTTTGAAGGCCAAAATTGGATAATTTTTCTTTTAGCACAGCAACCGTAGCCTCTTGAATAAATTGTTCAACCCGCGCTGTCGCCATAATTTTTTGTTCAACACACAACAGTCACAAATGGTTTTCACAATCAATATGCAAACTGTACGAACTTTTTTCTTACACGTGATTAACAGATCCCACTTCTGATTTGTAGGAGAAGCTGAGTGAAGGAGATTGAAACTATGTTGTTCGCTCAATGATTGACTTAGAACTGTCTTGTAACTTTATTTTTTGACGACCAAGTAACAATTACATATATATATATATATACGAATAAATACCTAGTTGCAGTTGCATCATACGATTGAATACATTTAAAACGGCTTGATATAGTAAATAGGTATATAAACGAGTATAAGAGTGAGTTTTTGAATATAAATATAATTGAGTAGAATTTTCGACCACAATATATAGGCTTACCTTCGCCTGATAATAAAGTAAGTATAATTACACGGATTTTGGCATATGTACGGTGGTCTCAGGCAAACTATGTTTCTGCCGCGAATGGAGGATTTTATCTACAGATGCCAGCGTGTTATTCGCCTTTTTCTACCTCTTTAGTAGTACCCACTCTATATAATCAAAAGATTACATAAAAAATAAAAGAACGTTTCAAATTATTGAATTTTAAACGAAATCGCAGACGCGAAAATCTAACCTCAAGGTAACTCACACTGTGCCATGCTGTTGTCCATAATCAGGGGAAAGTAATTTTCAGAAAAGAAAGAGAGCTAAAATATCAGTGGCTTAAATAGCTTTTATGTTCGAACGAAAGTGACAAACTGGATTTCGACATCGAAAATGCCACGACAAAATGGTATAAACAGCAATGAGCAGCGTTCATGCATATGGATCCGGTTTCCGTGTCGGGTAGGCAGATTGACGGTTAAATTTAAAAACCAATTTTATTTGCATTAAAAAAAAATCATCATATTTTTTTGTGTTTATTTATTTGTGTAGGTATGAATATGCCACCAAATCGTGAACTTCTGAGACTTCTAAAGATAAGAAAGGCATGAAAACCATAATTCATACTAAATATCGCTGTCAACCATTTTGATCATAATCGACCCATGACCCTGACTATACCTAGAATTCTGCTCAGGTGTTACTTGCGCAAATCTTTGACATGATAGACGCCAATTCTTTTTCCGTCCAGGTTCTCTACTTCATATAATGAGTTTCCTACCAAATTAACAACTCTACATTTTAAAAACTTTGAACACAACTTAGCGTTGATATTCTTCGTTGCATCGCTCAGAACGAAATTTCTTCTGTAGATTATATCTCCAGGACAAAAAGATCTTTTCGAGCTTCGCAGGTTATAGGTCTTAACGTTTCGATCGTAGGCAAGTTTAACATTGTCTTTTATCTTCTCTCTAATGATAGCAAGTTTGTCATTCTGTGGTAAACAGTGCACTTCATCATCATCGAGGGCTCCCAGACTGCGTTACAATACGGGGTTACCCCAGTAGATTGATGTCCGTCTAACACTACGAAGATGAACACATTCCCACGCTTCGTCCGCGGATAGGGTCCCATGAAATCAATATAAAGTTTTTGAAAGGGACGATATATTTCATGTTGAGACCCCATCGGAGGTCTAAGTGTCATATTTGGAGACTTGTTTTCCTTGCACTCAGTGCAGTCGCGAATAAAGTTACGAACATCTAATGTCATATTTGGCCAAAAATAGAGTTCTTTGAGTTTTGCTAGAGTTTTAACTATACCTCCATGAGAACAGTTTGGCGGATTGTGAAATTTCTCAATCAAGATCAACTTTAACTTTTCTGGTACCCACAGCTTCCAGTCGAACTCAGAATCAAGACTGTTACTTGCAATACCATCTTTTACCTCTATGTCTGGGAAGTTGGGTGGATTCTGCGAGACTATGTTTATGAGATCGAGATAATCGGGTAACTTGAACTCAGGTGAATTAAGGTCTATGCAAGAAGATGTTGGATTCGCGGATAGCTCTTCATTAAAGGCACGAGAGAGTGTATCTGGCACAACGTTCTGTGCTCCTTTCCGATGCTGTATGTCGAAGGTAAAAGCCTGAAGTTTTAGCGACCATCGAGCCAATCTGCCACTCAAATCTTTAAGGCCCATGAGCCACTTTAAGCTGGCATGGTCGGTTACGATGGTAAAAGCTGACCCTTCGACATATGCACGGAACTTTTTTACAGCTTGCACAGCCGCATAGCACTCTTGCTCAGTAACGCTATAATTGCGTTGACATGCCTTTAGCTTTTCTGAGAAGAATGCTATGGGTTTTTCATTCTTCTCGTCGTCGTACTGATACAAGACTCCTCCTATCCCATAACTAGAGGAATCGCACTGGATAGTGAATGTTTTTGAAAAGTCAGGATTCGATAGAAGTGGTGCAGAAATAAGCGCATTTTTCAAGGAGTTGAAGGACATCAAGGCATCGGGAGTCATGATAAAGAGTTTGTTTTTCTTGAGGGTATCCGTGAGTGGACTAGCAATCGCAGCAAAGTTACGAATGAATCGTCGGTACCAACCGCACAACCCCAGAAATCTGCGTACTTGCTTTTGTGATGTTGGTACCGGGAAGTCTTTGATTGCCGAAACTTTGTTTGGATCTGGTTTTATATGACCCTCTGCGACGATATACCCCAGGTATTTCAACTCCCTGAAGCAGAAACTTGATTTTTCAACGTTTATCGTTAAGTTTGCCTGTTCCAAACATTTCGCTACTTCCTCTAAGATTTTTATGTGGCCAGCACAATCCTTGGAAATGATTAACAAAGACTTGTTCCCTACCCTAAGTGCACCGGGGATCACCTTATCCATCAGCCGACACATCCTTTGAGCTGCGTTGCACAACCCAAAAGGCATGACGGTGAATTGATAAAGTGGTCTTCCCGGCACAGTGAACGCTGTTTTCTCTCTGGACTCTTCCTCGAGGGGAATTTGCCAAAACGCATCCTTAAGATCCACACTACTTATATAGTGTGTATCTTGCAGACGGCTTAGCATTCCCTCTATGTGAGGAAGAGGATACGCATCTTTCTTTGTTAATGAGTTCACTTTTCGCGAGTCTAGGCAGAGTCGATTTTTACCAGGTTTTCTGATAAGGACGATGGGTGAACTCCAAGAACTTATACTCTGCTCTATCACGCCCAACGAAAGCATGCGATCTAATTCGTTGTAAATCATTTCCTGAATTGGGGGCGAAACTGGATAGTGCCGCTGTTTGACGGGCTCGGCATTGCCAGTGTCAATGATGTGCATCTCCCGTGAAGTTTTACCTAACCCGCGCTCAGAGAAAGAAGGAAACTTTGGTATTGCTTGTCTTAACTGTTCGGCTTCACAATCGGTTAACTCAAGCTGCTGCCTCTCCTCACTCTTTGACTTTATCTCCGAGTTTGGATCCTCAGCTAACTCGCTTATAATGTGTGGCGCAATTTTGAATGTTTGCCAGAAGTCAATGCCCAAGTAAAGAGACTGAGATAACGATGGTATTAGATAAAAGTCCAGCGTTTCCCGCTGATTATTGAAAACCACTTCGGTGTTTATTCGGCCTATGATTGATTGCTGTTTCCCATCGGCTGTTCTGATGAACGATGAGAATCCAAGGATTGGAATGTTCAGCTCATTAACTGTTTTCAAACAGTCTTTGCCTAGGCACGAAATGCTAGCTCCGCTATCTAACAATCCGACCATCTCTCTACCCTGCATTGTGACTTTGGCATAGGGTCGGGAATCTACAGAACTATTCACGATACCAGAAGCAATAATTTGCTTGAAAATTTTTCGCTTTTTAAAACGCAAGCGTGTTTTGGAAAATTTGTTTGTATCTTTGATATTTTTAAGTTTATCTATTTGCATTATTTTTGAACGAAGTTGATTGTATTGTTTTAGCCGGTTATCATATGACTGATTTCGAAAAATATGTCTTTTAAATTCATTAGAAGTAATATTTATCTGATTTTGTAAAGGTGTTATGTTTGTAACGTACCACCCCCGTCCGAAGCGTACCCGCACCCAAAAGGATAAGGGTTTGAAGCGTTCGAACTCAACCCCCTCTTGCACTATCACCCATGCAAGTAAGGATCGAATCCATCAGGGTCGAAATGCTTCCGCTTCTGCTGACGATTGTGTAACCCTCCTGTCAACTCTTTCCACCCCTATGACCCAAGGTCAAAGGACCCTTGAGGCAGTCCGGGCGGCATGACAAGAGGGGTGTCCAGGCACTTGAGGCTCAGGCATGACCGCCTTCCCGCGCTAGCTCGCCGGTGGGTGGGGATCTTGCCACAAGCCCTGAACATGGGTTACTTGTTTTTACATGCCTGTTGACTAACTTGTGTTCATGGTGTAACCGAACACCAAAATCAAAGAAAGATAAACTCCGAGGCCCGAATTAAGCTAATGCACACTTCCTTTAACATGGAAACCCTATGATGTGGATAAAGCGGAGAGATAAGATGGAATATATCTCCGCGAGCTGACCCACCCCTAGCTGAACGTAATGTCCAACACCTTGGTCATCGTGACGCTCAACTTGCGATGACCCCTAACTAACAGGGGGCTTCTAATCGAAATGATTAAATACCCCTATTTCCTCTCTCTCCCATCTCTCTAAACATCACCCTCCCCTTTACTGACACATCCTCTCGAACAACTTGAAACTTCAGCAACATTCTGAACAACAATTACCAAGCTGCATCAAATATCGCTGAAAAATAATCATCCCAAAAAACAAATTTAAATCTTCCCCTTTATCTACGACAACTAAAATTCAATAGTCGTAAATGGAACATTACGAAATGCTTCCCGAACATAAGCAAAAGAGAACTTCAGTAGTCCTTTTTATAAACTTCATACAAAATCCTTTATTTCCAAAATAGCCTAAAATCTATGTACCTAATTAATCATATAAAAATAATTCCGAAATTTCCGAACAAATCGTTAAAACATCAACAAAATAAACTGAAGTCATACGCTCTCTATAAACGAGCTTTTTGTCATGAAGTGTAGCAAATCAAACGATAACAAAATGATCCGATACCCAGTTGGTCGTATTCGGTCGCAAAACTTAAAAACAAGAAAAATCTTAAAAAGGTTCTTACGCCTTATCGTGCGTTACGTGAAAATGTCCAAATTTTGAACGATGCATTATTTTAATCCCTATCCAAAACTCTTAACCAAAAATTACGTTAATAATTGTATTCTTACTTCACTGCATCGAACGCAGACTAAACAAAAAGCTTACGAAAGTTTGATCAACGTGCTATTAATTGCTCACTCAAAAATAAAAACTCTAACTCCTACACCAATAGGTCACTTTCACAGTTTTGTTGTTCAAATGAAAAAAAAAACACAAAATGTACTCACCCCTTCAATATTATAAGGGTTACTAGTACCAAACCGTTGCCCAAGGGTGGGGAGATGAGGTGCACCGCATTCCGTCCTTCGCTTATAAAGGGTGATTTTTTAGCTGGTTTGGTTTTGGCAACACTGGTTTTGACAGCTGACGTGTGTTTAGTACCTTGTGTCACTGTCAAACAGCTTCAGTTTGGTTTGCAATTTAACCATGGATCGTCTTACAAATGAACAACGCTTGCAAATTATTGAATTTTACTATCAAAATTCGTGCTCGGTTCGAAATGTTCATCGCGCGCTGCTTCCATTTTATGATCGGCATTCTCGACCTTCTGAGCAGTCTATTCGGAAGATTGTGACCAAATTTCGCACCAAATTTACTTTGTTGGACATTAAACCACCAACACGTTTACGTACTGTGCGTAGTGAAGAAAATATTGCGGCCGTATCAGCTAGTGTGACAGAAGACCGCGAAATGTCGATTCGGCGCCGTTCCCAGCAGTTAGACGATGATAACAAACTTTTTTTTGCCCGAAATGGAAGTTCTTGACTTGCATGATATGTGGTTTCAACAAGACGGTGCCACATGCCACACAGCACGCGAAACAATGGCGCAATTGCGAGGCGAGTTTGGTGAACAGTTAATTTCACGTTTCGGGCCGGTCAATTGGCCGCCTAGATCGTGCGATTTGACACCATTAGATTATTTTTTGTGGGGGTATGCCAAGGCTAATGTGTATAGGGACAAGCCCGCTTCGATTGACGCACTGGAAGCCAACATCCATGCATTCATTCGTGAGATACCGGCCGATATGTGTGAAAGAGTATGCCAAAATTGGACTCAGCGGATGGGCTACCTGAGACGCAACCGCGGTCAACATTTGCATGAAATTGTCTTTAAAAATTAAATTGCAAGGTTCAAACTATCGATTCAAATAAATATTTCATTAATTTTTTCGAATTTTTTGTGTTTTTTTTTTAAAAAAGTTCTAAACCTCTTAAAAAATCACCCTTTAGTTTCGCGAACACAAACTGTTTACCTAGATATCGTATTAGGAAGAAAAATTCATTTGAACAAATTATTGTGTTACAATTAAAATGACCAAACACTTAGCTTTTTAATTCCCTCAAATAGAGCCCTCTAGTGAGCAATAGAGTAACAAAAAAAAACCCTGGATGGTGTCTCTGCTGCTGTTGTAGATGGATGACGAATTCGGCGGTGGATTTGCCTGGATGGCGATCTCGGGTGATGAGCTTTCCCACGAAGATTAATTTCCTCAATTTCGAGGAGATTGCGGGGCGAAGATGAAGGTGCCCTTGCTGACGGGTGCTGATAACGTGGTTTATACCAGTCGGAGTGGTAGCACTTACGTGGCTTTCGCTTTCGCTGTCGATGGCCTTGGACACACGCACAAAGGTGAAAGCGTGGGTAAGGCTGGAGTTCGATGGAAACGTTCGTCGGGGTGTGGCGGTGGTCGAATTAAACTTCGATTCTCCCTGCAGCGTTACCAACGTACTGTGAGCTTCGCTGATTTGGCAAAGCACAACCAACAAAATTCGGCGTTGAAAAAAAACTTCTGTTCTAGACCTTGGTTGGGGTGGTCTGTGGCGGTTCGGGACGGTGGGTTGCGCAACGTGGAAACGAGGAAGGAGATAATGTAAGTCGCGATAAGACAACGGCTCCTGGACCGCGTGGTGTAGCGTGGAAGGCACCTTCGGGGTGTCTCGAATGACGGGTAAACGATGATTTTGGGTGAAATTCTCAACTCGTGGGATGTGATCACACGAGATTTAAAATTAACGTCGAACACCGATTATTTTTTTTTCTTGCACCGAGTAAAGGTAAGTAGCAGCACTTCTCACGCCACCACTGTCTGTTGTTTCGCGAAAATTCTGATCTCCCGCAGCAACACGTCCGAACAGCACGCCGGTTCCAAACTTTCTTTCTTTTCGCCTTCCTGGAGTGTGAAAAACTCCCTAAGCGATCTGCCATAATTTTGCCAATCCGACCGTCTCTTTTGCTCTTAGGTAGGAACCTTATGGCAACATCTTTCCTAACGCCTGACAACTCAATTTTATTGGAAAAAATCCCATTTACGGCTAAAAATGTTAATCTGATTTTTTTGCACCTTTTTAATACAAATAGATATTTATTTAAATGAAATCCTATCACCAAAAAGCGTCTAAAAAATCATGCCATAAACTGAGCGAAATAAAAAAGACTAAGACACCAAGATGTCAGAGTCACGGATGCTCTTCTCCACGCCTGTCTTTCAAATCACGCTCAGTGCGGACATTATCCGGAAGTTGCGTTCGCCATTACTTTCCCGATTTTTAAACCAGTCGTTACCGGAACCAAAGAAACAAAAATAATTTTTATTAAGGTAACATCGGTTTCCTACACAACTTAAGATTTTCAAGAGTTCTGACGAGTGAAAAGATTAAGGAAAAGAAACCGTATTAAAACTAAATCGAATCCACGACTCTACAAGTGAAGAGTCTCATGTTCGGACTGAGCTAGATACAAGAGGGTAAAATTGTAAGGACCAAAACAGCAAATGTACAACATCACCGACGCATATCTTTCGAATGCACAACTCCTAGGCTATTCCCGAATTCATCTGCTAATTCGTAAAGGTTATTACCTATGATCTTGCGGACTTTAGCTTTGATAAATTTCCTACAAAGTTTGGCATTAATACGTTTCGAAGCGTCACTCAACACGTAATTCCGCTTATAAACGGTTTCTCCGACCTGATATCGTATTTTCGTACTTCGAGTATTATAAACCTTTTCATAAATTTGATGGGTTTTCTTCAGAGAGTCTTTAATGAACGAGTGTAGCATATTCATTTTCGCAGATTTAGGTATCTGCTCTAACTCTGAATTGTTTAAACCTTCTAGTTTCCGCAAGAGGGTGACATCCCGTTAGCAGAATGCACGCCCGTACGGAGTGCACAACCTATGGCGTCTAATTGAACATCCCAATTAGCTTGGTCAGTGTCAATATAGGACCTAATTGCAGCTAAAAGTGATCGGTTCACACGTTCGCTGGCATTAGCCTGCGGAGAATATGCGGCCGTTTTTAGGTGGTTTATTCCAAAAGATTCGGTAAGGTGTTTAAATTCCTTGCTGATAAATTGCTTTCCGTTGTCAGACAGAATTGTCTCCGGAACACCAAAAAGTAAAAAGATATTGTCGCGAAGAAATCTTATGGCGGCTTCTGAAGTGGCGCGTCTTAGAGGTTTTATCAGAACAAACTTTGTCAGTTGGTCTAAGGCTATTATAATATGGGTGTTGCCAAGTTTTGACCTAGGATACGGTCCCAAGAAATCGATGTAGATATGCTGGAATGGTCTATCGACAATAAAAGCTTTTCCCATTTCCGCTCTTAAGACGCAGTTGGGTGTTTTAGTCGTCTTGCATACTTCACATTTAGCGATGAATTCCTTGACTTGCGTTGCCATGTTCGGCCAATAAAATTGTTTCCTTAATCGATGCAGAGTCTTCGCTATGCCACCATGCGAAGCCTTAGGTGGGCAATGAGCCAGGGCGATAAGTTTGGCGGTAAGCGCGGTTGGAACCCAAAGTGTCCAGGTCAGTTCGTTTTATATCGGATTGGAAGTGTCATGTTTTACTCGTTTATACAGGTAGTCCTCGGAGATTTGAAGGTCAGGCAGCTGGCACTGATTCTTCTTAACCGTATCGACAATCTGACGGTATTGATCTGATTGGAAACTCGGATCTGCAAGGTCTATGTGCAGTACCTCGCCGGAAGAGTTGGTTTTTAAACAACCGCTCTGGACTGCCTCAACTTCGTACACCCGAGACAACGCGTCTGGAACAATGTTCAAACTACCCTTCCTGTGTTCGATTTCAAACGAATACCCTTGTAGCTCAAGGCTCCAACGCGCTAACCGACCCTTAAGATCCTTAAGGCTCATTAACCATTTAAGGCTCGCATGATCCGTAATGACCTTAAACTTGTACCCTTCTATATATGGTCTGAATTTTGTTATCCCCATGACAGCAGCTAAGCACTCACGCTCGGTCACCGTGTAGTTCCTCTGTGCGGAATTCAGCTTATGGGAATAGTAATATATCGGACGTTCAGTCCCAGTTTCATCGACCTGACTAAGAACTGCCCCGATGCCAGTTGAAGAGGCATCACAGGAGATGATAAACTGTTCCTTAAAGTCGGGATTTACTAAGACTGGAGCACACGATAATCTGCTCTTGATAGCATTAAACGATTCAATCGCTTTCTCATCAAACTTGAACTTCACTCCTTTCTTTAATGTGTCTGAAAGATCCGAAGCCAGGGACGAAAAGTTTTCGACAAATCTGCGATACCACCCGGCCATACCTAAAAAACGTCTGACCTGTCGAGCGTTCTGTGGTACCGGAAATTGTTTTATCGCTACTACTTTGTCGGGATCAACTTTCAAAACTCCACTACCTACTATAAAACCAAGGTATTTCAGTTCCTTGTGACAGAATTTCGATTTTTCAAGGTTAATAGTTAGTCCAGCCTCACCTAGTTTATCCGCTACAACATTTAGTAGCTCGATATGTTCATCGAATGTGGCAGAAATAATGAGCAAATCATCGAGGTATACAAATACTTGATGTCGCAATTGGTGAGGAATAACTTTATCCATTAGGCGGCATAGACGCTGCGGCGCGTTGCATAGGCCGAAAGGCATCACCTTGAAATGATACAACGGCCTACCGGGGACGGTAGAAGCTGTCTTCTCCCTTGAGCTTTGCTCCAGCGGTATTTGCCAGAAGGCATCTTTCAGATCTACACTGGACATGTAGTAAGTATCTGGAAGGCGACCCAGCAGACCCTCTATATGCGGCAGTGGGTATGCGTCCTTTTTCGTGACGCGGTTAAGATCTCGGACGTCTAAACACAAGCGGCTTTTCCCTGCCCTTCGAACAAGGACAACGGGAGAGCTCCAAGAACTCGAGCTTTCTTCTATCACGTCCATAGCTAGCATCCGATCCAACTGCGCATATATGAGAGTCTCTACCGCTGGAGATACGGGATAGTGACGCCTTTTTATTGGCGCCGAATCCCCGGTATCAATCACATGCTCCTCTAGGGATGTTTTCCCCAAGCCAAGATTGGCAAAGGAAGGAAACTTTACAAGAGTTTGTTTTAACCGATTGGATTCTTCTGCCGACAACTCGTGAGATGTCGATAGGACTTCAGTTTTCGGGGGCAAATCATCGGAAACATTTAGGCCTAACGAAAGGCTTTCCAACTGAAATGTATTGCTGTTCGTCGATTTGGGAATTACATTGGGGGCTATCTGAAACTTTTCCCAAAAATCGATGCCTAGATAAAGCTCCTTAGATAACGATGGAACTATGTACAAGGTAATTTCTTCTGTGCGATTTCCAAACACAATTTCAGATTTGACTATACCAACGATGTCCTGGGCCTTACCGTCAGCGGTAGCGACTGCTGATGAAAACTTCTTATAAGGGATGTTATTTGCTTTCAGGAACTCTACACTGCCAGCGCCTAGACAACTGATGCATGCACCACTATCTAAAAGGCCGGACCAGGATCTTCCGAAGAAATGTACTGACGCATTTCGAAGAGTAGTTGCAGCAATTGCATCATGCAAATTTTTAAGGTGTTTGAAACGAGTCCTGATTTTAAGAACCTTCGGTGAAGGACTTGGATTACTGAATATGCGGTTTTTGGCTTGATTGTATTCTGCCCAACGCTGGTGGATAGGTTTTTGTCCATGATTGATTTGACTTGAAACGACTTGAAAGGGAGGCTTGATGGTTTTAGCTTCTGTACAGCGTTTTAAAATAGCAGTGGGTGTGATTGGGGGTTGGTTTTCTACTGGTTTTCCGGTTCCAGATTCTGAGAGCATCTCGCCCCGGTACGAGAGTTGCTCACCTGAGAGTTTCCCGAGCATACGGGACAGTTCGGAGTCACTGTATTCTCTAGCCCACATTTGTAGCAAAAGACAGCACGTTGAGGAACTGGACAATCGAAAAAGGTGTGCCCTGTCTCCTTACAATTCCAGTATCTCAAGGAATTTCGATCCCTCAGTCGATACGCTAGCGCATCTACATGATCTTGTGAGGTAGAAGCAGACAATTGCTCGGCGTGCTCGCTTAATTCGCTGACATTTCTGCGAAACGGTACATGACTTTGAAATTTCGGTCTCTGGGAATCGGATTCCTTTAGAAACTTTTCAATACTACGACAAACGTACACCATTTCGGGAATACTATGGGTATTGAACGTTAATAGGTGTTCCCCGATTCTTCGGTTGACATTTTGTTTGATTACTTCAATCAGCTCACGAGTAGGTTTCGGAAATCTTAGCCTAGCGTTGAGCTGTAGTAAGTCGCCATAATATGCATCAAAACTCTCATTTGCTGCCTGCCTTCTCGCCGACAACTGTCTGGAAATCTCAAAGTCAGTCTCGAGACTACGATACTGCTCGATAAGAGCCAAACGAAGAGCAGCCCAGTTGGCGGTTGGGTTGGCCTTAATAAAAGTCCAGAACCACGTCTCAACTTGACCGCTAACAAAATGGTGAAAATTCTGGAAAATCTCACCCCATGACGCATTGTAGGATTCTCTCAGTCTTCCCAAACGGAAGAGAAAGTCGTCAATCATCATATTCCTGTTATCAAATTTGATCCCCCACTTGTGATAGTGGTGGAATCGACTGCCTAAACTTGAAGGCGAAACTGCCTGCGAACGCGGTTCGGGACGAGGAGAAGCGTCATTCAGGTTCAAGTTACCTAACTGAGTTAGGAAATTATCAACATTTGCACTACGACACATCTGTACTGGATAAACGGTTGGGTCTGCCGGCGGGTAAGTATTTTGTGGAGGAGGCTCAGCCCTAGTTAGCAACGCTGGTTGTCTAATTGGTTCGGTAGCCGTATACGGCGGGACCGTAGCTGGTGCCGCACCTGGAGTAGTTCCAGTGCTTCCCGTCGCTGACATGCCCTCTAGAGCTTCACGAACTAGCGCCACAACTTCCCGACGCATCTCTAACCTACTCTTCTCTAGCTCCTCTCGAATAAATCGGAGTTCATCAGTTCGGTTTATACCAACTGTAGCAGAAACAACATCCTGCACATACGTTTCAAAATGCGCGCTTACGTTTTGTTCACCCGTATTATTGGGGTCATCACTGGGGTTCTCCACCGTACGAATTGGAGGTCCTGATTGCGGCTGAGGCACGGCGTTATCTGCCGAATCGCCTGGAATGTGTGTGTCCGACATATTGGTTGCCGGAACGGTTTCTCTATCCTGAATTGTATTTGTTTGGTTAGGGTTTCTACCACTACGTAAATTATAGGGAGATGGCCCTCGCAAATTGACGGACTGTCTGGTATTCGGGTTAGACATTACCCGGATGCGAACAAAATAATTAATACTTAATTATAAACTTAAAAGGTTTACTCAAAAATGGTTTCTATTCAAAACTCAAGAAAAAAAACGTTAAATCGAAATAAAATTAAAAGATACTTATATATCTCTAACGCGCTATATTTAAATGTGTATATAGGTATATCCATACGAAAGAAAATTATAATAATTATATTGTAAACGTAGAATGGATTCGAGGATGTGACCGATGGAGGAGGTTCCATCCGCGAGATGAGAGAAGAAACTAAACGAAACACTATCATAGGGTCATGAATTACTACGGCATCAGTTTAGGAAAAGGCTTGCAATCATAGTCAGTAGAGCGAGTCAGACGCGAGGTAGCAACAGACATAAATGAGGAACTACTTCAACCCAAATACCGGACTATACCGAGCTCTGACTACAAAAAGAAACTTTCGGGTTGGATATGCCTAGGATTCATGCAACAGACGTAATCAGAGAAATAATCCAACTACCGGACATGAAACTTTCCTGACATACTACAACTACCAAAAGACACAACGATCACTGAATGAAAGCCTACGCAACTGTCGTAGATAGGGACCATCGTCAACCCAACTACCGGACATATGCTATCATCAGTGAAATTGACCGAATGTTTACCCATAGTCGCTCGAATACTGCAACAGACGTAAGTGAGGAACTACTTCAACCCACATACCGGACTAGTATCTACGAGACTATAGAAAGATGGGAATGGTATGAAATGTTAGCATTCTAGTCATAGGACTTGACAACAACACTATTCCAAACTGCCACTGAAGAAAAAATTTAATTTTTATATTAGGTTAATGTGAATTATATTGCTTAATTTCGGGCCCCACGTTGGGCGCCACCTGTCACGTACCACCCCCGTCCGAAGCGTACCCGCACCCAAAAGGATAAGGGTTTGAAGCGTTCGAACTCAACCCTTCTTGCACTATCACCCATGCAAGTAAGGATCGAATCCATCAGGGTCGAAATGCTTCCGCTTCTGCTGACGATTGTGTAACCCTCCTGTCAACTCTTTCCACCCCTATGACCCAAGGTCACAGGACCCTTGAGGCAGTCCGGGCGGCATGACAAGAGGGGTGTCCAGGCACTTGAGGCTCAGGCATGACCGCCTTCCCGCGCTAGCTCGCCGGTGGGTGGGGATCTTGCCACAAGCCCTGAACATGGGTTACTTGTTTTTACATGCCTGTTGACTAACTTGTGTTCATGCTGTAACCGAACACTAAAACCAAAGAAACAAAAAGATAAACTGCGAGGCCCGAATTAAGCTAATGCACACTTCCTTTAACATGGAAACCCTATGATGTGGATAAAGCGGAGAGATAAGATGGAATCTATCTCCGCGAGCTGACCCACCCCTAGCTGAACGTAATGTCCAACACCTTGGTCATCGTGACGCTCAACTTGCGATGACCCCTAACTAACAGGGGGCTTCTAATCGAAATGATTAAATACCCCTATTTCCTCTCTCTCCCATCTCTCTAAACATCACCCTCCCCTTTACTGACACATCCTCTCGAACAACTTCAAAACTTCAGCAACATTCTGAACAACAATTACCAAGCTGCATCAAATATCGCTGAAAAATAATCATCCCAAAAAACAAATTTAAATCTTCCCCTTTATCTACGACAACTAAAATTCAATAGTCGTAAATGGAACATTACGAAATGCTTCCCGAACATAAGCAAAAGAGAACTTCAGTAGTCCTTTTTATAAACTTCATACAAAATCCTTTATTTCCAAAATAGCCTAAAATCTATGTACCTAATTAATCATATAAAAATAATTCCGAAATTTCAGAACAAATCGTTAAAACATCAACAAAATAAACTGAAGTCATACGCTCTCTATAAACGAGCTTTTTGTCATGAAGTGTAGCAAATCAAACGATAACAAAATGATCCGATACCCAGTTGGTCGTATTCGGTCGCAAAACTTAAAAACAAGTTACGTGAAAATGTCCAAATTTTGAACGATGCATTATTTTAATCCCTATCCAAAACTCTTAACCAAAAATTACGTTAATAATTGTATTCTTACTTCACTGCATCGAACGCAGACTAAACAGAAAGCTTACGAAAGTTTGATCAATGTGCTATTAATTGCTCACTCAAAAATAAAAACTCTAACTCCTACACCAATAGGTCACTTTCACAGTTTTGTTGTTCAAATGAAAAAAAAACACAAAATGTACTCACCCCTTCAATATTATAAGGGTTACTAGTACCAAACCGTTGCCCAAGGGTGGGGAGATGAGGTGCACCGCATTCCGTCCTTCGCTTATAGTTTCGCGAACACAAACTGTTTACCTAGATATCGTATTAGGAAGAAAAATTCATTTGAACAAATTATTGTGTTACAATTAAAATGACCAAACACTTAGCTTTTTAATTCCCTCAAATAGAGCCCTCTAGTGAGCAATAGAGTAACAAAAAAAAACCCTGGATGGTGTCTCTGCTGCTGTTGTAGATGGATGGCGAATTCGGCGGTGGATTTGCCTGGATGGCGATCTCGGGTGATGAGCTTTCCCACGAAGATTAATTTCCTCAATTTCGAGGAGATTGCGGGGCGAAGATGAAGGTGCTCTTGCTGACGGGTGCTGATAACGTGGTTTATACCAGTCGGAGTGGTAGCACTTACGTGGCTTTCGCTTTCGCTGTCGATGGCCTTGGACACACGCACAAAGGTGAAAGCGTGGGTAAGGCTGGAGTTCGATGGAAACGTTCGTCGGGGTGTGGCGGTGGTCGAATTAAACTTCGATTCTCCCTGCAGCGTTACCAACGTACTGTGAGCTTCGCTGATTTGGCAAAGCACAACCAACAAAATTCGGCGTTGAAAAAAAACTTCTGTTCTAGACCTTGGTTGGGGTGGTCTGTGGCGGTTCGGGACGGTGGGTTGCGCAACGTGGAAACGAGGAAGGAGATAATGTAAGTCGCGATAAGACAACGGCTCCTGGACCGCGTGGTGTAGCGTGGAAGGCACCTTCGGGGTGTCTCGAATGACGGGTAAACGATGATTTTGGGTGAAATTCTCAACTCGTGGGATGTGATCACACGAGATTTAAAATTAACGTCGAACACCGATTATTTTTTTTTCTTGCACCGAGTAAAGGTAAGTAGCAGCACTTCTCACGCCACCACTGTCTGTTGTTTCGCGAAAATTCTGATCTCCCGCAGCAACACGTCCGAACAGCACGCCGGTTCCAAACTTTCTTTCTTTTCGCCTTCCTGGAGTGTGAAAAACTCCCTAAGCGATCTGCCATAATTTTGCCAATCCGACCGTCTCTTTTGCTCTTAGGTAGGAACCTTATGGCAACATCTTTCCTAACGCCTGACAACTCAATTTTATTGGAAAAAATCCCATTTACGGCTAAAAATGTTAATCTGATTTTTTTGCACCTTTTTAATACAAATAGATATTTATTTAAATGAAATCCTATCACCAAAAAGCGTCTAAAAAATCATGCCATAAACTGAGCGAAATAAAAAAGACTAAGACACCAAGATGTCAGAGTCACGGATGCTCTTCTCCACGCCTGTCTTTCCAATCACGCTTAGTGCGGACATTATCCGGAAGTTGCGTTCGCCATTACTTTCCCGATTTTTAAACCAGTCGTTACCGGAACCAAAGAAACAAAAATAATTTTTATTAAGGTAACATCGGTTTCCTACATGTTTTCAAAGTTGGTGTTCGTACATGCGTCAACCATAGTTAGTCGGGGCCGGTTTGAGTCGAACGAGACTCCCCGTAACTCATCTCGTTCGATTGTGGGTTTTCCCGTGGAGGATTGCATCGGATACAATCTACAACCGTAAACCCGTCCGAACCACATCTGTAACAGAAAAGTCTGTTAATCGGCGACGAACAGTCAGAGAAGAAGTGACTTTGGCGCTTGCAGTTAAAATAAATTGGCATTTTGGGTGCAGAAGGTTTTATTTGTTTACCCTTCAAAGGTACTCTCCCAGCAGCGCCAGAAACCGCTGAAATTTTATATGTTTCATTCTCCGCAAAATGATCTTCTTCATCCTCGAGTTCATGAACTGTATGATAGGGCATACTTCGGTTTTGCGAATTGAATCGGGAATTGATCATCCGTTCGGTTTTCCTGCACTCGTCTTTGAAGTGCTCGAGAGTGTAGAATTTCATTGGATAGATAAATTGCATTAATTTTGAGTTAATGCTCGATTTAAGTATTTGAATTAAATCGTGATCTCGCATTGGTTGACGCAATTGATTTTTGAGCTGGTGTATAGAGTTGTAAAATTCTTCGAAACACTCCCGCGGTAATTGCCTTCGCTCCATTAATTGTTTTATAATTTCAAAATCATTTTCATGATTTCGAAATTTTTTAACCAAAGCTCGACGTAAGCCTGGCCAATCACCGCGAGGATTGCTTCGAATATACTGCCAATACCAATCCTGAGCGACTCCTTTTAACAAGTGATGGAAATGCATCAAAATGTCACTCCAGGATGCATTGTAGTTAGTTTTCAAAATGTCTACCCGATACACGAAATCTTCAACCGATATACTTTTGGATGAGCCATCGAATGTAAGTCCCCACTTATCTAATCGAAGCCAGGAACCATCAGTTGACCTTGGTTGGCTTACCCTATCATTAGGATATGCTGCGTCCAAACGCACGCTATGACGAGAATCGTTATTTGAACAATCGTCTGGATGTGCATTATTAAAAACATTGAGGTGTTGTTGACTTTGAGGATTCACAGGTAGAACAGACTCGTTGATCTTAAAATTTGAATTGAGGAATGGTTGTAGTGCCTTGTCGATGTTTGTTTTTATTAATTTCGGAATCAAGTCCCCTAACGAATTTTGTACAACTTTTTTCATATGTTCATCCAGCTGTAACATTTTTGGTGCGTTGCTGGAAATGAACTGCATGTGTGTTACATTATTAAGTGGATCAGCTGGCTGAGAGCTTGCTGCATTGGTTATGCTTGCATGAGCAGCGTTAACAAAACTATCGACCTGCCGATTAACCGTTGGCATTGGAAGATGTTGCATAACATTGTGTACGTCATGTGTGCCGCCAATTATGGAAGAGACAATTGGGTTTGACGCGCTAGTCATGGTCGTAGTCGTAGTCGTTTGTGTAACTGCACTATTTGTAAACACAACTTTGGAGGCTTGTTGCATACCAGAGAGTGAGTTATTAAAACTTTGGTCAAAGCACATGTTTGGATCATTAAGAGAGTGCTGGGAATTTAGAGACAGTCTTGTAGGAGAGTGTATAACAGCTTGAAACTTAGAATGGGAAATGGGTGTGTCTGAATTACTCATGGTCTGAGAACGTGTTATAATTCCTTTCGACGGCTTAGGAATAGCTCCGTTGCCTGTTTTGTTTTTGTTCATTTTCTATTTTGATTCTAGTTTCTTTAAGAGAAACCAAAGTGGAATACAAAGAGTAGGATATAGATGGAGTATGGTTTTTGTTGTTGGTAAATGAGAAACTTAATTCATTAACGTCGTCGTTGAGACTTTTGCTTACTTAAAGTGTTTGAGAGAGTGCATAATAAGAAGTTCATATTGATTGAAAGAAAATGAGAAACTGCACTATTTGTAAACACAACTTTGGAGGCTTGTTGCATACCAGAGAGTGAGTTATTAAAACTTTGGTCAAAGCACATGTTTGGATCATTAAGAGAGTGCTGGGAATTTAGAGACATTCTTGTAGGAGAGTGTATAACAGCTTGAAACTTAGAATGGGAAATGGGTGTGTCTGAATTACTCATGGTCTGAGAACGTGTTATAATTCCTTTCGACGGCTTAGGAATAGCTCCGTTGCCTGTTTTGTTTTTGTTCATTTTCTATTTTGATTCTAGTTTCTTTAAGAGAAACCAAAGTGGAATACAAAGAGTAGGATATAGATGGAGTATGGTTTTTGTTGTTGGTAAATGAGAAACTTAATTCATTAACGTCGTCGTTGAGACTTTTGCTTACTTAAAGTGTTTGAGAGAGTGCATAATAAGAAGTTCATATTGATTGAAAGAAAAGGAGAAATTAAAATATTTTGATGAATGAGAATTTGTTGACTATTTCTTTATCATTTTCGTTATGCTCTGGACTATTGGGCGATTCTCCCTAATGACTCAGGAGAAATAAGCGAAAACATTTGTAACTGACGGCAACTGCTTATGGTGGCGCAAGCTCTTTTGATAATATTATGAGAATTATCTTCTAAGTATGCTTGGACTCATTTGCGTTATTCCTTAGTAGTCACATGAAGTCAAAGTCAACTTGTTCTTGACTTAAATATTGCATTTCAGATTTTCCAGTGCGTACAGGAATGGTCTGAAATACAAATTAAATACCCAAGCTTCCGCAAGAAAGCTGGTTTTGGTGATGATGTACACGATATGCATACGGATGGTATTTGTACGCAAATTAAAAAAAAAACAGATATGTTGAAAGGAAATGTACATTCGTTTGGATGCCATTTAAAAAACAAAGCTATTTTTTCTAGGCTTGGCATCTATGGGCCCTACGTTGGGCGCCATTTGTAAGCTGTATGGGTCTAGGAATGAAATAATATATCCTTTTGTTGATCCGTAGCAGTATCGGTACGCTTGCGGGTGCACGGCGTGAACTCGTCGGTGGGGTGGAATCTTGCTACTACTAACCCTATGCTCACTAAAATATCGTACCGAATAGAAGGAGAAAAAAGAAACAAATGAAATTGTGACGTAAGGTCAGGTTATCTCTGCAAAGGGGCAGTGATATTATTGCGTAATGAAAAGGTGACTATTATGAACTTCGTATTATTGGGTGGTGTCTTGGGTGTTATGACACCTGGAGGAACCCTCCCCTTGCGACTGACCGCGGCAGTCGCACCATAACTACTCCTTCCTCGATCTCTGTTGGAATAGTCCCTAACTTGTCATCACGGACACTTCTCTCAGCAACTCATCTCAACGACAACAAAAAAAGTTGTTTAGCACATGATCATGTTTATGACATGAACAAAAGAGAAACAAAAATGTTTAACATTTCAATATTGAGAGCATCAATAACCATTTATTGGAAGAGACAATTCAAAACCATATGCCTTTGCCTATGCACGTAGTGTGTGTGTGTGTGCATCTAGCGAAAAGAACCAAATATTGCTCTTAAATCTATGCAGCTTGTTTACATATCAAATTCATAGCAAAATTTTAATTGATAAGCCGATTTAGGATATTAGAATAATCGCGATAACTTCAAATAAACGAAATGATTCGTTTCTTACATGATAAATCTTAACTATATATATATAGGTAAATAAAATTCTCGGAAGTAAGTTAATAATCAAATGTAAATAGTAGGTATAAATGTAAATCAAAAAGAAAATATTTTATTTTTTCTTAAACGAAAATGATATCGCAAGCCAAAGAAAATAATGTATACGTATATTAGCAATGTACTAAGGTTTTTTTTTTTTTTGTTGATGCTGGAGCGATGAAATTTGTGCACAAAGTTCCGCTGATGATGATCGTGTACCTTTTTTTTTGTTTTTTTACTTGTTTTCAAACACTACTATTTTCATTGGCTATGTTGGGTGAATATATGTAATCCTCTACGAAGGTTTCCTTGAGACCATGTGGGGTATAATCACGCTAATGCAGGTCACTTTGATGTGGTTTTCCTTTACAAGGAATTGTGACTTATCGCGATCGAGTTGAATGGTTTTGAACTGAGCACTGAGACACCAGGTTTTCGTTCACAGTTCTCAAGTGAATTATACAATGCCTGTTAAAGATTAGCTGATTATGGTCACAGGTATAAAGAAACGGATTATACATATAGTCTTACCTTCGCCTGATAATAAAGTAAGTATAATTACACGGATTTTGGCATATGTACGGTGGTCTCAGGCAAATTATGTTTCTGCCGCGAATGGAGGATTTTATCTACAGATGCCAGCGTGTTATTCGCCTGTTTCTACCTCTTTAGTAGTACCCACTCTATATAATCAAAAGATTACATAAAAAATAAAAGAACGTTTCAAATTATTGAATTTTAAACGAAATCGCAGACGCGAAAATCTAACCTCAAGGTAACTCACACTGTGCCATGCTGTTGTCCATAATCAGGGGAAAGTAATTTTCAGAAAAGAAAGAGAGCTAAAATATCAGTGGCTTAAATAGCTTTTATGTTCGAACGAAAGTGACAAACTGGATTTCGACATCGAAAATGCCACGACAAAATGGTATAAACAGCCATGAGCAGCGGTCATGCAAATGGATCCGGTTTCCGTGTCGGGTAGGCAGATTGCCGGTTAAATTTAAAAACCAATTTTCTTTGCATTAAAAAAAAATCATCATATTTTTTTGTGTTTATTTATTTGTGTAGGTATGAATATGCCACAAAACTTTTAGCAGAATATTAAATGATCCCAAAGAATGGGATAATGACGCGCTTTCTATAGCTGAAAGTTTGTTGCATAAATTAGAGGGCAAGGATTTTTGATTTTTACTGCACACTCTTTCCGAAATTTTTGCAAAAACCGATGTACTGTTCAATTTGATACAGAATAAATATACGGATGTTGAAGTTGCTAAGCAAGAAATAGAGCTTTTTGAGTATTGGTTATGCTCTGAGTTTCTTAACCAATTTGAAGTAATTTTTGAAAGCGTAACCGATTACACTGAACCTCCACGAAAACGCCGATTACTTGATATGGATTTAAAGTCTCATTATAGGCGCCTTTTTACAGAAATAAACAGAAATCCAGCTTAGAACGAGATATAAATCTTTTACTGATTTAATTTTTTTGGATTTACTCAATAAATCGAAATATGATAGTTTTGCGTTATCTAGTCCAGATGAAAAAATATCTTCTTTAATCAAATTTTATCCTGGAATATTCGATTTTACAGCGTTAAAAAATGAGCTCAAAGTTTTGTACACAACTCCTTCACTTCGGCAGCTCGACGTTTTCAACTTTCACAATCATTTAAAAAGTGAAATATTGAGAGAAACATTTCCTCAACTTTTAAATAATGTGAGTGGTTTATTTTTAACACTTCCCATTTCCGTCTCCTCCGTAGAAAGATCTTTTTTTGCTTTAAAAAGAATCCACACGTTTTTAAGAAATTCTCAGGGCGAAGACAGGCTCTCCGATTTAGCGCTTCTATCGATAGAGAAGCGACTCCTTTTAAAAATAAAAAATAGACCAAATTTTTACGAAAGAGCTCTTTCGGAATTTGTTAAACAAGATCGTAGAATAGCCTTAGAATAGAAATAATGAAAGTATATTTCGACAAAACTCTTCATTGTTTTTATCTTTTTTCATTTGCAAATTTGGTTGTTTATAATTTGAAATACCTATTTTATATTTTGTTCTTATTTTCTTCCTTATATTATTTTCAAATATATTTGTTTATTATTTATTATATCTACATGGATTTCCATTTTTTTATACCCTCCAGAGGAAGGTATATTCACTTTGCCAATACATTTGTAACGCCAAGAAGGAGTCACCGGAGACCTCATAAAGTATATATATTCTGAATCAGGATCACATTCTGAATCGATTTAGCCATGTCCGTCTGTCTGTCTGTCTGTCTGTTGAAAGCACGATAGCGCCCAAAGTAATTGACGTAGGTGAATGAAATTCGGTGAAAGGACTTCTTTTTATCGGCGTCAGGTTGGTGTTGAAAATGGGCTATGTCGGTCAAGTAGTTCTGGTACCTCCCATACAAAACCAATATTAGACCCATGTGTCCCTCTTTCCGTTGAAAACACGATAGCGTCCAAAGGAATCAACCTAGGTGAATGAAGTTTTATGAAAGGACTTCTTTTATCGTCGTTAGGTTGGTACTGAAAATGGGCTATGTCGGTCAAGTAGTTCTGGTATTTTGCATGACTTGTATGCAGTGGAGGGTATCAAAGCATCGGCCAGGCCGATGATAACACTTTTACTTGTTTTAATTTCACATTAATTTAAAAAATTATATGAGCACTAAAATATTTGTGAATTACATATCTTAATTTTTATTATAATCATTACCCCGAATTTGCTTTAAGTTATGGCATCATGCATCTGTCAATAATGGCTTCTATCGAAGCTACTTTTAGTATGCTTTAAGCTCATTGTTAATTTTAAATATATATGACTTGAAGTATAAAAAAGGTGGCTTCAATTGATTTTGCTTAGTTGACGTGGAAAGCAAATGAACAATGTATGATTTTGTTTCAAGGTACACAGATGTAGAGATTTTTATATTTGTATGTGATTAATTTTGCTTCGACTTCCCATTTTAAAATGTTCACGCCACGCCACTGCTGCCGATACAACATTAAAAAAATTTCATGACACAACCACTGAGTGCATACAGGGCCTTAAGAATCTTGGAATCGATGTCAACAGCTGGGATCCCTTGCTTATTCATATGCTCATCAAACAACTGGATAAGAACACTCATGCTACATGGGAACAATCTCTCAAGGACCCAAGAAGTCTCCAAACCATAGACAGTCTTCTTAAATATATCGAAATATGATTTCAATCACAAGAAGCAATGGGCAAAAACATAGGGTCCCCAGAAGGCAACAATCGCCGATCAACAATTCATCATAAATCACTAACTCCTACAGCACATGCAACCATTCAGTGCCTATGCTGCAAGGACAGTCATCAGCTGTTCTGTTGCCCAAGATTTCTAGTGTCGCTATCCCAAAGATTCAATCTAGGGATCAAAAACATGCATAAATTGTTTGAAAACTGGACACTCTTCCTCCAAATGTTCTTCTGGGGGATGCAAAACCTGTTCAAGGAAACATAATACGTTATTGCACTTACAGTCTTCTCCAAGAACAAATAAGGTGACAGCAGTGCAGGAAAATACAGTAATGTCATCTCTGCTATCCAATAATTCTTCAATTATCCTCACTACACAAGATACAAGCAAAAATCAAGGTTATGTATTCCTATCATCTGCTATTGTAAGAATAACCAATCAAATGGGACAGTCCATTGAGTATAAGGCCATACTGGACTCAGGTTCTCAACTCAATTTCATCACTGAAAGAACTGTGAAAAAACTCTGTCTCAATACCATTCCCATAATAACAACCATTGAAGGAATTGGTCGGCAAACCCAGCAGGCCAAGCAAAGGGTGAACATCGGGTTAAGATCACGCATCACTAATTTCTTTTCGAACATCGAGGCTCACGTCACACCAAAAATAACGTCTAATCAACCTGGCAAACTGTTTAACACATCCACATGGAATATACCAGGAAACATTCCATTGGCTGACCACGAATTCAACATTCGAAGTCCAATAGATGTTTTAATTGGAGCTGAAATATTCCATTCCTTACTGTCAGTCGGTCAAATTAAGATGGGAGATTCATTACCCATACTACAAAATACAGTTCTCGGCTGGACAGTTGCCGGAAAGGTCAAATATGCAGAAACTACTAACGCTGTGTGTGGAATATGCAGCGCTGACGAGTCGTTGGATCAACAAATTGAAAAATTTTGGAAGTTAGAGGATCCAGAGCCGCAAAACAGGGACATGACTGCTGCGGAAAGACGCTGCGAGAATCACTTTAGCCAAACTACATACAGAGATTCTGAGGGAAGGTATGTGGTAAGCCAGCCATTTGTGGATCAACCAAGTAACTTAGCAGAATCAAGAGATGTAGATTTTCAACGATTTATCTCACTTGAACGAAGACTTGCCAAATCACAAGATCTGAAGAAGCAATACGTGGAATTTATGCAGGAGTACCGAAGACTTGGACATATGGAGGAGGTGAACTATAAACAATTGGATAAGCCCTACTACTTTTTACCACATCATTGTGTCACGAAGGATGATAGTAGCACTACAAACTTAGGGTTGTCTTCGATGGATCTGCAAAAACAACTACCAATCTGTCATTAAACGACATATTAGCAACAGGTCCAACTATTCAAGATGATGTTTTTTCTAGGTTAGTGCGATTCCGGTTGCCTAGGTTTGTCTTCACCGCCGACATAGAGATAATGTACCGGCAAATACTCATAAACTCATCTGGTGGAGAGATAGCTCCAGCGAACCACTAAAATGTTATAAGCTCGGAACCGTAATATACGGAACAAGGTCAGCACCATATCTCGCAGTAAAATGTCTTCAAACACTGGCAGAAGAAAATCAGCATCAATTTCCCTTAGGATCAAGAGATTTCTACGTTGATGACGTCATGACAGGATCAGCTAGCTAGCTTAACTACAGCCCAAATAATGCAATCCGAACTACAAAAAATTTTGACATCAGCAGGGTTTAAACTCAGAAAATGGTGTGCTAATCATGAATCACTCATCAAAACAATACCAGCCAGTGACAGAGAAACAAATCTGGACTTCAGCAACGATATCGAGAAACATATAAAAACTGTCGGAATGACCTGGCTCCCAAAATCGGACACATTCTGTATAAAAACTTCTTGGGCTGATCGATCAAGGGTAAAAAAAAGCGCATACTCATATATTGCCCACATATTCGATCCGCTGGGAATTATGGCTAGTGTAGTAGTTACCGCCAAACTATTCCTGCAACAACTATGAGAGCTAAGGCTTGACTGGGATGCCGCAATACCTCAACATATGCAAACAACATGGCTAAAATATAGAGAAGACCTGAAGGCACTACATGACATCAAGATACCAAGACATATCTTTTCTAATCAGGTCCCAAAAAGCGTACAATACCACATATTCGCTGATGCTTCAAAAAAGGTATATGGAGCAGCCACATGCGCCAGAGCCGTTACTATTAAAAATCAGATTATAGTCAATCTACTCTGCGCCAAATCGAGGGTAGCTCCATCAAAAAAGAGCAATCTGTCATCTCAAACAACTATTCCTAGATTAGAATTATGCGCAGCTAAACTTGCGGTGCAGTTGATTCACGTCTCCAAACTGACCTCAAAATTAAAAATAAGGATGTATTTCTATGGACAGACGCTGAAATAGTACTAAACTGGATAAATTTGACTTCGTCAGCCACTCTTCCGACCTTCGTTGCAAATCGGGCAGCAGCCATTCAACAATTAACTACTTCACAACAATAGCGACATGTATGTTCTAAGGAGAATCCCGCAGACGTATTGTGAAGAGGCCTTTTACCAACAAGTTTACAAGGGAATCTTCTTTGGCTTTATCGACCACGATTCTTGCATGGCGCGGAAAGCATATGGCCACCTAAATTTGAAAGGGCCACAGACCAACAAAGGAAGGACATATCGCTATCAGCAACTGTTGAGAACAGTCATGTTTTGGAAGACTGCATTTTGAATAAAGGGTGATTTTTTAGCTGGTTTGGTTTTGGCAACACTGGTTTTGACAGCTGACGTGTGTTTAGTACCTTGTGTCACTGTCAAACAGCTTCAGTTTGGTTTGCAATTTAACCATGGATCGTCTTACAAATGAACAACGCTTGCAAATTATTGAATTTTACTATCAAAATTCGTGCTCGGTTCGAAATGTTCATCGCGCGCTGCTTCCATTTTATGATCGGCATTCTCGACCTTCTGAGCAGTCTATTCGGAAGATTGTGACCAAATTTCGCACCAAATTTACTTTGTTGGACATTAAACCACCAACACGTTTACGTACTGTGCGTAGTGAAGAAAATATTGCGGCCGTATCAGCTAGTGTAACAGAAGACCGCGAAATGTCGATTCGGCGCCGTTCCCAGCAGTTAGGCCTTTGTTACAGCACTACGTGGAAAATTTTGCGGAAGGATTTGGGCGTAAAGCCTTTTAAGATACAGCTGGTGCAAGAACTAAAGCCAGCCGACCTACCACAACGCCGAATATTTGGTGAATGGGCTCTTGGAAAGCTGGCCGAGGATCCGCTTTTTTATCGAAAAATTGTGTTCAGCGATGAGGCTCATTTTTGGTTGAATGGGTACGTAAATAAGCAAAATTGCCGCATTTGGAGTGAAGATCAGCCAGAAGCATTGCAACAGCTACCAATGCATCCCGAAAAAGCCACTGTTTGGTGCGGTTTATGGGCCGGCGGCATTATTGGGCCATATTTCTTCAAAGATGATGCGAATCGCAGCGTTACTGTCAATGGTGAACGCTACCGAGCGATGATAACAAACTTTTTTTTGCCCGAAATGGAAGTTCTTGACTTGCATGATATGTGGTTTCAACAAGACGGTGCCACATGCCACACAGCACGCGAAACAATGGCGCAATTGCGAGGCGAGTTTGGTGAACAGTTAATTTCACGTTTCGGGCCGGTCAATTGGCCGCCTAGATCGTGCGATTTGACACCATTAGATTATTTTTTGTGGGGGTATGCCAAGGCTAATGTGTATAGGGACAAGCCCGCTTCGATTGACGCACTGGAAGCCAACATCTATGCATTCATTCGTGAGATACCGGCCGATATGTGTGAAAGAGTATGCCAAAATTGGACTCAGCGGATGGGCTACCTGAGACGCAGCCGCGGTCAACATTTGCATGAAATTATCGACGAAGAAGAACTAGCACGCGAAACGGATCAGGTCGCTAAGAAAAGACCTAGTAAGAAAAGGAGAGCCGGTTCTTCCCCCGAAGTCGAGCCCCTAAAAGAACAAAAGCGTAAAGAGCCGCAAGAAAAACAACTTCGATCACAAATTCGGGCACCGCCTCCCATAAACGTCGTTGGGGTGACGGAATATAATAAGTTGCATAGCCTCCTTAAAGGAACGATAACATCGAAATTTAAGGTTACATCTTTAAGGAATAATGCGTGGAAAATTAACGTCGATAACCACGATGATTACCGGGCAGTATCCCAAAAGCTAAATACCGAGAAGATCCAGTGGTATACTTTCGAAATAAAGTCTGAAAGGCCACATCGTGTTGTAGCAAGGGGACTCCACCCCTCATGCACCAAAGACGAGGTTATAAACGACCTTCAAACCAAAGGGTATAAAATTCTTGATGCCGTAAATATCATTAAGAAGGAGAAGCAACAAACGGAAGTCGATAAGGATATCGTGGTAAGACGTGGACTTCCGCTCCTTATGCTTACATTCGATAGGTCAGATAATATCGAAGATATCTACCGAATTAAAACAATATTAAATATCGTGGTAAAAATCGAACCCATGCGTAGAAATGTAAGAATAGTTCCACAGTGCAAACGTTGCCAAGGATTTAATCATACGCAAATGTATTGCCAAAAAGAACCACGATGTGTGAAATGCGCCGGAAATCACCTCTCCCAAGACTGTGGAGTTAAAAAACAGTCCTCCGCTACCTGTGCTAACTGCAAGGGAAAGCACCCGGCAAATTATAGAGGCTGTGAAGTAGCTAAGGAGTTACAAAAACGGAGAGATGCGCTCCTTAAGCCCGAAAAACCTAAATCAAAACCGCTAAGTAAGACAAAGCGTAAGACTGTTCAGGGGATAGTAGACAATCTAAGACCTCCGGTTCCTGGACGTAAGAATTTAAAAAAAAGGGAAACGGCAGAAATGCCCTCGACCTCTGTTGTCAAAGGAAACCCTATTCAAAAATTGCCATCAGGAAAGCCACCGAATAGTGGCCCTCGGACAGCCAGAGTGCAGACCTACGCTCAGGCTGTGGCATTCGAAGAACCAAAAAACGTTGAAACTTCGCCAGACAGTGTTTCTCATGTTTTCTCAGTAATTCTCGGGAAACTTGAAGAACAAAGCAAAATAAATAAAATTATTCTCGATCGGTTGGTTAAGCTCGAAAATAATTCAAGGAAAACGCGTACTTCAAATATAATATGAATGAAAAACCAATGTTAAAAATATGTACTTGGAATGCAAACGGACTTTCGCAAAAACTCGATGAATTGGAAGTATTCATGCGCGAAAAGGATATTGACATTTGCTTAATTTCTGAAACCCACGTAAAAGAGCGATCAATTTTAAAAATAAAAGGCTACAATGATTTGCACGCTTGTCACCCATCTCGAAACGCGAGAGGTGGATCATCATTGTTTATTAAAGACTGCATTGAACAATATGAAGACCTGAAGATAGAGCTTGAAACTATGCAACTGTGCACGATTCGAGTAAAAAATAATCAGCGTACTCTTAGAATCTCATCTATCTACTGTCCACCACGCTCCGCGCTTGAAAAAAGTGATTATACTAACTTGCTTAAATCGCTCAAACCAAATTTCATTATTGGCGGCGATTTTAATGCGAAACACACGTTCTGGGGTTCTAGATTCATCTCGCGAAAAGGTAGAATGCTCTATGGGGCAGGTATGGAGTACAATTGTGATTTCCACTCGACGGGCAAACCGACCTACTGGCCAACTGATACTTCAAAAATACCTGATCTGATAGATTTTTTCGTCGTGAAAGGAATATCTACCAACCACATTAAAGTTGAAGAGAGCTTTGATCTGTCATCTGATCATTCACCGGTTATTTTAACGTTGAGCGCAAAACTAGTCAATAACCAAGAGCCAGCTAGACTTACTGGTAAAACAACTAACTGGGAAGACTTTAGGAACGAAATTGAAGAGAATGTTGAACTGAGCGTTCCACTTACGACTCCTTACGAACTTGAGGTTGAAGTTGATCGCTTCGTTGAAGTCGTTCAGCTCGCTTCCTGGAATAATACGCCTAACCCAAGAAAAACGCCGGCCAAATACGGTTTACGATATCCGCCCGAAATAAAAGAATTGGTCAACGAAAAAAGGAAAGCGCGTAAAAAATGGCAAGAGAGTCGCGCTCCGCAACATAAAGCACATTTGAATTATTTGTGCAATTTGTTGAAGACAGCTATTAAGGATTTTAAAAATCGGGCGATAGGTTCTTACCTTGAAAGTTTAACAGCGAAAAAAGATTCCAATTATTCACTTTGGAAAGCTGTAAAAGGCACCAAAAGGCCCAAAATCCCAGCGCCGCCAATAAAAATAAATCAAAATGAATGGGCAAGGGAAGATAAAGAAAAAGCGGACGTTTTTGCCGCCCATCTACTGGAAACCTTTACCGTACGGTGGTCGAGCGGCTTACGGCAGTACCAATGGTGGGACGGAATTACTATCTAACGATTTTTCACTCACATATGCAACGCTAAGGGAACTAAAACGTGAAATCGAATCTCTAAAACCTAAGAAAGCTTCTGGTTATGATTTGATCACCGGAGAAGTTCTCAAAGTTCTACCTCGAAAAGCATTAATTAAGCTTCTATATATTATAAATGCTGCGCTCAGACTTAAACACGTGCCAAGCCAATGGAAAGTCGCGGAAGTCATTATGGTTTTAAAACCAGGAAAACCGCCAAATGAAGTAAAATCGTATAAACCAATTTCGCTTCTTCCAGTCATATCTAAAGTTTTCGGGAGGATATTACTTAGGCGCCTACAACCGGTTATAGAAGATAATAATCTAATCCCTGACCACCAGTTTGGGTTCAGAACCAAGCACTCGACGATTGACCAAGTGCATAGAATTACTGACGTAATAGAGAAAGCATTTGAAGAAAAAAAGATATGCTCTAGCGTATTCCTCGACGTCTCACAAGCCTTTGATAAGGTGTGGCACGACGGCTTAAAATTTAAATTAGGACAAATTCTCCCTGTAAGCCTATATGATATCCTAGAATCATATCTCGGGAACAGACTCTTCCGTGTTAGACATGGTGTAGAATACTCTGGGCTTAAAGAAATTTCGGCCGGCGTACAGCAAGGAAGCGTCCTTTGGCCGCTTCTGTATCTGTTATATACTCGCGATATACCAAGAGAAGATGGCACTATCCTTGCTACCTTTGCCGACGACACCGCTATCCTTTCAGTAGGTAATACGATCGAAGAAACGACTGCAAAGCTGCAAACCACACTGAATAAAGTAAATGAATGGACGAGGGACTGGCGGATCGCCCTCAACGAAACTAAATCTGTTCACGTAAATTTCACATATAGGAAAACTAATGACTTGCCAATTTTCCTAAACTTGGCTCGAATACCCTTTGCTAACGAGGCCAAATACCTGGGAATGACACTCGACGCAAAGCTGAAATGGAATTCGCACGTGAAAATGAAACGTAAAGAACTCGATATCAAATATAGAGAAATATACTGGTTACTCGGAAAACATTCCCAGCTCAGTACCGAGAACAAACTGCTTTTATACAAGCAAGTGCTAAAGCCGGTGTGGACCTACGGTATACAACTTTGGGGTTGTACCAAGAAAACAAATGCCAATATTTTACAAACTTTTCAAAATAAAGTACTAAGAGAAATTGTCCAAGCACCGTGGTATACTAGAAACGACGATATCCACAGGGATCTCGGAATTCCTACAATCGAAGCTGAAACTAGAAGCTTCGCGCGAAAGCATAGAAACCGACTAATCGGGCATATCAACAATACAGTCCGACAAATTTTGGATGAGAGTAATTTATTGCGCCGACTACAAAGAACGAAACCTTTCGACTTGGCAAGATAAGGATTAACCGCGTCTTAATTGCGGAACATGCAGGATCTTTCAGTGGAAAGTAACCTGTCAAAAGTGTTTTTATTTCGTTATAGAAAAATTGCTTGATAAGTTTTATCTTAGTTGCAGTATCTAACAATTTATCGAAGGGTGGTGTTTTTAGTCAGTAGAAATCTGACACTACTATGAGCACGCGCTTGCTATTCTCATAGTGTCTTTGGAAGATTTTCACCTACCCTCGGGAAAAAAAAAAAAAAAAAATTAATTTTTTCGAATTTTTTGTGTTTTTTTTTTAAAAAAAGTTCTAAACCTCTTAAAAAATCACCCTTTACAATCAATCATAAAAACTCATTTCAAAGAACTGTACGTATAATGGCATATTTGCTTCGGTTCAGACAACCTGCGAAAAAACTGTGCGATACCAGTAAGTCAGCCACACATAGCGCCTTTTTCGACAGTTTTGAACTCGATCAAGCTCGTAAACCGCTGATAAAACTTATACAGAAATCTGAATTCAAAAACGATATAATTCATCTCCCAAGGCACAACGAGGTTTCTAAGAAAAGTTTATTAGCAATTCTTGGACCATTCCTCGATCAAGAGGGAATCATTCGAGTTGGTGGACGTATAGAATCGTCCGTGCTTCAATATCCCATCCATTTACAAAACTATTACTGATGGAGATTCATCAGAATAACAAACATGTTGGTCCGCAGACCATATTAGCAATTGCCAGACAATTGTACTGGCCAATCAAAGGCAAAACGATCGCTCGATCCATTGTTTACAGCTTTGTCTTCTGCGCAAGATCAAGACCAAAACTTTTATCACAAATGATGGGAAACCTTCCGGCGGATAGGGTGCAGCCTGCTTGTTGGCAACGCCGCGAATAATCTACTACTAAAGTAGGCACCTGCCGAGTACTAGAGCGCGCTAGATGTCCATCTTGACTCGTATCCGGCCTCTTCGATTTTTTCTTGCTTGCTTCCGACATTTTTATTTCGAGCAGCAACATATACGACCAGCACTAAAAAGTGCCCGGCTTTCCAGGAATTATTGGAGTCTTTTTTCTTTTTTAAAAATTAAGAGTAACACTAGAAAAACTTTGTAAGTAGATAAAATGGATTATTATAACCAATTTGTATTACATTAATACAATTTATTTTATATGAATAAAGGTTGTAACTTGGCCACGAGGTCTGTCGTTTTTTAACTGACGTCGTGGGAGTTTACCACAGTTTTTGCCGGTTGGTACCAGGTTGTCTGCAACTTGCAACACCGCAGTCGGAGTCAAAGCAATAAACGGAGTTCAACGAGGACCGAAGACGACAACAAAGAGGAATGCTGGTATCATCGCAAATGGGGAAAAAATGCAAAAAACTGCCGCCCCCCCCTGCAAACACGATTCGTCAAACTAGAGGGACAGTGGTTAGCGGCGACAGACGCTGGCCTTAGTAATTGTCGCCTTTTCATTCGTGACAAGAGAGGAAGTAAGCACACTTTTCTTATTGACACTGGCGCGGACATTTCAGTTATTCCAGCTACGCGCACTCACAAAAATAATTTTACCGGTGACAGTTCGACTCTCTATGCCGCAAACAATACGCGAATTTTCACGTTCGGCACAGAAACGATTACAGTTGACTTGGGTTTACGTTGTCCCTTCAAATGGACATTTATTATCGCTGACGTTTCTCGACCTATAATCGGAGCGGATTTTTGAAACGGGTTGGAATATTAGTTGATCTACAGAAACGCTGTCTGAGAGATCAAGAATCGTCCGCCTCCAGCATTGGTTTCATAACGCATATACCATCGTCACAGCTTACTAACATCAGCAGGGAAGTGCCTTTTCGTGAACTTCTAAAGGAATTTCAAGACATAACGCGTCGATCTCGCGCAAGTAGATCAACTAACGACAGCGTATGTCATCATATAAAGGGTGATTTTTTAAGAGGTTTAGAACTTTTTAAAAAAAAAAAACACAAAAAATTCGAAAAAATTAATGAAATATTTATTTGAATCGATAGTTTGAACCTTGATAATTTCATGCAAATGTTGACCGCGGCTGCGTCTCAGGTAGCCCATCCGCTGAGTCCAATTTTGGCATACTCTTTCACACAGGCGGCCAATTGACCGGCCCGAAACGTGAAATTAACTGTTCACCAAACTCGCCTCGCAATTGCGCCATTGTTTCGCGTGCTGTGTGGCATGTGGCACCGTCTTGTTGAAACCACATATCATGCAAGTCAAGAACTTCCATTTCGGGCAAAAAAAAGTTTGTTATCATCGCTCGGTAGCGTTCACCATTGACAGTAACGCTGCGATTCGCATCATCTTTGAAGAAATATGGCCCAATAATGCCGCCGGCCCATAAACCGCACCAAACAGTGGCTTTTTCGGGATGCATTGGTAGCTGTTGCAATGCTTCTGGCTGATCTTCACTCCAAATGCGGCAATTTTGCTTATTTACGTACCCATTCAACCAAAAATGAGCCTCATCGCTGAACACAATTTTTCGATAAAAAAGCGGATCCTCGGCCAGCTTTCCAAGAGCCCATTCACCAAATATTCGGCGTTGTGGTAGGTCGGCTGGCTTTAGTTCTTGCACCAGCTGTATCTTAAAAGGCTTTACGCCCAAATCCTTCCGCAAAATTTTCCACGTAGTGCTGTAACAAAGGCCTAACTGCTGGGAACGGCGCCGAATCGACATTTCGCGGTCTTCTGTTACACTAGCTGATACGGCCGCAATATTTTCTTCACTACGCACAGTACGTAAACGTGTTGGTGGTTTAATGTCCAACAAAGTAAATTTGGTGCGAAATTTGGTCACAATCTTCCGAATAGACTGCTCAGAAGGTCGAGAATGCCGATCATAAAATGGAAGCAGCGCGCGATGAACATTTCGAACCGAGCACGAATTTTGATAGTAAAATTCAATAATTTGCAAGCGTTGTTCATTTGTAAGACGATCCATGGTTAAATTGCAAACCAAACTGAAGCTGTTTGACAGTGACACAAGGTACTAAACACACGTCAGCTGTCAAAACCAGTGTTGCCAAAACCAAACCAGCTAAAAAATCACCCTTTAGTTCCAAAGTAGTTTTTGCCACGAATAATGTCGCCATTAATGCCCCAAATAATATCAATACTGCCCCAAATAATACTACGTTTGGTGCCCCAAATACTGCTTCCTCTCCACTTCCAACGATCTGGTCGTGGGTCTCTACAGCGGGTACGACCACTAGTGAAACGCACCCCGCATCGGTTAACGTTGTCTCCACCGCCGTCAGAGGTGATACCTCAACGATGACAGCCTATGCTGTGGGCACTGACGTACCAACTACGACGATGATTCGCGGTTACTGCGCTTACGCTACGTCTGCTATAATAGGGACTGAGGGCACACTAACAGCAGCCTGTACCGGACATGGGGCTACAGATTTTGCGCCGAACGCTCATAGCACTGTACCGTCGCGCGTTGCTCAGACTAACACAGACGATGCCGTCACCACGGCTATTTCGCATGGTGCTCTAAATTCTGTGGGACTCGCAACTTCTACTAATGCGGCCGAGATTGCTATTTCCTCTGCGTCCTGTGGAGCCCAAATTGCCCCGCCGATCAGCCTAAATTCTCATAACGAACGTCTTAGGTATCCCATCACTACAGCTAATGAAAATCATAATCATTCTCCGTACATCAATGCAATGACTACACCGCGTGATGGACAAAGCGCTGATGTTCCTTCAGATATGGCCGCTGCGACTAGGGCCTGCTTGCCAGCAACCTCAACACTACCCTGCCTCACTGATAACCGCATGAGGGATTTAAACCATCAAGGGAAGAGTTCGAAGTCGTCGGTCAGCTCTAAAGGATCGGAGGCGTCCTTGGCTAAACAACTTCAAATGGAGCTGCGGATGCTAGAAGTGGAAAGGAACTTGAAGGTGAAGCGGGATAAAGAGGAACGGCAGCTAATCGCAAAAAGGGATGGCGAATACCTGGAGAAAAAATACCGGATTTTAAGTCAAATGGAGGACAGCTCGTCGGGAACAGAGAATAATAACACGTCTGCCTCACATGCCAGGGTGAGTAACTGGCTTAGTAGTGAGCCCGCTAAAGGTCGTTTCGAATCAACAGCGAATAAGATACCAGTGTCTGCAGACCAAGGCGAATTAAATGTGAATAGGACATGGATCGGGGCGACATCGGCTACGTGTGAGGTCCCGAAGTCAGAAGGAGCCTTTAAACCAATCGGGTCAGTTTCTTCTTATGCGTTGCCGAAGCAACCTGCAGTCGATACCCTACAACGACCCATGTTAACAGATCCACAACACCGACCCAGTCAGCCGCTTATGACGTTTGGGCAGAGCCATAACGTCCCACAGCAACCGCCGATCAATACACTCACACCTCAACCGATGGGGCCACTCTCGCACCATCAACCCAGTTCGGGTCCGAGGCTGATTGGAGTGGGCTCTATGGCTGCTGGGTCTCAACAACCTACACTTCCTCCACCGCGCTTTCAATCGACGCAAGCATACTTACAAGAACAACCCTTCCAAATGTTGCTACCCGAGTCACCACAGCCTAACGTACAACATCATCAGTAAAACGAATATTCAACAGCGCTTCGAACATCTGGGCCGCCCCCGCCTGTACTTCCATGTCATGGCTTGTCGAGAGCCAATATAGCCGCACGCCAACTGATATCGCGAGATCTACAAAGTTTCGGGGGAAGCCCCGATGAATAGTCATTGTTTATATCAAACTTTCATAGGAGCACTGAGCTCTGTGCGTTCACAGATGAGGAAAATCTTGTCAGGCTGCAAAGAGCCCTGAAAGACAAGGCCTTGGAATCAGTTCGCAGTCTCTTAGTGCAGCCAAATTGCGTGCGTCGAGTTATCGCGACACTAAAAATGTTGTACGGGGATCCAGAGCTTATCATCCATACTCTCATTCAGAAAATCCATTCAACACCAGCGTCGAAGGCCGATAAACTGGAGACTATAGTGAACTTCGCACTTATCGTCCAAAACCTCTGTGCTACGATAGAGGCCTCTGGCCTGGAAGCGCATTTGAATAATGCCACGATGTTACATCGACTGGTGAATAAATTGCCTCCTGCAATTCGTCTTGATTGGGCCAGACACAAGCTTACAATATCTGAATGTAATCTCTCCCATTTCAGCACATGGATCTATCGAATTGCGGAAGCGGCTAACAGTGTTCTTTTGCCAGAATTTACGTTAGAAACGGGAAAGAGAAAGGGTTCATCAACGCGCACTATAGTCAGGAGGACACTAAGAGAAATGAACCATCATCATCGGAACACGAGTGCTGCATCTGTCAAGGGGATCGCGCATCGGTTGCTGATTGCAAAGATTTTCAGAATCTCAGCCGTACATTGAAATGGTTAGCGATAAGGAACCAGAGGCTATGTCGACGATGCCTGGGAAAACACGATAACCGCAACTGCCGTTTGACTTCCGTCAAACCTTGTTCCGCATCGTACCTGTAGTCCTATACAATGGAGATATTCGCCTTCACACATTGGCATTCCTGGACGACGGTTCATCTCTAACTTTGCTAAAGAACTCAACGTAAAGGGAACCCCCGAACAGCTGTGCCTTAAATGGACTGGAAACACTCGTAGATTCGAGCACAATTCGGAAACATTCTCTTTGCAAATTTCAAGTACAGATGCGAAGGCCGAACGGTATAGATTGGAGGACGTTCATACAGTTAAGGATCTACAACTGCCAGCGCAATCAATAAGCTCCAAAGAACTGCAGCTGAGGTACGAGCACCTCAAAGGCTTGCCAATTAAGACATACGATCGCGCCCTTCCACGCCTGCTTATAGGACTCAACAACGCCAAGCTGAGCCTTTCACTGCGGCACAAAGAGGGAGGTACCGAAGAACCAGTCGACACAAAGACACGCCTGGGATGGATTGTGCACGGAGGTTGTGATAGACGAACACAACCAAGCCGCGATGTACACCATAGCTTCCATATTTGTGAGTGCAACGACTCAGAGCTGCAACGCCTTGTGAAATGGTTTATTACCAACGACAGTTTTGGAACATCGAATCCTGGTACTAATCTACTGCCGACAGAGGATAAGCGAGCATTAGAGCTGTTTAACGTCCATACTTGCCGTAAAAATGGGCGGTTTGAGAATTCACTGTTGTGGAAGGCGGATAGGATTCAAATGCTGGACAGCTTACCTGCAGCTAAACGCAGGTTGGCGTATGAAGCGGGAGCCGCTCCTAGCTCAAGCGCTCAGTAATAAAATATAGGAATACGTCTCCAAAGGGTACGCTAAAAAATTATCTGCCAAGAAATCGCAGAGGGGAGTCATAACGCCTGGTATCTTCCGATATTTCCGGTGCAAAATCCCAATAAGCCGGGGAAACTGAGGCTCGTGTGGGACGCGGCAGCCACCGTTCAAGGCGTATCGCTAAACTCAATGCTCCTGAAAGGTCCAGATCAGCTTACTTCATTGACTTCCGTAATTAATCGAGTGTAACGGTTGTAATAAGGAGGAGGGATAGGCCAATGCACCTAACGAGGGATTAACCTCCGAGCCATGCACCAAACTAACCCCCCTCTGCCGTGGACGTAACGGAAAAGGTCTCATAATGAATATTTCACGGCAAAGTCTGAAGCCTTCCATCTCCATATTCACCCATATGACCCAAGGTCACAGGACTCCTTGAGGCAGTCCGGGCAGCAGAGAAGGACGGTTGTCCATATCACCTAGGCTAAGGCATGCTAGTAAGCACTGGCCAGCTCGTCGGTCGGGGGGATTTTTGCCATAGTAGACGGTCGTTACCTTTTTTTCATGCCTTTAGGTTGCTGGTATTCCTAGTACAAACAAAATTTAATAAAATTAAAGGGGGCGAAATGTCTTTGTTATTATTTTAGTGACAGCTAGTCGGTAACTCTTCAAAAGAGGGAGGAGCCAGAGATGTGGTTGGTTGGCTCGATGCACCCACCCCTGCATAGCTTCCAGACCACTGGTACCGCTATGCCTCCATGGCTAATGTGTCACCTTACCTTTAACATTAGCCCCTAATGTTACCTCTATCGGTACTTACGTTCTAACTATGGACCAATCATTCGAATTCCCCCAAACTTCGTCACAACCACCAAATAAATAGCTTAACCAGCCATACTGGTAAAACAATTAGCGTTTCCGAATCGGGAGTGAATTGCGACCTTATCGTCGGCGAATAAACTTCCCTTCATCTACCAAAATTTCCCAAAATGCATAGCTAATTCAAAAAAAAAAAAAAAAATTGATTTCATCTACACCGATCTTTATTGACAATTCAGATAATTTATTCATTTTAATCCTATCCAAAAGAAAAAAAACTATGAAAAGAAACGAGCTAGGTATGAAGGAGTAAGTACAACAAAATATATATATTTATATACCAAATATTAGCTTCTTAATTACTTAATAATGTATACACTTTCGGAAGAAGCTCGCCTTTCCTTTTTTTGTTATTTTTGACTGCTAATATTCTTACTTGAAAATCTCAGAACGAAAGAAAACCAAAAAAAATAGAGAAAAGGAAAAATGATTATAATAACTTTAGAGAGTCATCACCCGTCTTGAACCAAGAAAAAAACTAAATATAAATATACATTTTGTGATGGATTCGAGGGCGTATACGTAATTTCCTAAGAAAAGATTACACATGCAATTTTGTTTTAATTGAATTATTCCCTGTTTTTTTTATTTTTTTTTTGACAGTACCTAGGCCAAGTTAACGAATAATTAAGTTCAGTTCACAACCCGTATAAGAAAAAGCGTGAAAACACAAATGACTTACCAATACCAGTCCTAAGCAAACAAAAGTGTACGTACTAAATGCGTTGGTTGATGCCAAAGGGTGAGGGGGAATATGTGCACATCTTCGCCGCCGGCCCGATGATTTATAATTTCTTTCCTTTTTTGTTTTTTTTTTCTGCCGATAGGTGAGCTAAATGTAAAATGAGAAAAAGAGAATTTCTTACACAGGTGTTGGCGAACTGTTACACTGATTGTTAGCAAGGATGAAATACTTAACTAATCTCTTATCTCTAATTTTACTCTCTGACGGGATGACTCTAATGTTGCCCAGGGATTTGTTGCAACAAAGGTTGACTGGTAATGTTTGTTACGTGGCGAGAGGTCTTCGCCGCTGGTTTTTGGCGTTAAATTGATGTTGCTGGAGCTGCTGCCGTTGGTAAAGTTGTAGAGGTTGCGTGGAGTTGTGTTGGATGTTGTGAGGCATTTAATATATCCCCAAGTTGAGGGTTGTAGAGATCACATCGAACCACCGCTTGGCGGATGTTCTAGGCGTTGGAGTTGCCGCTGTCGTAGCTCGTGATGGGGCAGTGGGAGATTACGACACCACAGAAGCGGGTTAGCTGTTATGGTGGTGTGCTATGTTAGCTTAACGTTTTTGCACCAGCGGCTTTTGCTGGATTAGGTGATAGATGTTCGTTGATTATGGGGAGGGGTTTCTGCGTTATTCGGCGTTGATTTTGGTGGCGGAAGTAGCACTGATGTGATTTTTTTTTCTTTTTGTTTTCGAAGATAGCACTTTACTTAATCGATTAGCCGAAAATTTTCTAGGCACATTTTTTTTTTTTATAGCGTCGGTGCGTTCTATATACGTCCAAATATGGAAACTAAGCGTCCACAAAAAAAAATTATAGGAAATATACTCCGTAGAACGATATTGACAAAAGGGTACTCCAGAACACTCCTCCGAACGAAAATCTATACCACGAACTGTCAGTCAAAGACGAGCGTGACTACCTTATATAGACTGCCGGTTGTCTCGCTTGCGGGTTTTTGTTAATCATACGACCTCACCGTTTTTTTCGATTCTACCTTTTTATTGTTGTGCTTTATTATATAAATTTTGTTCATAGTATTCGTGTGAACTAGCTCCATCCTACTTCCTCCAAGCCTTCCCCTTCTTACAAAACTAGTCTTGAGATGGGTAGTCCACTAACCTACTCTTCAAGTATGGTGAAACTTGCTTCGACGGCGAAAATTCTGCACCTGGTTCTAATTTTAGCTATTTCCCTTTTTACTTGGGAGAAATATCCCTTCCACTAAGCTAAATCACAATTCCTAGCCCTTTCATAAAAAAAACACATTGCATACTTTTGGGATGCAACCTAGACTAACCTGAACTAGAACTCGTTTCATACACGAGCAAGAGAAAATCGCATAGTCATCTGTGGAGATATTATGGAAATGTTCCACCAGATCCAAATACCGAAAGAGGATCGGAACTTTCAAAGATTCCTGTGGAGTAGAGGCGAAGACTATGAAACGGATGTATACGTGATGAATGTGATGACCTTTGGAGCTACATTCTCGCATTGCTGCGCTCAATTTGTGAAAAATAAGAACGCCGATGATTTTGCAAATGTATTTCCGCGAGCCGTTCGATCAATCAAGGAAAACCACTATGTTGATGATCTTATGGATAGTGTAGCGACAGAAGAAGAAGCAGTTGAATTAGCCAAAGAAATCGGGTATGTCCATCAACAGGGAGGTTTCTTCATCAGGAACCGGATCTCTAATTCGCCCACAGTCCTTAAGGCGCTAAAGTCAGATCCTACAGACAAAATCGATCTTGACGTGGATGTGGAGTTAACAGCTGAAAAGGTCCTAGGAATGTGGTGGTGCACATCATCAGAACTGCGAACTCAAGACAATCCGACATTCTATTTCGTGGACGGCGGCCTACAAAGCGTGAGGTGCTAAGAGTCCTTATGTCGATATTCGATCCGCTGGGATTACTGTCCCACTTCTTGATATACGTCAAGATACCACTACAGGAAATATGGCGCTCCAAGATCGATTGGGATGACGAGCTTAAGGACACAGAGTATTCCATATGGACGAAATGGATTGCATACATACCAATAATAGAAACGCTAAAAATTCCTCGCTGCTACGTCTCCAACAGTTCTGCAAACAACTCCGAACGGTAGTTACACGTCTTCGTGGACGCCAGCGAAAGCGGATTCGCCGCCGTGGCATATATAAGGAACATTACGGAAGATATGGTGGAGTGTGCGCTGATTGGAGCCAAAACGAGGGTAGCACCTCTGAAAAGTCTATGGATACCCAGACTTGAGCTCCAAGCGGCGGTTCTCGGCGCTCGTTTTGCGAAGAGTATAGTTGAGTCCCATGCTTTACGCTTTGCCAAACGAATTTTTTGGTCGGACTCTAGAAATGTTCTAAGTTGGATCCGCTCGGACCACCGGAGATATCGTCAATATGTAGCATTCCGAGTCGGTGAAATCTTAGATAGTACGGATATATCGGAATGGTGGTGGATTCCATCGAAGATGAACGTGGCCGATGAGGCGACGAAGTGGCAAAGGCTTCCTGAATTTAAGGCTTCGAGTCGGTGGCTTACGGGACCAGACTTTCTCAAGGAACAACCGGAAAGCTGGCCTCAGGAAGCTTACAATAGTGATGACACGGAAGAAGAACTAAGGGTACATTACATCAACGCGCACTCACCAGCCCGAGAAGACGTTTTCCGGTACCATGAAATCTCAAGTTGGAATAGATTGCTAAGAAGTGCAGCACTCGCGCTCCGCTTCATCCACTTTACGAGGAGTCGAAGACCTAAGGATGAAAGGACTAATGGACCACTTTCTTCAGAAGAACTTCAGCTTGCTGAATCCGCAATCCTAAAGGAAGCGCAGGCCAGTCTATACGCCGAGGAAATCGCGGAGCTAAGGGCAAATAAAGGAGTAGACAAATCCAGCGTAATCTACAACCTCTGTCCGTGTATAGACGACAATGAAGACCTTCGGGCAAATGGACGAATCAACTTTTCAAACCAAGTGGGCGAAAATGTTAAGCGACCCATCATTCTTCCCAGAGCGCACAGAGTAACCCATCTAATTATTATGGACTACCATTGCCGCTATGGCCACCAAATTCATGAGACGGTCATAAACGAGATTCGGCAAAAGTTTCACATACCTCGAATGAGAGCGGCTGTTGGTGCAGTTAGACGAAGCTGTCAGGTGTGCAAAAACGATAAGGCAAAACCTCTGCACCCCATAATGGCCCAGCTCCCACCTGCTCGGCTTGCTTCATTTTGCCGGCCGTTTTCATTCGTTGGCATAGATTACTTCGGGCCAATGAACGTTGCCATTCTTCGAAGAACGGAAAAAAGATGGGGTGTACTCATTACATGCTTGACAACAAGAGCGGTTCACCTCGAGGTCGCACACACATTGTCATCGGATTCCTCCATTATGGCACTTAGAAATTTCATTGCGCGCCGAGGTACTCCAATCGAAATATACAGCGATAATGGCACTAACTTTCAAGGGGTTGAGTGAGAGCTGAGGGAAGCCTTCAAGGATGTTAACAAGGACAAGATCATAGCGACCTTTACCTCCGCCAACACCAAATGGAAATTCATTCCGCCAGGTTCTCCGCATATGGGTGGAAGCTGGGAGAGATTAGTGCGATCAGTAAAGAAAGTATTGAACCAAATCATGCCAACTCGTAATCCTTCCGACGAACTCCTAAGAAGTATGCTCATCGAAGTAGAAAACTTTATTAACTCACGTCCGCTGACATATATTCCCATTGAAAACGAAAACGAGGAGGCACTAACTCCAAACCATTTCCTCTTGGGGTCTTCAAGTGGTTCTAAACCACTGGCAGTATTTGACGACGACATTAGGGTGCTCAAAAAAAATTGGCTTACGTCGCACCAGTTCGCGGACAGCTTTTGGAAACGCTGGGTAAGGGAGTATCGCCCGACGATTACTCATCGTACCAAATGGTTTAAGCCAGTGAAGTCTATGGTAGTAGGCGATATCGTGCTAATCGTCGACCCGAATAGACCACGGAACTGTTGGCCAAAGTGCGGGTGGTGCAAATCCGAACATCCAAGGACGGGCAAGTGCAAAGCGCCTTTGTGCAAACGCAAGCAGGGATGTACGAGAGGCCAGTTGTAAAGTTGGCTATTTTGGACGTTAGGCTCAACCCACGGAAGGACCTACCGGGGGGAGTGTTGGCAACAGGAATTATTGGAGAAGTAGGGCTATGGGGATCCTGGCGCACGAAATGAGTCATCATGCATCATCAGAGTCAAGATCAAGGTGTGTGTGTGTGTCATACGTCATCAGAGATAAGAATTCAAGGTCAAGGTGTGTGTGTGTGTGTGTGTACAGAGATAAGAAGAGTGAAAGAGAGAGATAAGAAGAGTGAAAGAGAGAGAGATAATAACTCCAAACAGAGTGAGAGAGATAAAAACTTCAAGGTCATTTGAATGCTATTGTAGTGATAAGAACTCCAAGGTTGAATTTATTTTGAGTGCGCGTGTGTATTTGAAGGCTGATGAAGGTTCTGGACCAGGAAATGAGATCATCATGCGTCGTCAGAGATCAAAGAACTCCAAGGTTGAATTTATTTTGTGTGTGTATTTGAAGGTTGATATAGGTTATATTGGGTGCGCGCATGTGTATTTGAGTTAAAAATAGATAAGAAATCATGTTCCTAAGAAAAAAAAAAACAACATCATAACATCATAGTCAAGGTTACAAGTTACAAGTTTTGTAGATAAGAGAATTGAAAAAACATCAAGGCCAAGTAGAAATAAATCCCCTCAAGGCGAAACAAGTTTTGTAGATAAGAATGGGAAAATCAAGTTTGACGTGAATGACTGCTCCAAGGTTGCATAGTGATTCATGTTTTATGAGAGTAGAATTAAAGAGATTGATTTATGAATATAAGCGGAAAAAAGGGGTGATTCAACTCAGTGTAAGTGAAATTGTTGCTGTTTCAAGTGATCGTTTAAAGTAATACATTTATGTGTGCGCATATGAACATACCTATATTAAGCGGTTAATAGTGAAAGTGTTGCGAACGAAAATGGAAACCTACATTGAAGAGATGCTTGAAAGGCATCAATCAATTTTATTTGATATGCTCATGCATACAAAAAGTGCGGGAAACTGTGAAGAAAACATTGAAAATTGTACAAATGATCTAGACTTGTTGCAGAAATGTTTGAGTGATACTAGAACTACTGGTAAAAAGTATCATCTTATCACAGCAATCGGTAAATTAAAATCTTTTAAACAAATGATGTTAAAAACTGTATCTGAAAAACAACATCATGTTAATAATTCTTTGATATGGGAAGATCTGCCACATAGTGCGTTTTCACAAAGAATCAGATCAGGTGTGATTACAAATTTAAATCATACGGACCCCAAATCATTTTTGGAGGCTGCAGAACAGTGGTTTTTGAAAAGCTAAAAGAAGTGCTGAAGGAATACATCAACATCAAAACAAATGCAGTATTTTGTGCTGAGTTCCGGAAATATGTAGGTGAAGAGCAACAACAAGACATCAAATACCTCAATACCAAGAATATTATTGTAAATGCTGGTAGTTACTTAGCAGAAGTTATTATAGAAAATTTAGAAAAACCATTGCTGAGAAAGTTAGAAGAATTTCAAGAAAAAATAGCGGATGGGCACTATCATCTATAATAAATGTTATTTTAAATATAAATAAATATTCACCAATTGTAGGAAGTTCATACATAAAAACACCGCTTATTATATCTGTCAAGAAAGCATGTGTTAATGTAAAAAATACTGACAATGCATGCTTTGCTTGGGCTGTAGTATCTGCTCTGTTTCCTGCAAACAAAAGCGTGGATAGACCAGCAATTTATCCATATTATAAAAATGTATTAAATTTAGGTAGTATAACTTTTCCAATGCCTTTAAATTTAGTACCATTATTTGAAAAAAAAAACAATATTTCCATAAATATTTTTACATTACATAGAGAAAAACATGATAAAAAAGCAGAAATATATCCACTTAAATTATGACAATTAACATGTAAAGAAAAAAAGCATATCAATTTATTGTTGTTAGAAGAACATGCAAATGATGATTGTACAGTCTTAAAACAACATTTTATTTGGATTAAAAACCTCTCTGCACTAGCTCGAAGTACATTAACTAAAAATAAAAATAAGGTACACATCTGTACCAAAATAATTGTAAAATTAAGTTACCTACGCCAGAAAATAAAATATTGTTATTTAAGAACTTTAGAAATAAAATTATGACCCCACTTAGAATATATGCAGACTTGGAATGTATCTTAAAAGAAATTGATGATGGGAATAGGTATCAGGAACACATACCCTGCTCTATAGGGTTTTATGTTAAAAGTTCCTTCAAATCTAGTTATACAACCTACGCGGCATTTCGAGGAGAAAATTGTATAGATTGGTTTATGAATGAACTAAAAACGTTAGTTCTGCTTCTGGATTCTGACGTTTCAAACATAGTACCAATTGAGAATCTTTCCATTGAGCAACAGGAGAGTTTTAATACTGCAACCACATGTTATATATGTAATCAACAGTTTTCACCAAATGGCATCAGGGTTCGTGATCATTGCCATTTTACAGGAGCTTATCGTGGTCCTGCTCACAGTATCTGCAATTTAAATTATAAAGATAATCTAACTATACCAATTATTTTTCATAACCTAAGCGGTTATGATGCTCATTTTATAATTAAAGAAATGCATAAAATTGGAGCTGGTGAAGTGAATGTGCTGCCATTAAATAAAGAAAAATATATTTCATTCACTAAATTGCTTTCTAATACAAAAATTAATTTCAGATTCATTGACTCTTTTAGGTTTTTGAGTAGTAGTTTAGATTCACTATCATCTTTATTAAATGAATTCCCAATACTTGAATCTGAATTTAGCTATTTAACGCAAGATCAGCGGAATCTATTGAAGCGTAAAGGTGTTTATCCCTATGATTATTTAAATAGTTTTGAAAAATTTTCTGAAGAGTATTTACCCGAAAAACATTTGTTTTACAATAAATTAAATAAGGAAGACATAAATAGTGAAGATTATTTACATGCTCAAAATGTATGGCATCATTTAAACCTAAGAAATTTGGGGGAATATTCCGATTTATATTTAAAGACGGATGTTCTTTTATTAGCTTATATTTTTGAACAATTTCGTTCTAATTCTGTTAAAACAAATAAATTAGATCCAGTTCATTATTATTCTCTCCCAGGTTATACTTGGGATGCAATGCTTTTCTATACAGGTGTACAACTGGAACTTCTTGATGATATAGACATGATTAGGTTTATTGAAAGAGGTATCCGTGGAGGACTAAGCCAATGTTCAAAAAAGTATGCTGAAGCCAACAATGAGTACTTAGATAGTTTTGATGTTAGTAAACCAAACACATTTTTAATGTATTGGGATATAAATAACCAATATGGTTATGCAATGAGTCAGTTATTACCAACAGGGAATTTCAAGTGGGTTGATAATATTCATGAATTCACAGTAGATACAATTTGTTCTCTCTTGGATAGTTCGCCCAAGGGCTACATTTTTGAGGTTGACTTATGTTATCCAACAGAATTGCATGATATGCATAGCGATATACCATTTTGTCCAGAAGTTATACATCCTCCTAAGTCTAAACAAAAAAAATTATTAGCGACTTTAACAGATAAAAACAGATATGTGATTCATTATAGAAATTTGCGTCAAGCTTTATTACACGGTATCAAATTAAATAAAGTACATAGAGTTCTCGAATTTGATCAATCTGCATGCCTTAAGCCATACATTGATTTAAATACGCAATTAAGAACTCTAGCTACAAACAAACTTGACATTGAACGTTATAAATTATATAATAATGCAGTTTTCGGAAAATGTACGGAAGATGTTAGAAAATAAAGCAATGTTAAATTAGTCTCAAAATGGGTGGGAAGGTATGGGGCCAAAGCATTGATAGCATCACCTTTTTTTAAAAACAGAACCATCTTTAATGAAAATTTGGTTGCAATTGAACTTCAAAAAGCTGAAGTTTACTTCAACAAGCCGATATATGTAGGATTATGTATTCTAGATATTGCGAAAACTTTAATATATGAGTATCACTATGATTACATGAAAATAAAATTTGGTAATAATTGCACAGCTTTATACACTGACGCAGATAGCTTAATTTATGAAATTTCTTGCAACAATATATATGATATGATCAAAAGTGATTGCAATATACGTTTTGATACCAGTGATTATCCACAAAGTTATATTTGGGGAATACCTCAAGTAAATAAAAAAGTAATAGGTTTGATGAAAGATGAGATGAATGGGCATATTATATCGCATTTTGTAGGTTTAAGATCAAAAATGTATTCAATTAAGGTAGAAAATAAGGAAAAAGTAAAAAAAAATCAAAGGTGTAAGGAAAAATGTTGTCAAAAAAGAAATTTTTTTTAATGACTTTTTAGATTGTTTAGTTAATAACAATAATAAATCTGTTGAGCAAAATTTAATAAAATCACAAAAACATATAGTAAGTAGTATTGTTCAAAAAAAATAGCGTTAAGTGCGACAGATGATAAGCGATATGCTATAGAAAATAGTTATTGTACATTACCATGGGGGCATTACAAAATAAGCTGTGAAAAATAAAAACTTAAAAAAGTACTTGAAAGATTTATTTAATGAACCAGTTTTCAGGTTAGTACAACGACAACAGTAACAAGTAAAAAGTACATTCCATCCAACAATATGTCTTTAAAGATAAGGTATACGGTGTACAAAGTACTTGAAAGATTTATTTAATGAACCAGTTTTCAGGTTAGTACAACGACAACAACAACAAAGTAAAAAGTACATTCCACCCAACAATATGTCCTTAAAGGTAAGGTATACAGTGTACATTCTGGAGCACAACGTGTTCTTTTAAGATAAGACGCACACTCAAAAGTTTGGCGGTATATATATCTCAAAAATAGCGTTAAGTGTGACAGATGATAAACGATATGCTATAGAAAATAGTTATTGTACATTACCATGGAGGCATTACAAAATAAGCTGTGAAAAATAAAAACTTAAAAAAGTACTTGAAAGATTTATTTAATGAACCAGTTTTCAGGTTAGTACAACGACAACAGCAACAAAGTAAAAAGTACATTCCATCCAACAATATGTCTTTAAAGATAAGGTATACAGTGTACAAAGTACTTGAAAGATTTAAAAAGAGCGATATGTGGGGCTGTGGTTTGAACTTGGTACGATGAGTTTGGGAGTCGGGTGTCGTAGCTTTGCGCTATAGCGGAAAAAAAAAGGTTCGAAAGTAGAAAATGCAAAATACCTACCGCTAATATAGCACGATGGAACATGTTACTCTTATCATTCTGACCATATTGTTTTCTGGAATTTCTTTAAAGATTTGCGGTATAAAAACTCCGCGGAATCTAAGCATAGCATTAATTCATTTCATAAAATTTAACTATACGCATTCAAAAATGGAGGCTTTATTTAGCATTATCAACGTAGAAAAAAATAAAATCGCTGATGCCTGCTGGTAGTTTCCAGAACTTAAAAAGGAGCTGGAGGTCGTTATGGAGGAGACCCAACCAACGAGGAGCTGTTTGCAGCTGAAAGCTGCAATACATTTACTGGCGGCATATAATGCGAGAGCCAGGGCAGGAGCTTTCCTGGACAGCGACATAAGTCCTGTCTTATTTCATTAGTTCCCATTTCATAAATCCCTCATCTAATAACTTACCTAATATCTCAGCTAAACCCTCTTCATCTACTTTGCCTTCGTCTACTTCTTCCCCTACAACGACCACCACTACTATCCCATTTCTTGATCCCCTGTTGCCTCCCCAAGTTAAATTAACCCAGCAAACCTTTGACTCCACAGAATGTCGATATGCGCTCTCTAGGCTTAGAGAAAAAAAGACTTACGAGAATACTCGTCTCTTTCTTGCATATCTTCATGATAAAACTGACTCAGTTTGCTACGAGGGTAAAACTAAAACTAGCGTCATGGTTTCCATCCAGCAGGAAGGTCTCCCTACCGACCTTACCAATCTTATGAACATTTACACCAAGTTCCATGAATCTTTCAATATATCTCCTCAAAGAGTAGTGGAAGACCTTACTGCATATGGAAACTTTGTTCACTCCAAAAGAATATCACACCTCCAACGGAGTCGGGTTGACCACAACTCATTTTTTCGTCCCTAAATTGCCATTCCGACCATCTCTTCACCAATCATCTCCCAACAAAATTCCTTTTACTTTTTATTACCAGAATGTAAGAGGCCTTCGCTCCAAAACCAGTTCTGTTCTGCGCCAGTCTCATGCTCTTCCATTCGATATTTATGCCCTAACCGAAACCAACCTAACCCCCGACATAAAGAGCCAAGAGTTATTTCCCCCTTCATTCAATGTCTATCGAGACGACGAAATTCCTCGCCCCTCAAACAATTCTCCTTGTCGAGGCGTTCTTCTGGCCATCCACAATAGCCTTGACTCATCCCTTGTTGCTACTTCCTCATCTTCGAAACTGGACTTTGTGTCAATAAAAATAACACTCCCCCAGAGATCCCTGTACGTTATATGCTTCTATATTCTACCAGCCCAACCTATTGAATCGTATCAACTTGCCATCGACGCGATTGACAAATTAATCGATACATCTGACTCCCTTGACAATATCCTCATTTTCGGCGATTTTAATCTGCCTCAGCTGCACTGGTCTCCATCAGATGATGAATCTTTCTTCGTAGCTTCAAATGCCAAATCAACCAAGGAATGCCTCTTCTTAGATAGCCTGACAGACTCTAGTCTATTTCAAGTTAGCGGGGTCTCAAACTTCATGGGTAGGCAATTAGACCTAATATTCACAACTGACCCCATTAATTCCTCAGTCTCACCTTGTGCTCTTTCTCTATCTACTATTGATAACCTTCATCCCCCTCTTCTTCTTTCATTTTTCCTCAACTCTCCACTACAGTCCAGTTCCTCCGCAGTCATCTCCTCGTACGACTTTCACAAAGCTAACTTCCAAAACATTAATGCCTATCTCACTAGATGCACTTTCGATTTTGCCAATCTATCATTAAGAGATGCGCTTTCCATGTTCTACAGAGAGCTATTTACCTCTATTTTTCTCTATGTTCCCTTTTCTCGCCATAGAACTTCATCCAATTCCCCCCGTGGTATAACCGAAAACTTCGTTCCTTACGTAACAAAAGGAATAAGCTATGGGCAGTATTTCTCCGCACTGGTTGTTCTTCCGACTATTCCGACTACCTCGGTATTTATCTTAATTTTACCCAGCTTTATAACTCCCTCTACCAACGCTATCTAAATGATGCACATACCAATCTAATAAACGACCCTAAGTCCTTTTTCCAATTCGTAAACTATAAAAAAAAACCGACTGTTACCCTCCTTCGCTCTCTTACGAAAACGTATCTTCCACCGACCCACATACCATTGCCAACTTTTTTGCCACATTTTTTAAGTTATCGTTTGCCGACGACTCCTTCGCACCGGATCCCTCCTACTTTGACTACCTACCTAACTTCTCTATCGGTCCCTTTCTCTCTCAAATTGTTGACCCTTCCATTATTGAAAAAAAATTCCAACTGCTTAATGACGAATTCCTACCCGGCCCAGATGGTCTTCCAGCCATTTTCCTTAAAAAGTGTTCTTCCAATCTCTCGCTCCCACTTTCTGCTCTCTTTCATCTTTCTCTCTTAAATGGAGAATTTCCCCAAATTTGGAAAACCTCGTTCATTACACCGATACACAAAAAAGGGTCAAAAAATGAAATTACTAATTACCGCCCAATTGCCAAACTCTCGCATATACCCAAACTTTTTGAAAGTATTGTATATGAAGTCTTAAGTTTTCGGAGCAAGTCCCTTATTTCACCCTACCAACATGGCTTCCTGAAAGGTAGATCGACTATTACAAATCTCGTCGAATTTGTTTCATATGCCCTATCATCCCTAGAGAATGGCAATGAAGTTGACGTCATCGCAACTGACTTCAGCAAGGCCTTTGATAAGATATCACATCAATTAATCCTCTTCAAATTGTCTGCCCTTGGTTATGAACCTATATTGATAAAATGGATATCTTCCTACCTTGAAAACCGATATTACAGCGTTCGCTTTAGGTCGGTACATTCGTCCTCTTTCTTAGCAACATCTGGTGTCCCACAAGGCAGCCATTTAGGTCCCCTTCTCTTCATCCTAACGATAAATGATCTTGAGAAGATCATCAAACACTCATCTCTCTCTCTCTACGCAGATGATGCAAAAATCTTCAAAACCATCTCTTCACCTCAAGACTCTTGCCTCCTTCAAGAAGACCTTGACAGTTTTTCGACCTGGTGTCTCAAAAACTGCTTAGAACTCAACATCAACAAATGCCAATTCATTACCCTATCACGCAAGCGCAACAAGTCCCCTAGCCGACGTTACCTTCTCCATGGTCAACCAATTTCTCTCGTTCATTCTCTTCGCGACCTTGGCATATTGTATGACAGGGAGCTAAATTTTCATTCGCATATTGACGAAATAATTTGTAAGGCCAACTCATCACTCGGCTTTGTTAAACGTTGGTCTAAAGAATTCTCCGACCCTTACGTTACTAGATCTCTCTACATCTCTTTAGTTCGCCCCCTCCTTGAATACGCTAGTCAAGTGTGGTCTCCTTTTCATAGAGTTCATGTAGACAGAATTGAGAACGTCCAACATCGCTTTCTTCGATTCGCCCTTCGAGGTCTGCCTTGGGACGATCCTTTTATCTTGCCACCCTATATTGACCGGCTCAATCTCATTAACCTGAATACCCTAGAGGAACGCAGAGACGCTGCAGACATTCTTTTAATTTTTCGTCTTTTCTCCGGCTCCGTCGACTGCGCCTCTCTTTACAACTCTATTTTCTTCAACACTAACCCCCGTAATTTACGTTGCCCTCGGCTCTTTTACCCACCACACCATCGTACCTCATATGGCTCCAATGAACCGATATCCCGTATGCTGCGAAAGGTAAATTCCAACCTTTCAGTTTTCGATTTTAACCGCAGCGCTGCCCGCCTGAAACTCGATCTCCTTCACCACTCTCCTTATCTTTAAGTCTTTTCATGTCTTATTTTTAAGTGTCTTAGATTTAAGCTGTTACCTTAAGCCTAAATGTTAATTTTAGCTTGTATTAAGCCAAATATATGGGGGTATTGCCCCCACTAAAATTAAAATTAAAATTAAAATTAAAAATTATTGTGTATTCTATAATTAAAATAAATAAATAAAAATAAATAACTATTATAATAGAAAAATAACACCGTGTATCGTTTTACTTAGCTTTCCATTTCTTTAACAGGTGAACATATTTCATGCTTCGGGTATCGAGAATATGAACAAGAAAGCATTTTAAGTAATGGTGAAATCGAGTTCTTTACAAATCAGGAATTGAGGCATGAGCCCAACGTGGAACTAGTGAATCTCAAATCGATGAAACAGCCATATAGAATGACCATTTCATAAAATTGTTATTAATTTTTAGTAAAATAATAAAATAAAACCATTAAATTAATTGTTTTTTATTAATCCATGAATTGTTAGTGGATAAGAAACCCAACCATTTGACATATACTTTTTCACCTTTTTGTTGCAAGAATCTTTTCCAAGAGAAATATGTTGGGAAAATTCGTCTTTTGTAATTCGTATGCGTAGAAACTCCCTCTAATAGGCTGACCTTGAAAATCTTCAACTAGATATGTAATAGGGTTAGTTATCTGAACTTTTCTTATTTTGAATATTTCAGTTGTCCAATTTGGTGTGTATCCTTTTTCGAAAGCATGTTTAAACTTGCTTATTCGAACGCTATTGCCAACATCGTATTTTCCCTTCTCAACAATTTTTATTCGTTTATAAACTCTTGATAGTAATTCTTTGGCATTGTTTTTATTTATATCAACGGGACGTCTTTTTATTGTTCTATGTATCGAGTGATTATATGCATGCACCAAATCCTTATAAATGGGTAGCCATTTGTAGTTCCCATTGAAACTGAATTCTTTCCACATTTTCTCCTTAAGGGCGCGGTTAAAGCGTTCAACAATTGATGCTTTTAATGTACTGTACGTTGAGTAGTGATTAATTTTGTAGGTATTCATCAAATTTTGGAAGACCTTGTTGAAGAAATCCTTTACCATCGTCGGTTTGCAAATTTTTAGGTGCTCGATTTGAATTGGTAAAAATTGTTCTCATAGCTTGTGTTGTAGCTGATGCAGTCTTATGTTTCAAAGGAACGACCCAAGCATACTTTGAAAAAGTATCAATTACGGTTAGTAAATAGTTGAACCCCTCATGTGTGTAGACTATTGAATGTATATTCCCACCATAGCAAGGGTACAATAAATGTTTTGAAAAAGTGTCAATTACGGTTAGTAAATAGTTGAACCCCTCATGTGTGTAGACTACTGAATGTATATTCCCACCATAGCAAGGGTACAATAAAATACAATAAAATATTTATTGTGCCCTTGCTATGGTGGGAATATACATTCAATAGTCTACACACATGAGGGGTTCAACTATTTACTAACCGTAATTGATACTTTTTCAAAGTATGCTTGGGTCGTTCCTTTGAAACATAAGACTGCATCAGCTACAACACAAGCTATGAGAACAATTTTTACCAATTCAAATCGAGCACCTAAAAATTTGCAAACCGACGATGGTAAAGGATTTCTTCAACAAGGTCTTCCAAAATTTGATGAATACCTACAAAATTAATCACTACTCAACGTACAGTACATTAAAAGCATCAATTGTTGAACGCTTTAACCGCGCCCTTAAGGAGAAAATGTGGAAAGAATTCAGTTTCAATGGGAACTACAAATGGCTACCCATTTATAAGGATTTGGTGCATGCATATAATCACTCGATACATAGAACAATAAAAAGACGTCCCGTTGATATAAATAAAAACAATGCCAAAGAATTACTATCAAGAGTTTATAAACGAATAAAAATTGTTGAGAAGGGAAAATACGATGTTGGCAATAGCGTTCGAATAAGCAAGTTTAAACATGCTTTCGAAAAAGGATACACACCAAATTGGACAACTGAAATATTCAAAATAAGAAAAGTTCAGATAACTAACCCTATTACATATCTAGTTGAAGATTTTCAAGGTCAGCCTATTAGAGGGAGTTTCTACGCATACGAATTACAAAAGACGAATTTTCCCAACATATTTCTCTTGGAAAAGATTCTTGCAACAAAAAGGTGAAAAAGTATATGTCAAATGGTTGGGTTTCTTATCCACTAACAATTCATGGATTAATAAAAAACAATTAATTTAATGGTTTTATTTTTTTATTTTACTAAAAATTAATAACAATTTTATGAAATGGTCATTCTATATGGCTGTTTCATCGATTTGAGATTCACTAGTTCCACGTTGGGCTCATGCCTCAATTCCTGATTTGTAAAGAACTCGATTTCACCATTACTTAAAATGCTTTCTTGTTCATATTCTCGATACTCGAAGCATGAAATATGTTCACCTGTTAAAGAAATGGAAAGCTAAATAAAACGATACACGGTGTTATTTTTCTATTATAATAGTTATTTATTTTTATTTATTTATTTTAATTCTAGAATACACAATAAGACAGGACTTATGTCGCTGTCCAGGAAAGCTCCTGCCCTGGCTCTCGCATTATATGCCGCCAGTAAATGTATTGCAGCTTTCAGCTGCAAACAGCTCCTCGTTGGTTGGGTCTCCTCCATAACGACCTCCAGCTCCTTTTTAAGTTCTGGAAACTCCCAGCAGGCATCAGCGATTTTATTTTTTTCTACGTTGATAATGCTAAATAAAGCCTCCATTTTTGAATGCGTATAGTTAAATTTTATGAAATGAATTAATGCTATGCTTAGATTCCGCGGAGTTTTTATACCGCAAATCTTTAAAGAAATTCCAGAAAACAATATGGTCAGAATGATAAGAGTAACATGTTCCATCGTGCTATATTAGCGGTAGGTATTTTGCATTTTCTACTTTCGAACCTTTTTTTTTTCCGCTATAGCGCAAAGCTACGACACCCGACTCCCAAACTCATCGTACCAAGTTCAAACCACAGCCCCACATATCGCTCTTTTTAAATCTTTCAAGTACTTTGTACACTGTATACCTTATCTTTAAAGACATATTGTTGGATGGAATGTACTTTTTACTTTGTTGCTGTTGTCGTTGTACTAACCTGAAAAATGGTTCATTAAATAAATCTTTCAAGTACTTTTTTAAGTTTTAATTTTGACAGCTTATTTTGTAATGCCTCCATGGTAATGTACAATAACTATTTTCTATAGCATATCGTTTATCATCTGTCACACTTAACGCTATTTTTGAGATATATATACCGCCAAACTTTTGAGGGTGCGTCTTATCTTAAAAGAACACGTTGTGCTCCAGAATGTACACTGTATACCTTACCTTTAAGGACATATTGTTGGGTGGAATGTACTTTTTACTTTGTTGTTGTTGTCGTTGTACTAACCTGAAAACTGGTTCATTAAATAAATCTTTCAAGTACTTTGTACACCGTATACCTTATCTTTAAAGACATATTGTTGGATGGAATGTACTTTTTACTTGTTACTGTTGTCGTTGTACTAACCTGAAAACTGGTTCATTAAATAAATCTTTCAAGTACTTTTTTAAGTTTTTATTTTTCACAGCTTATTTTGTAATGCCCCCATGGTAATGTACAATAACTATTTTCTATAGCATATCGCTTATCATCTGTCGCACTTAACGCAATTTTTTTTTTAACAATACTACTTACTATATGTTTTTGTGATTTTATTAAATTTTGCTCAACAGATTTATTATTGTTATTAACTAAACAATCTAAAAAGTCATTAAAAAAAATTTCTTTTTTGACAACATTTTTCCTTACACCTTTGATTTTTTTTACTTTTTCCTTATTTTCTACCCTAATTGAATACATTTTTGATCTTAAACCTACAAAATGTGATATAATATGCCCATTCATCTCATCTTTCATCAAACCTATTACTTTTTTATTTACTTGAGGTATTCCCCAAATATAACTTTGTGGATAATCACTGGTATCAAAAAATAAATATTGCAATCACTTTTAATCATATCATATATATTGTTGCAAGAAATTTCATAAATTAAGCTATCTGTGTCAGTGTATAAAGCTGTGCAATTATTACCAAATTTTATTTTCATATAATCATAGTGATACTCATATATTAAAGTTTTCGCAATATCTAGAATACATAATCCTACATATATCGGCTTGTTGAAGTATACTTCAGCTTTTTGAAGGTCAATTGCAACCAAATTTTCATTAAAGATGGTTCTGTTTTTAAAAAAAGGTGATGCTATCAATGCTTTGGCCCCATACCTTCCCACCCATTTTAAGACTAATTTAACATTGCTATATTTTCTAACATTTTCCGTACATTTTCCGAAAACTGCATTATTATATAATTTATAACGTTCAATGTCAAGTTTGTTTGTAGCTAGAGTTCTTAATTGCGTATTTAAATCAATGTATGGCTTAAGCCATGCAGATTGATCAAATTCGAGACCTCTATGTACTTTATTTAATTTGATACCGTGTAATAAAGCTTGACGCAAATTTCTATAATGAATCACATATCTGTTTTTATCTGTTAAAGTCGCTAATAATTTTTTTTGTTTAGACTTATGAGGATGTATAACTTCTGGACAAAATGGTATATCGCTATGCATATCATGCAATTCTATTGGATAACATAAGTCAACCTCAAAAATGTAGCCCTTGGGCGAACTATCCAAGAGAGAACAAATTGTATCTACTGTGAATTCATGAATATTATCAACCCACTTGAAATTCCCTGTTGGTAATATCCCAATACATTAAAAATGTGTTTGGTTTACTAAAATCAAAACTATCTAAGTACTCATTGTTGGCTTCAGCATACTTTTTTGAACATTGGCTTAGTCCTCCACGGATACCTCTTTCAATAAACCTAATCATGTCTATATCATAAAGAAGTTCCAGTTGTACACCTGTATAGAAAAGCATTGCATCCCAAGTATAACCTGGGAGAGAATAATAATGAGCTGGATCTAATTTATTTGTTTTAACAGAATTAGAACGAAATTGTTCAAAAATATAAGCTAATAAAAGAACATCCGTCTTTAAATATTAATCGGAATATTCCCCCAAATTTCTTAGGTTTAAATGATGCCATAAATTTTGAGCATGTAAATAATCTTCACTATTTATGTCTTCCTAATTTAATTTATTGTAAAACAAATGTTTTTCGGGTAAATACTCTTCAGAAAATTTTTCAAAACTATTTAAATAATCATAGGGATAAACACCTTTACGCTTCAATAGATTCCGCTGATCTTGCGTTAAATAGTTAAATTCAGATTCAAGTATTGGGAATTCATTTAATAAAGATGATAGTGAATCTAAACTACTACTCAAAAACCTAAAAGAGTCAATGAATCTGAAATTAATTTTTGTATTAGAAAGCAATTTAGTGAATGAAATATATTTTTCTTTATTTAATGGCAGCACATTCACTTCACCAGCTCCAATTTTATGCATTTCTTTAATTATAAAATGAGCATCATAACCGCTTAGGTTATGAGAAATAATTGGTATAGTTAGATTATCTTTATAATTTAAATTGCAGATACTGTGAGCAGGACCACGATAAGCTCCTGTAAAATGGCAATGATCACGAACCTTGATGTCATTTGGTGAAAACTGTTGATTACATATATAACATGTCGTTGCAGCATTAAAACTCTCCTATTGTTCAATGGAAAGATTCTCAATTGGTACTATGTTTGAAACATCAGAATCCAGAAGCAGAACTAACGTTTTTAGTTCATTCATAAACCAATCTATACAATTTTCTCCTCGAAATGCCGCGTAGGTTGTACGAGCCCAAACGCAAAATAGTTGGTCTATGCTATTTGATTACGAATAAATTCTGTTGAGAAATTCAAACTTGTTTTGTTTCTTCAAATAAAAAGTTTTCTTAATGAAAATAAATATGTATTTATATTTCTGCTACAATTAAAAAGAAAGTTTAATGAACAAGTTGTAAGCATTTGAAGTTATTACTGAATAAAATATTTGGTCATCTTTCGTTTGAGCGCAAAATAGTTGGTCTAAGATTTAAAAATTACTTTTTACCACTGCGTCTAATCACCTTTCTTGGATATGACTGCTTGAATTCGCTGTGGCATTGTATCCACGAGTTTTTGGCAGTCATCGGTTGTAAACGATTGCCAAATATCATTAATTGTTTGTCGTAGATCTTTGCGAGTCCTTGCTGGTTGCTGTCTTAACTTTTGCTTCATTTTGTGCCATAGAGTTTCGATGGGCGAAAGATCAGGGCTACTGGAATGGCTTCAGTAGATAACCAGGCTAGAGTTGACTTTGCCGTATGACAAGATGCACCGTCTTGCTGAAATACGTAAGCCCCCTCGGTTGACTGAAGCTGTGTTATTGATGGAAGCAGATGCTCTTGCAAGATGTCGCGATACTTTACTGAATTTACAAGGCCGTCAACAAAACATAAACTACCAACACCACGCCCAGACATACACCCCCATATCATTTGTGATGCTGGAAACTTGATTGTTCGTTTCAGACAGTCTTTATGGAACGCTTCTTTGGAGGTGCGAAGTACACGCTTTCGCTCATCGCCAACACAAACCTCAAATCTTGATTCATCGCTCCAAATTACTTCCCGCCACTGCTGTAAGGTCCAATCCTTGTGCTCTTTAGCCCATTCAAGTCGCCTTTTCTTTTGCCTTGGTGTAAGAAGGGGCTTTTCTTTGGCTTATTAGAATGGGTTGAAAAAAACCACAATACAAAATTAACAAAAGATGTTCAAACAAACCTTGTAAGATTTATAACCCATTTTGTTCATGTTGCGTTTACAAGTGTCGACAGACATTTCTTTTTTGATGCGGCTTTTCCACTCTACAGTTACCCCAGAAGCAGTTTGACGACGATTTTCCTTAATTATTTTTTTTAATACCCTACAATAGCTGTTGCTATTGGCGGCCGCCCAGTTTTCTTCCGGGTTTTAATGTTACCCATCTTATTGAAGAGCGAAATGATATTTTGTACCGATGAACGAGGGAGATTAAAATTTTTGGCAATTTTGTAGCTTGAAAAATCATTTTCAAATGCTTTTACAATCGATTCTCTGAGATCTTTAGATAGGGGAACACCACGCGCCATGATCAACCAACAACTGAATTAGAACTAATTGCACAAGTACACTAATAAGCTGACAAAGCAAGAGTACGTTTGTTTTTGCTTAATTTTTGCTAACGGTTAACTTAATCATACGATTATGTGGAGTAGACCAACTCTTTTGCATCACGAATGACGTAGACCAACTATTTTGCACTCATTAACAAATGAGAAAGCATACAGTTTTAACGGTACTCGTTGTAATTTTGCTTATATTTGTCATTAATTCAATTAAAAAAGCATATTGTCTATAATAAGTTTTTGTTGTTTTTGTAAAAAAATAAATGCGTATATATGTTAGAGTACAAGAGTACACTGATTTGATTGACAGGCCTCACTCTGATGTATTTCAAAGGATTCCCATAGTAACGGAAGTATAGTGAACTAAGTACTAATAGAATGTAAGACATATCTGTGTGAGCTCAAGGAGTCAGTTGATTCCTAGCCGCCGCGGAATGCGCCACAGACTTGTAGACATTTTTTTTATTGTGTATATTGAGATTTTCCTGTTATCAGAAGTGGGATTAGCCATCTAAACCTACAAAAGTATAAATGAGTGTAAATGTCTAAAAGGAAAATAAAAGAAAATTCCATTAGATTTAATATTGCTCCTACATTTGCGTTGCTCAAAATTAAAAAAAAAAAAAAAGAAAAAAAAAAAAAAAAAAAAAGTGCATAGCAACGCTTTTAATAAGTAAATTTTAATTTTTGGTGTTCTGTTCATGCGTGCCTAGTGCCTAAGTATCGCAGTTACCCTTGATTTTTTTTTTTTTAATAAAAAGAATAAAATAAAGACGTGTGTGTGAATCGAAAGTTTCCTTCTACTTTTTTGTAAATGTGACTGTGACTGTCTGAGAGCTTGAGCTGACGAAGTGAGCATAGTATAGTTTAGGGTACAGCGATACATAGACAATATAGTTTAAACCAAAAACATGGATACCGGAAGCAATGGAAATACAAGTGTTGCTAACGATGTAGACTGTCATTGTATTGGAAATCATTTTAATGAAGCGGTTGCTGGGGAGCAGTTGGATTTGGATGACAATAGTTCTGGAAAAAACAACACAGGTGACAATCTGGTAATAACATTAGATGCAATAAATGAAATTTTGCGTTCCACACAAAAACGAGAGGCAAATGGCTCTGTGGGTTTTCCCTGCTTCGATCCTGACCATTCGCGGATTGATGTTCGCCGATGGTGCACTGACGTGGACTTAAGGGTACAAAGGGATCAATTGAAAGATTTCGATATAATTCCAAGAGTCCAAGCTTCATTGTTAGGAAGAGCTAAGTCTTGGTACGATAAATATGGGTATCAGCATTATGGATGGTCAGACTTACGTGCTTCCTTAGTCCATACATTTTCAAGTGGTGCGGACATTGTAGAACAGCTTCGAACAGTAGCAAATGTCGAGAGCAACGAGTTTGCCTCGTACAGCGATTTTGTCATAGAAAAGGTATCTCAAATCAATCGGTTACCATTCGATATACCCGAAGATAAAATTGTTAGAATCATTGTTGGTTGTATTTCACAAATAAGTTTAAGAAATTCTTTAACATTCGTTATGCCGTCCTCCGTACAAAGTTTAATTGACCATTTATCGTCCATACGAGAGAGTCCACATCGTCGTCATAATGTCAGAGATTATCAAACCACTAGACATTCTCATGTACAACGACCCAAAGAAACGATTTTTGTGCCCAAACGTCCTCGAATGGATGAAGAACGACGTTGTTTTGATTGCGGAAAGGTAGGACATTTGAGAGCCAAATGCCCACAGAAGATATACCTGGAAAATAAAACTGAATTTCAACCTCCAAAAATAAAAGCACTTAATAGTGCAGATAAAAGCCAAAAATGTTCATTCTGTGCGAAAACTGGTCATGAAGAAAGTGCTTGTTGGGCTAAGCAGCGAGCCGAACGTAAAACAGTAAATCTTTGTCGCGAAACTATTACAACAGAAATGACCACTCCAGTTATAATCAATGGGCTATTATATCACTGTTTGCTTGACACAGGATCTGACTGTTCCTTAATCAGGTCAGACATTCCCAGTAAGATGTGTTCAAGGAAAATAACATCATTTCTTTCCGTACAAGGCATAGGCAAAGATCCTATTATTTTATCTGAACAAATGAATCTTTTAGTTGAATTTGAGGAAGCCAACGTTGAAATAGCTTTTCATATTATTGACATGGAATATTTAAAAAATGAAATCATTGTTGGAAGAGATGTACTAAAGGACCCATCCTTGATGATTATAGTAAATAGCCATGGATCAACATTGCGACAAACCGAATCTGCTGTTTGCTTGACTTCTGATATTTGCCCTGCATCTGAAATTTCGCTCTTAGACCAACAAAATTTGCAAAGAATTTTAGATAAATATTCAGACAACTTTATCACTGGGTTTCCAACAGCGAAGGTTACCACTGGGTCCCTTTCCATTCGCTTGTTAAAGGATGCTACGGTTCATTATCAAGCTTATCAAATGTCTAAAAGCGAACGAGACGTCACTTCTAAAATGATAAAGGATCTGAAAGCGTGCAACATTATTAGGGATAGCGAATCTCCATTTGCCAGTCCAGTGGTACTCGTAAAAAAGAGAAATGGGGCAAATAGACTTTGCGTTGATTTTAGGGCTCTTAATAAACTTACTGTTAGAGATCGGTATCCCTTGCCTCGGATTCAAGACCAGCTGGACAGACTAAAAGGAAAAAAATATTTTACTTCATTAGATATGGCATCTGGGTTCCATCAAATTCCTGTGGCTGCTGACTCCATAGAAAAAACGGCTTTTGTTACCCCAGATGGGCATTATGAATACCTGCGAATGCCTTTTGGACTCACGAATGCCCCAGCTGTATTCCAAAGATCAATAAATACGGCATTGGGAGATCTTAAGAACACGGTCGCACTAGTCTACATGGACGATGTTCTTATTCCATCAAAAACTGTCGAAGATGGTCTTAACAAATTAGAAGTTGTGTTAGGTGCCTTGGCAGCAAGTGGGTTTTCTCTCAACATAGACAAATGTAAATTCTTGAAAACAAAAATCGAATATTTGGGGCGGGAAATTACCTTCGATGGCATAAGGCCAAGTAAAAGCAAGATAGATGCTTTAGTAAGGGCACCAATTCCAAATAACGTCAAACAAATACGCCAGTTTATGGGATTGGCTAATTATTTCCGAAAATTTGTTCCCGAATTTGCTGCAAAAACAAGTTGTATAACTGCCCTTACCAAAGTCAATGCCAAATTTAATTGGAAAATCGAGTGCGAATCTGCGAGACAGTATATCCTTCGACAGCTTACATCCCGACCCCTACTGATGATATTCGACCACGAACTCCCAACTGAACTTCATACTGATGCTAGCTCCATTGGATACGGTGCAATTCTATTCCAGCGTATAGAGGGCCGACTACACGTAGTAGCATACTTTAGTCAGGCTACTAAACCGTATGAAGCAAATTACCATAGCTATGAGTTAGAGACTCTTGCCGTGGTAAACGCAATTAAACATTTTCGTACTTACCTTTTGGGTATCCACTTTCTTTTGGTTACGGATTGCAACGCTCTAAAGGCAACTAAGCAGAAAAAAGATTTGTTACCTCGTGTTGCAAGGTGGTGGATATACCTGCAAGACTATGGCACATGCAGATTATCTAAGTCGCAACATACCCCAGAATTATTGCAATAACCTGAATAGTCTGTCTGATACGTGGCTTCAAATTGAACAAAAACAGGACTCTACGAGTAGAGAAATAAAGAATAAAATCAAAGAGGGTGATACTGATACCAAATCGAAGTATGTGATTCGAAGAGGGTTGTTGTATCGAAAGTTGCAGGATAGTGACAAGCTTTTCGTACCACAAAGCTGTCGACTATCTTTAATACGAAAATTTCATGAAGACAACTGTCACATTGGGTGGGAAAAGACTCTTACAAATATGAAAGAGCATTTTTGGATGCCTTCCATGACACGAAATGTAAGGAAATTTGTTAACTCATGCTTAATTTGCCTTGTAGCAAAAAGGCCTAGCGGAAAGAAACAAATGGAATTACATCCGATTGAGAAGAAACCAGTACCATTCCATACAGTTCATATGGATTATGTGGGACCATTCCATGGAAAAAATCAGTTGGATCATCGATATATCTTCATTATCGTAGATGCATTCACTAAGTTTGTGCTACTTTTCCCTTGTAAGACATTGCAGACTGTGGACAGAGGCTCAAACTTTACGAGCGAAGAATTTCAAAAACTTTGTGCTTCACTTGGCACGGAACATCATCTCATCGCACCAGGAGCTTGCAGGGCTAATGGACAAGTGGAAAGGTTCGTTGATACAGTTACCAATTTATTACGAACCAATTTGGATATAAGCATAGAATGGACCACTTATTTGAGCCGTGTTCAACTAGCACTCAACACAACCCCTAATAAGACAACGGGGCTATCACCGTTAAAGATACTCATGGGAATAACCGGACGTACTCCTGAAATTGGGGCTCTATTATCAGACTTAAATATTGAACCAGAATATGAAGATTTAGAGGCGATTCGGGCATTAGCTGATGAAAGACTTCAAGAAAATAGTCGGCGCATGAAAGTAAGATTCGATAAGGACAAGTGTAAGCCAACCAAATTACAGATTGGCGATAAAGTTGTTTACCGTAGTAACCAAATTCGAAAATCTAAATTGGATATCCATTATCAAGGACCATACGAAGTAATTGGCGTTCTTCCAAATGACCGTTATAAGTTGAAGAAGGAAAGTTCCAAGTCAGTTATCGTAGCTGCTATATAGAGAAGCAATTCGTCAAATTCCCATAGAAGACGAAGCCAAAGTAAAAACTACTTCAGTTTTGTAAAAGGTACGTTTTGAGCTATTTTCAGTATAATTTGTTTAGTTAAAAAAAAAAAAAAAAAAAAAAAAAAAAAAAATTGTGCAAATTAACGGACAAGCTTAATATTGCCTCTGAGCCATATGATTATATGAACAAGCTTAACATCGCCTCTGAGTCATGGGAACAATAAATTGTGTTAATTTGTTGATATAAAAAAAAAAAAAAGAGTTCTAAGACTCGAACCTCTGAGTTGATTTTCTAAAACTAAAACATTTGCTAAGTAGACAAGCTTAAAATTGCCTCTGAGCTACTTACTGTGTCAAGGTCAATTAGAATCAAACAAGTCAGGTCTCTTAGAACAGTTAGTTTTATTTTGATATGAGATGTGTGGATTTAGACAAGCTTAGATAGCCTCTGAGCTAAGCTCCTTTAATCGAGAAATGTTATGAGTAACAAATGTTGATATTATTGTTGTCTTAAGTTTACAATAGATATTGTATTATTGATCTAGTAAGAAACTTGAATGTTTTTTTTATTACAGATCTGGACAGTACGATCGCATTTCGCATGTTGAAATTGTCATGATGATACAGATTTGGTTAAAGAGTTGAATATGAACAAATATGAATTTGAGATAAATATAAAAAAAAAAAAAAATATATATATTTATAAAATAAATGAAATTTATGAATTTAATATGTTAATTATACGAATAGTTTTATTTCATCGAGAGCGATGAATACTGTAGGATGGCCGTGTTAGAGTACAAGAGTACACTGATTTGATTGACAGGCCTCACTGTGATGTATTTCAAAGGATTCCCATAGTAACGGAAGTATAGTGAAGTAAGTACTAATAGAATGTAAGACATATTATCTGTGTGAGCTCAAGGAGTCAGTTGATTCCTAGCCGCCGCGGAATGCGCCACAGACTTGTAGACATTTTTTTTATTGTGTATATTGAGATTTTCCTGTTATATATGACAAACTAATAACATAGAAGCTTCCAAGTGCAAAAGTGGGTGGGCCAACTATTTTGCGTGTGGGTCGTATAACTAGATTTGAAGGAACTTTTAACATAAAACCCTATAGAGCAGGGTATGTGTTGTTGATACCTATTCCCATCATCAATTTCTTTTAAGATACATTCCAAGTCTGCATATATTACAAATGGGGTCATAATTTTATTTCTAAAGTTCTTAAATAACAATATTTTATTTTCTGGCGTAGGTAACTTAATTTTTGATTAGTACAATCATTTATATGAAAATTTTATTTTTAGTGGAGGCATCTATTACAGATGTGTACCTTATTTTTATTTTTAGTTAATGTACTTCGAACTAGTGCAGATAGGTTTTTAATCCAAATAAAATGTTGTTTTAAGACTGTACAATCATCATTTGCATGTTCTTCTAACAACAATAAATTGATATGCTTTTTTTCTTTACATGTTAATTGTGATAATTTAAGTGGATATATTTCTGCTTTTTTATCATGTTTTTCTCTATGTAATGTAAAAATATTTGTCGGCGCAGTGGCTTAGTGGTTAGTGTGTTGGACTACTAAGCGAAGGGTCCCAGGTTCGAATCCCGAGAAAACCCAAATTTCAACTCAAGGTTATTTCCACTGCGCCACCTCTCGCGAACGTCTGACAAACATCCGAGAGTATAACTGTCATGAAGAAGCTTCATTTGGACTCGGCATAGAATTGTAGATCCCTTCCATTCGTCCCAAAAATGAAAAACTCACACAAAACGAATGGTTGCTAGGCCCAGGGTCCTTACCGACCTGTAGCGCCAACTAAATATTTATTTTATTTTTATAATGTAAAAATATTTATGGAAATATTGTTATTTTTTTCAAATAATGATACTAAATTTAAAGGCATTGGAAAAGTTATACTACCTAAATTTAATACATTTTTATAATGTGGATAACTTGCTGGTCTATCCACGCTTTTGTTTGCAGGAAACAGAGCAGATACTACAGCCCAAGCAAAGCATGCATTGTCAGTATTTTTTACATTAACACATGCTTTCTTGACAGATATAGTAAGCGGTGTTTTTATGTATGAACTTCCTACAATTGGTAAATATTTATTTATATTTAAAATAACATTTATTATAGATGATAGTGCCCATCCGCTATTTTTCTCTTGAAATTCTTCTAACTTTCTCAGCAGTGGTTTTTCTAAATTTTCTATAATAACTTCTTTCTATATAACCAGCATTTACAATTGTTGTTGCTCTTCACCTACATACATATTTCCGGAACTCAGCACAAAATGCTGCATTTGTTTTGATGTTGATGTATTCTTTCAGCACTTCTTTTAGCTTTTCAAAAACCACTGTTCTGCAAGCCTCCAAAAATGATTTGGGGTCCGTATGATTTAAATTTGTAATCACACCTGATCTGATTCTTTGTGAAAACGCACTATGTGGCAGATCTTCCCATATCAAAGAATTATTAACATGATGTTGTTTTTCAGATACATTTTTTAACATCATTTGTTTAAAAGATTTTAATTTACCGATTGCTGTGATAAGATGATACTTTTTACCGGTAGTTCTAGTATCACTCAAACATTCCTGCAACAAGTCTAGATCATTTGTACAATTTTCAATGTTTTTTTCACAGTTTCCCGCACTTTTTTTATGCATGAGCATATCAAATAAAATTTATTGATGCCTTTCAAGCATCTCTTCAATGTAGGTTTCCATTTTCGTTCGCAACACTTTCACTATTAAACGCTTGATAATGGTATGTTCATATGCGCACACATAAATGTATTACTTTAAACGATCACTTGAAACAGCAACAATTTCACTTACACTGAGTTGAATCACCCCTTTTTTCCGCTTATATTCATAAATCAATCTCTTTAATTCTACTCTCATAAAACATGAATCACTATGCAACTTTCTAAAGATAAATCAACCTTGGAGCAGTCATTCACGTCAAACTTATCTACAAAACTTGTTTCGCCTTGAGGGGATTTATTTCTACATGGCCTTGATGTTTTTTCAATTCTCTTATCTACAAAACTTGTTTAACCTTGACTATGATGTTATGATGTTGTTTTTTTTTCTTAGGAACATGATTTCTTATCTATTTTTAACTCATATACACATGCGCGCACTCAATATAACCTTCATCAACCTTCAAATACACACACAAAATAAATTCAACCTTGGAGTTCTTTGATCTCTGACGACGCATGATGATCTCATTTCCTGGTCCAGAACCTTCATCAGCCTTCAAATACACACGCGCACTCAAAATAAATTCAACCTTGGAGTTCTTATCACTACAATAGCATTCAAATGACCTTGAAGTTTTTATCTCTCTCACTCTCTTTGGAGTTATTATCTCTCTCTCTTTCACTCTTCTTATCTCTCTCTTTCACTCTTCTTATCTCTGTACACACACACACACACCTTGACCTTGACTCTGATGATGCATGATGACTAATTTCGTGCGCCAGGATCCCCATAGCCCTACTACTTATTGGAGTCTTTTTTCTTTTTTAAAAATTGAGAGTAACATTAGAAAAACTTTGTGAATAGATAAAATGGATTATTATAACCAATTTGTATTACATTAATACAATTTATTTTATATGAATAAAGGTTGTAACTTGGCCACGAGGTCTGTCGTTTTTTAACTGACGTCGTGGGAGTTTACCACAGTTTTTGCCCGTTGGTACCAAGTTGTACCAACACTGCTCGTGTAGTATCAACGCTACATATCCCACAGTATCCCATTATATTATCTCTGTTTTCCCACACAACTCCTTTCACAGTAACATCCATTATGCTATCCTTAACCTAAACTCTATCTTTCGTAATTCCAATATGTCATACGTCCACATAAAATATAAAACAAATGACCTACAAATGTGTCGGCACTAGGTCACTATCAGACCAATGCATTTCGCTTGCGCAATCCACTTCAATTCCGTAAACATCAAAATGCAACCCTTGCATATTGGTACCCAAGCGACATACTCATCAGGCACACTCACACGAAATACTACATACTACGAGTACGAGTATACTACGAGTATCGTGTATCAATGACGTAAGGCGACCGCTGGGAACGCGAAAAGGAACACAAGTGCTAGTGACATGGGTAATGATGATAGTGCATTGACTCATTTTGGGTACAACTCAGAATGGTTGAAATGCCAATGACATGTTGCGACACATTGATTACATAGCGTATATTGTTGGACACTATGATTACGAAAATAGGTTTTTGGGATAAGAAATGCCTTGTTTTGCTGATTTTAAGTGATCGGAGGGGAATTTAACCAAACTGAAATGAACATAAAAAGGAGTGGTTGGAAAGGTCAGGCAGAGAGTTAAGAACTGAATTTTGGATAGTAAAGGTTGCAGCCTAGCAAAAGACAGCGGGCCTTACTATTCATTTAAACTAAATAAAGTATAACTGATACAATAAAACGAAAATTTCTTTTTCTTTGAATCTCTCCGTGAGTTCGCTCTTCTCCTGGTGACGGGAAAGCACGGCGAACTGTGACGACACAACATTTGGTGGCAGCGGTGGGATCCACGTTAAAGGACCCAACTACCAAACCCAACCAAGAACGAGTCAACGTTGCACTCGATGCGTACTGGAGCTATACACCAGTAAGTAAAGACAGAAAAGTGATAGTGAGCGCTAAATACCAGCTATAAACAAGCAAAATTAAAACTTGAAATTGTTAAAGTGTAAAAAAATAGTCCCATAAAAGTAAGACCTGGCGGATTCCTTTGACGGACGCCGGAGGCTAAGTTTGGGCAGTGTGTTTTAAATTTCAAAGACCAGGAGACCCCAACTCTAGGGCGCGAAGCCTGCCTCGCGAGAAGCAACAATAACACCAACTACAACAACAGGAACAAGATCAATAAAACACCCAGCATTCATAGGACAACATCCACGACAGAAGCTAGCACCATCACCAGCAGCAGTAACCACCATCAGAAAACAACCAAATTTTAAGGTATCAAGAAAAAAAAAATGTTTGTTTTTTTATATATCTATACACAAACATCTGAAAACTTTTTTGATCCAAACCACTTTTACTTTTTCAAAAAAAAAATCCACACATTACAAAAAAAAAAAAAAATTTTTTATTTATATTCAATCTCATTATAAAACCCTGAAATTCTTGCATTTCCTATCCATTTTTTTTACCACCAAAATTACCACGAGAAGGCAAGCTGCGACAGCGCAGCTATTCGAACAATTACCTTTTAATTCAAACGATAGTTTCATTCCTGACATCACCATGACAGAATATAAGGTTACTCTTAACGACATAAATTATGTAACATTATTCCGACTTACAGCGGAAATCCGGAAGAATTGAACAAATTCATTGCGGCAATATATTGTTCACTTCCATCAGAACCGACCCGGAACACAAACTTTTCTTGGGGGTTGTAAAAACAAGACTCCAGGGACCGGCATTCGAGCTGGTCCAACTAAAATCTTTCACTAAATGGAGTGACTTAGTTTCGGAGCTAGAGAGACAGTTCAAGGAACAAAAATCCCGTTCCTCGGCACAAAATGAGTTGCTGAATGCCAAGCAAAAAGCTGGCGAAAGTGTTAAGGAATTTGGTGATCGCATCAACCGATTATTAACCTCCTTAAACTCTGCTACTTTTGCCAGCACCAGTGACGAAGCTGCGAGGAAGTTTCTCTCCCATGAAAACGATAGGCTAGCCATACAGGTTTTCGAAGACGGTCTTTGAAACCAGAATCTTAAGGTAATGCGCTGATAGTGTCATACCCATTTCGCCTCTTGCTTTATTTTCATTTTTATCTGTTAAATTTGAGTTAACAAGGCGCAACTTGTGTTGCACTAAAATCTCGTCAATTGTTTCATATTGTTTCACTATTTAAGATACCTCGCGAGTTGTGCTGCTATTTATTTTTACTTAAAAAGTGTTAACAAACAATTTAATTTAATTTTCATACACATTTTTTGCTGTGTGTATATTTGAGTGATATTTAATCACCCATCTCCTTTTATCACATTCTTTTATAGCTGCCTGTCTCGTTTATCCCGGTGAGCTCTAACGTTTAGTATTTGTTCTGCCTTTGAAGCAAATTTTGCTGGCCTACACTTAAAGCTCAAAACGGTTGTCTTTACATATTTTAAACTGCATCAACGTTTACGGCTGCCTTTGAGTGAGAAAGTGGTTCTATCCTTTTCTACCATTTGGAGTACACCTGCATTCTTCCTACTTTCTCCACCGTGTGAGTACAACTTTTGGGTGTATGTTCTGCCATCTAAAGCAAGTTTGATATTCACCACATTTGTTTATATTTTTATCTTCTGCACGCACCTCATTTCATCATTTTCATCAACCTCATTATCTGCTGTACTTTTAATTTGGTTGTTGTACTTTCTACGCTACGAAGTTGCCAGATCATAAGTAACCCTGATTGTTACATTTGTAAGAAAAACACGAACGGAGCGTTTCGTGTGGAATTTGTCTTGAACCTGTTCATGCGAAATGCGTAGGCCTATAAGGAAAAGATGTAGATAAAATCATTTCTACTCCTGGTCTATGTTCGAAATATCTCACCTGATGTCCTTCACTGAAAACTAATTAAGGCGCAAAAATGTATTAAAAATATCGCATCTATATTTGCCGAACTACGAATATCGATAGGATGCAGCGTAGTTTTGCAAATATTGAGAACACTTTACATCAACAATTACCACAATCTAAGGATAATATCGTTAATTTGCTGAGTCTTTTATCAGTTCAAGAGCCTTTACGCATTTTGCCAACACATAATACCAAGGAATCTAATACTCACCAGCAGTTGGGCAATGATCTCTCTGTACGCTTAAACAGTGAGGCTCAACTTCTACAACCAAAAAGGATTCTGCGTTCTAATTCAATCACATCAGATGTAATTCCTAGTGTTGAAGTCTCATTGGACAAATCGGCTAAATCTTTACCACTTGTACCATCAGTTGTCGTTCCCAGTATGGAAGTCTCATTCGACAAATCGTCAAAATCTTTACAACCTGTACCATCCACGTCACCATCAGCGTCCATTGTTTGCAACCAGCCAACAATTAATGCTGCTGTTAACCCGCTTGCTGCCGGTGGTACATGTTCCATCGTTCCATCGTCAGTGGCTAGCAACTCTGACAGCTCTTTGAGAGTTGTGCCTCCACCTTTTGCCGTGTTTTTAGCACGCTTACAATACGGTATTAAACCTGTGGATATAATCAACTTTATAAGGAACAACGGCATTGACACCGATGCTATCAAATGTCATAGCCTTATATCTGAAAACTTGCCGGACCGAATATCAGCCGCATTTAAGTTGCTCGCTCCATCGGATATTGGAAAAGTTTTAGTAAACCCAAATTTTTGGCCGAAAAATATGATTGTGAAGGAGTTTACAAATCGACCTAACAAGAACAACTCTAATAGGAAGCCAAAAAACTTACCGAGCTTTCTTTGGTGACTTTAACCAACCCAAAATTGATTGGACTGCCGGAGATATTGATTGCACGTATCTAACCCATGCTAGTACCTTATCAACCATTGAGGCCGAAATCATCGACTGCTTTCAATCGATTGGACTTTTTCAAATGAATCCAATTAAAAACAATCAGAATCGCTCGTTGGACTTAATATTCTCCAATTATAACGATGATAGTTATGTAACTAGTCATTATATTTGTTTTGTCATATTGAGTTTTATATTTTAAATGTTTCTTCTTCTTACAAATTTGATTTTGAAAACGCTAACTATTATAACATCTGTAACGAGCTTTACAATTTTAACTGGAGTCCATTTTTAACTCTTGGAGTAGATGAACTTTGTTCGATATTTTATCGCGTCTTAAAGAACATAATTTTTGATTTTGTCCCAGTTGTTGAAATTAAAAATTTTATAAATGGTATTTGTCCTTGGGATAATGATGATACACGTAGACTTAAAATTCTTAAAAATAGAGCCTATAAGAAGTGGCGCTCGAGTATGTCGAATAACGACTATACTTTATATCGTCAGCTCAGAACCGAGTTTAAAACTTCTATTCACCAAGCCTTCTCAGCTTATATCAATGATGTCGAATCAAAAATCAAATCATCGCCTAAATTATTTTGGAATTTTGTTAATTTACAAAAAAATAGTGATGGTTTTCCGGCCTCTTTCTTCTTTCAAGATCAGTCAATAGATGATTCCCGCATTATCTGCAATAGTTTTGCAGCATTTTTTCAACCAGTGTATTCAAATCCCGGTTCAGTTATAGATGAATACTTTTTTCCTTATTTAGGTGCTCCACATTCCTCTATTCTTAGTCATATTGCTTTTCCCGAAGATATGATACTGAGTAAACTTAGAAGTTTGGCTCTAAATTTCAATCCTGGACCGGATGGTATTCCAGCTGGCTTTTTAAAAATGTGTGCACTGCCTTTACATTCCATACTTTGCCACATATTCAATGTATCGCTAAAGACTGGTATCTTCCTTCGCTATGGAAAAATTCTTTTATTGTACCAATATTTCTGTGGAAATAAGTTAAAGTCGCTTATGTCAATTTTGGTAGTTTTTCAGTGTGAGCAAAACAAATTTATCTTTTACAATCTATTACACTACATAGTCCTTCAGTTTTTTTTTAATTTAAAGTCTTTCAATGGTTGTAGAGAAATAGGACCTGGACCAAAAGAAAGCTAAGGAAAAGGAGAACTTTGTAATGTAAAAAACTCGAATTTGGCTTAAGTCGACATAAGCTTCTTCAACTTATTGCCACAGATTTAAATCCGGTAGGAAAAATAATATTGAAAACTATGGAGGAATCTGTAAACAATCGTCCATCCCTAAGCTGTTTGATGAGGTGGTGACTCATAAGTTGATTTTTTTTTGTAAAAATTTAATTTGCAATAACCAACATGGTTTTGTAAAAAACAGATCCACTGTTACCAATCTTCTCGTTTTTACAAATTTTGTTATTAGTGAGATATCTAATCGTAATCAGGTCGATGCCATTTACACTGATATCAGTAAAGCGTTTGACCGAGTTGACCACAGGCTTCTTCTTTACAAACTTGAACATTTAGGGTTTCCTACATTGTTTCTTAGATGGCTGTCATCCTATTTAGGAAACAGATACCAATTTGTTAAGTTCCGTGGACACTTATCCAAAGAAATCAGGGTAACATCCGCTGTCCCTCAAGGAAGTCACATAGGCCCCCTCCTATTTATTTTATTTGTTAATGATGTTGTCAAAATTGTTCCACATTGCAAAATCCTGATGTTTGCCGATGATTTTAAAATATACTCTTCATGCAATGATCCGAATAGTTTTCATAGATTAAATGTGCAAAATTTCGTTTTGTGGTGCACTAAAAACTACTTGTCCCTTAATGTTAGTAAATGTTCGGTTATTACATTTTCCCGTCGTACCTCACCTTTCACTCATGCTTATTCCTTCGACAGTAATGCTTTTCCGCGTGTTTCTTTGATAAAAGATTTAGGGGTTGTGTTAGATAGTAAACTATCCTACATTTACCACTATGAATATATCTCAAATAAAGCCAATAGAGCACGGGGAATGCTTAAACGTTATGCTAGGGCGTTCTCTGACCCCTATGCGCTAAATCACTGTTGGAATATGCGTCCATTGTTTGGTGTCCATACTATAATACTCATGTTGTTAGAATCGAAGCAATTCAAAAGAGATTTCTTAGGTTTGCCCTCAGATGTCTTCCTTGGTCCGATTTTAATAACTTACCCCCTTATTCAGCCCGATTACAACTTATTGGACTTGAGTCCCTTGAGGTTAGGAGAAAGGTGTCAAGAGTTATTTTTCTCCACAGAATACTTATTGGGGATATTGAGTGTTCTGATATTTTAAGTCTTTTGGGTCTTAGGTTAGGTTAGGTTAGGTTAGCGGGTTGGCAGAACAGGGGAACCTGTACGTGCCACACTTAGATCAATGTAGATCCGTTGTGATGCCCTAGGGGTTTACTACCCCCATACACTGGAAACCTATGAAAAACCTATGGATTAGTAAACCAGTCCGTTTTATTTACAAATTTTAGTAGGTCGTTAATGGACCTATCTGAGAGTTCCTCTAAATCCTCGAAGAAGTAACTGCCAAGGAATTTATTTCTTATGTGAGAGAGTGCTGGACAGTGACAAAGAAAGTGTGGGGTGTCCTCATGCACCTCCTCATCACCGCATCCTCTGCACAGGTCATCTGAACTGATTCCCATCTTCTTGGTATGGTATTTCAGTGTATTGTGTCCGGTGATAATGCCCACAATTAAGGACAATGATTTCTTGCTTAATTGTAGGATTTTCTCCGTTTTCTGTTTGTTGTAGATTGGCCACATTTTCCTGGTTATGACACAGGAGTCTAGTTTGCTCCATCTCTCAATTGTCGCCTTCAGTATTCTGTTCCCAATCACCTGTCTGAGATTACAGTGAGTTTTCAGGGGGGAATCATTTCGGGTCTTAATGTTCCATCACTCAATTTGCGTAATAACAGATTCTTTTATGTTCCTCGTTCTCGTACTAATTACGGTAGATCCTGCTCTTTAAATGGTTTAATGTTATTGTATAATGAGTGTGCGTCTTTAATTGACATTAATATGTCAATACCATTAATAAAATCCATCTTGTTCAATTATTTCCAGTTGTAATTGTATTGCTCAAATTGGAATTAGTTTTGTTCTTGCAAATAAATAAATAAATAAATAAATTTATGGTCCAAGCCCACGGGGAAGGCGATCTAAGGAAAGCCATTGCATACGCAGAAGAACATTGCGTTCGACTCGAACGTACGACGGTAAACCCTCCTTTTGATAATAGAAAACACTCACCTTCCTCATCTTCAGCAAGAAATAACGTTCCGCGGCCCATTTGTCAAACCTGTAACAAGGTTGGACACACTTCCATCACCTGTTACAGAAACAGAAATACAGTCCCAACTTCCAGACCCATTTGTCAAACCTGTAACAAGGTAGGACACACGTCCGCAACCTGTTACAGAAACACCAATCTTCCCAACTTTGTTCCACAGGAAATTAAAAGGGAAGCACAATATTTAAGGTGTGCATACTGCAACAGACATAATCATCATCAGGACGAATGTAGGACGCGTTTGGCTGAAATTAGTGCTCCTCCGCAAAATACGCAACCCAACCCCTTACAACAAAACAATAATAATAACTCCTCACGCATTATGCGTCGCGATGTCAGACATTATAATGCTTCAAACGAAAATAACGCGGGAAACGGTCTGACTCGGGGAGATGGCGTCGACAATCAATCTCGAGTACAAACACAAGTCGACATCCACAGAACCCCAAACTAAACTTTAATATATTTGTATCATTTTGCCCCGAGTGTCAGGAGCCAGTGATACAAATAAAATTCCATCCTTCAGAAAAAAATGCATACATGTTCTTGATTGACGCAGGTGCTAACATCAGCCTAATAAAACCAACAAGAACCGAACTGTTATGAGTCAGCCTTGGCCACAGGGGCAGCTTAGGAGAAGTGGAGGGGGACGGTGGCACGCTCGCGGTTGCACGGCTATCGCTCGTCGGACGGGGTAGTTCTTGTCACCCCTCACGCTAAACCACCTGCTCAAAACAAAAAAAAAGGATCGTGCCAAGACAAAGATAAAAAGGAGGATAGGCGGAGAATTAAATCTAGGTGACCTCGGACGGACAGAAATAGACAGGAAAGAGAAGAGAAAAGAGAGAAAGAAAAGAGGAAACGGAAAGCTCAACAATCTATGCCTCACCAAGGAGAGAGTCCGGAAAGTCAGATGCAAGCAAGTCATACCCTAACTACGCTAACTAACCTAATCTAATCTAAACCGTAAGCTAAATCCTAATATACAACCCTATCTATCTTATAACTAACCTATTCTACTCCTTTGCATCCACTGCTTTCCACGGTCGCTCTTCGGTGAGGTTCGTCTGGTCCCCGAGACGTGCCTGATGATGTTGGCACTAGTTTGGCCTACCCACCCCATGTCTCAGTGGACATATCCATGGCTATCTCTCTGGCCGGAGAATTCGAGAGATAGCCCCTTGTAGTCATGATCCAGCCACTCGTCAGTACGTCCTTGTAGAGTAGAATTTCGTCTGTCGTCTCGTCATCGTATTGTGTTCGTCAGTCGTCTATGTTTACGTCATGTTTACGCCATGCTATTAGCAGGAGGACGGCCGCCTCATCTAACCACACACCAAATCACTTTCGAACTACTCCATAGAAAAACTTATAAATTCACTTTTTAAAAATATAATTATTCATTTGTTTCTTAACTTACTCTACTTTAAATAAAAAAAATTGCAAAAAAATTAGATACCCGTGTTTTAAGTGGCTAATATTACTTCTAATTTTACTGGTGGGTAATTCTTCCACCCTTAGCAACGAAAAAAATGAACAATAGACACAAGGAACAAACTTACGGTTTTTTTATATGTGTCGTCCCTCGTCGTCCTGCCGGCAGCACTTGGAGCGATGATCTTTTCTGTGGAATTGGCCTTTACCGCCTATTATGTCACGCAGTTACTCACACCACAAACACTATATCCTTACAATACTAATTAATCTAATTTTAATTCAAAATAAAAGAAAATAAAAAACTAATAACTAAAACTAATTCAGGAATTCACTAAATTTCACTTTTTCACTTTTGTATCTTAACGTTTATATGAGGACTCTGCTTTAACCATTCTTGGGAGGCTGCTTAAATCGATAGTTCCACTAGATCTTGGTCACTAGCTCCCGGTCAATGCTTTCGACCTTTGGTCCCACAACGACCTTTTGTCCTTGGTTGGGGTTCGTTGTCTGTGAAGTCCAACTCCCGTACTGTTTTTTTGGTTCGCTTCCGTGGTTGCAGTTGTTATAGTCTTATATTGTGCCGGTCATGAGCCGTGTACAACAATATTTCACAGCTGAGCCTCCGGAATACTCGCGTCAGTACTAAGGATGGAATTGGCTTCACAGACCCCTCAGGCAAGGAACTCGGCAGAGGTGAGGGTCGTCTTTTGACACGTTGCCTCAACCCAGTACCTAAATAACATACACTGTTATGGGACATTCTACGCTATCTTTGTACAAACTGTAGTTAATTACCTCTGCTATTGTTTTGTCCCTTGGCTTTCCTGCCCTTGATACTACAGCTGTCAATGTGTCGCAGGACCTATCGTCTGCCTATGGGGATTTTTGTATTTTTCTTTTAATATTACCCTTCTTTTTTTTTTCTATAATCTCACCTTGTTTTACTACAATTATTATTATTTTTTTTTTTTTTTTTATGCCTCCTTTTTCTCACTTAAGTTTTCTTTTTTTTTTTTTTGATTACAGATTTTGCCGATTGACTCTTAGAAAATTCTTATCTTGACCGTACAAAAAAATTCGACACTTGCCTCGACAAAGAAATTTCTTCTTTGACTCTTCTCACGGCAACTCTCACTTCTACCAATCGATTCTATTTTGTTCCTCTAAAAGGCGTCAATGACCTCATCATTGCCTTTTATGGTCATAGTCATTGAAATGTTTTGATTGCATTTTCGTCTGAGCAGTATGGCATTATCGCTTCATCTCTATATTTTCTGGTGTAGACTTCATATTTCATTCCCTACCTTTCTCTCGCAACATGTAGACCACTTCGACACTTAGACATGTTTATCCTGGGTGGCGACATACCTACTTTCTTACATAACTACATAAATACATAAACCTAGCCTATATTGCACCTATTATCGGTTTGATCTAGGATCGTATCGCAGATTTAAAAAAAATTCAAGTCTAACTTCCTATAATTTTATCACCTCGTCATCATTATTGCTTATCCCCACACCTGAACACTGTACACTTAACTTTATCCGCGTTATCCGTGATGTGCAACCGGGCCAACCAGTGCATCGGATTGTGCAACGGCTATAGTGTGTGCACCATCGACTGAAATGTCATTTCCTCACATTTTGTGTTCACGTTCTTTCGGTAATGGCGGATTGTTTACCAGGTAAGTTTTTTTTTTTTTTTCCTTTCTTTACTAATTATTTTCCCACTATATCTAATTGCAGGTCTGTTATTTTCTATGCAGGAGGCGTCATTGCCGAGCTCATTAGTTTCGACGGGAAAAGTCCAACGTAGGACCGGGGTATATGGCTGTCCCTACTCCCTGGTACAACGTGATCGTTTCTTGTCAATCCACAGGTTAGTACTTTGTCATTTTAAACATTTTGACCGAAGCATTTGGCTTTTTTTTTTTGTTTTACAATTATTTTGGTCACATAGTTAATTCCATTGTTCTATACGGGGTTTAATAGGGGTTGGTGTGATCGTGGATACTTGTGTGTGTGTATATGTTTATGACATTTCACGTTTTTATGTTTGTTTACTTCTAGTGAGTATCGAGTTCATTGCCCTCTTGCTGGGTCTGTATATTTCCTAGTGAGTGATTGAAGTAAATATTTGCTAATTTAATTAATTCTATTTATATCCAACTTTATTTTGTTTTAGGTTCATGTTTGCTGGATATGGGAATTCCCTAGACGTCATTGGAGGTGCCGGACTCGCGCCCGTGCTCCGTAACAGAACCTAATATCTCCAATAAAACTCTATATACCGTATCTTCAATATCGGGCGAAGAATTTGGCAATATAGGAGAAATCGCAGGAACTTTGGAATTCCAAGCAGAAGATCACTCGATTCTTCTGGACCATCCATTCCAAGTAATTCCTAACCATGTAAGTTTAGCATACGATGGCATAATCGGTAACGACTTTTTAACCGAATTCCAGTGCTATATTAATTACAAAAAAAAGAACCTAGCAAACAGTAAGACTGAGGAAAATATATTAAATAACCAAACTAAAAATGATAAAGGTGCCTCCACCAGAACACTCACATTGAAACTCCGAACACAGCACGTGGTAGAACTTCCATTCCCTGAACCAGGTAATATTGATTTGATTATACGAAAAAAGCAAATTGTTCCAGGCATATATCTCGGTGAAAGCTTGACTCGATCCAAGGACTCCATGATAAAGGTGTTAATGATGAATACCTTGGAAACAGAGCACAAGTTAAACACCGCAGATATCAACCTCAAATGGAACACTCTAGATAATTTCAACTTGGAATACAATAAAACGAACGACAAGATCAAAGGCAGACTAAACAAACTAAAGTCGGTCATAGACCTTGAGCACTGTAGCCAAGAAGAAAAGGAATCAATTAACAACATTTGCAGGGAATTCAACGATTTATTTTTCCTCGAAGGCGACCAGCTTACCTTCACGGACGCCATAAGCCACAGAATCATTACTGATCAGAACAAACCACCATTATACGTCAGGCCTTACAGATTGCCCAATGCACATACAAGTGAGATCCATAGGCAAGTTAACGATATGCTACAGGATGGAATAATCCAGCCTAGTGCAAGCCCATGGAACTCCCCCTTGCTTCTGGTTCCCAAGAAACCGGATAAAGAAGGCAATAAGCGATGGCGGGTCGTGGTAGATTTTCGTCGGCTAAATGAATTATCAGTCGCTGACGCATATCCGCTACCAAATATCACAGACATACTGGATCAACTTGGTAGAGCAAAGTATTTCAGCACCCTTGATTTAGCTAATGGTTTCCACCAAATACGTATGAATGAAGAAGATAGGTGCAAGACGGGATTCAGTACTCCATATGGACACTACGAATATAATCGTATTCCATTTGGCCTGAGAAACGCCCCCGCAACCTTTCAACGCCTGATGAATACGGTACTGACTGGTTTACAAGGAATTGATTGCTTCGTATATGTCGATGACATTTTCCTATACGGATATGACCTAAAGGACCATAACGACAAACTAGTAAGAGTTTTTGATCGACTACGCCAAAATAATTTAAAACTGCAACCTGAGAAATGCAATTTTATGAAGAAAGAATTAACATATCTAGGTCACATTATCTCGGAACACGGCTTAAAACCCGATCCTGATAAAATAAAAATTGCAAAAACATATCCCGTACCTAAATCAGTAAAGGGAGTCAAATTTTTTCTAGGTTTCATAGGTTACTATAGGAGATTTATTAATAACTTTTCCACGATAGCAAAACCTCTAACAAAATTGTTGAAAAAAGACGCAGAATTTAAATGGGATGCACTCTGCGACGAAGCATTCCAAACGCTAAAACAAAAACTCATAGAACCTCCTATCTTATCATACCCCAATTTCGAAGAATACTTCATAGTAACTACTGACGCCAGTGATATCGGACTAGGCGCCATTTTGTCACAGGGAATTATCGGTCAAGACAAACCAATTTGTTTTGCCAGTCGGACTCTAAACGACGCCGAAACTCGGTATAGCACTACAGAAAAGGAATTACTGGCTATCATCTTTGCCGTCAAACAATTCCGTCCCTACATCTTCGGCCGAAAATTTACAATATGCACTGATCAATGAACCAATATACAATGGCTTATGAATCTTAAAGATCCTACATCAAGATTATATCGTTGGAGAATACTCTCAGCTGAATATGAATACCAAATAGTGTATAAAGCAGGAAAAACCAATTTAAATGCCGACGCACTAAGTCGCATACCCAAACAACCGGAAAATATAACTGAAACTTCCAAGGCCGTCATGGTAACTACACGTAGCCAAAACAAAATCAAACAACCAATACAAAATATACGTTCTGACCTTTCTGAAATTCAGGTTCTTTCCAGTATTTCTCTACACGAACACACGGGATCAATATTTGCTGACAAACTAAACCAACTCAAAATAATAATATTACCTCTAATACATTCACCCGATGAAGAGATACTAAAAGAGAAGTCACCACAGTTTGTGAAACCTCAATTAGGAAAAAAAATGTTGTTACAGTTGAGCAGCCAAGAAGAAATCTGTGTAACAACTCTACCAGTACCATTCCGAAGCTCAACAGCTCAGTAAATCGTAAGCACATGTCTAAACGACATTAAAGAATTATGTTTTGAAAAATGCTTTAAATATATCGGATTCGCTTTACCTGTAATAGGGGATGAATTTAAGAAGACTTTCAAAAACCTTCTCGAAAATTCATTTCAAACCCTTGATATAGAGATCCATATTTTCGTTGACGACAGGATCCTTCTAACAGACTCCAAAGCCATACAAGAATAACTCGCTGAGTATCATGACTCACCTTTTGGGGGACACCAAGGAGTCATTCGAACACAGAAGAAAATCAAATCCAAATACTTTTGGCCTACAATGGCAGCAGACATAACAGAATACATTCGAAAATGAATAAGATTAATAAGAGCAGGCGAAATCCGCCCATACCCATGAAAATCACGACTACTAGTTCAAGACCGTTTGAAAGGATAACGCTAGATATAGTTGGACCTTTGCCAACAAGTTATGGTGACCATAAATGTCTTTTAACCTTTCTAGATGACCTTACTAAATACTCAGAAGCATACGCTCTATCCAATGCGGAAGCCCCAACAGTAGCAAGAGTTTTCGTCGAAAATATTGTTTGTCGACACGGCATTCCGTTCTCGCTATTAACGGACCAAGGTGCGAATTTCCTAAGTAAAATGTTTTTAGAAACGTGTTCACTTATGAAAATAAAAAAATTAAACACAACACCATATCACCCCCAAACAAATGGAGCACTAGAACGTAGCCACAAAACCTTGATCGAGTATTTACGACATTACGTCAACCAAGATCCACTTACATGGGACACATGGATTCCTTGCGCGATGTTCCTGTATAACACGACTTCAAGTACAGGCTTTACGCCATACGAGCTGCTCTACGGTTATCCAGCCAACGTACCTAGCAAGTTTACACAACAACCAAGCATTCCGTACAGTTATGATAACTATGCAAACGATTGCAACATGGATACCAAGCAGCTAGGGAAATACTCAACAAACGAAAACTCTAAGAAATATTTTGATGCAAAAACCAATCCGAAAATATTTAACGTCGGTGACAAAATTTTGCTAAAAAATAACGTCTTGCCTAAGTAGATAATAATAAAAAAAAAAAATTGTGTCTAAATAGTTAATAATTTAAACATATACATTTTCAATCCTGTTTAAGTAGGTACCTAATAATTATAAAAAAAAAATTTATTTAAATTTAAGAAAAAAACAAAAAAAAATATATAAAGGGTGATTTTTTAAGAGGTTTAGAACTTTTTTTTTAAAAAAAAAACACAAAAAATTCAAAAAAATTAATGAAATATTTATTTGAATCGATAGTTTGAACCTTGCAATTTAATGTTTAAAGATAATTTCATGCAAATGTTGACCGCGGCTGCGTCTCAGGTAGCCCATCCGCTGAGTCCAATTTTGGCATACTCTTTCACACATATCGGCCGGTATCTCACGAATGAATGCATGGATGTTGGCTTCCAGTGCGTCAATCGAAGCGGGCTTGTCCCTATACACATTAGCCTTGGCATACCCCCACAAAAAATAATCTAATGGTGTCAAATCGCACGATCTAGGCGGCCAATTGACCGGCCCGAAACGTGAAATTAACTGTTCACCAAATTCGCCTCGCAATTGCGCCATTGTTTCGCGTGCTGTGTGGCATGTGGCACCGTCTTGTTGAAACCACATATCATGCAAGTCAAGAACTTCCATTTCGGGCAAAAAAAAGTTTGTTATCATCGCTCGGTAGCGTTCACCATTGACAGTAACGCTGCGATTCGCATCATCTTTGAAGAAATATGGCCCAATAATGCCGCCGGCCGGCCCATAAACCGCACCAAACATTGGCTTTTTCGGGATGCATTGGTAGCTGTTGCAATGCTTCTGGCTGATCTTCACTCCAAATGCGGCAATTTTGCTTATTTACGTACCCATTCAACCAAAAATGAGCCTCATCGCTGAACACAATTTTTCGATAAAAAAGCGGATCCTCGGCTCGGATGAACATTTCGAACCGAGCACGAATTTTGATAGTAAAATTCAATAATTTGCAAGCGTTGTTCATTTGTAAGACGATCCATGGTTAAATTGCAAACCAAACTGAAGCTGTTTGACAGTGACACAAGGTACTAAACACACGTCAGCTGTCAAAACCAGTGTTGCCAAAACCAAACCAGCTAAAAAATCACCCTTTATATACCTATATGTAAAGTTTTCATACCTCATTCTAATAGAAAATAAGTAAAATCGAACTGACCTGTACCTTCACACGCACTACGACTCCACAGAAAATTAACCTCTTCAAGGTAGTAATTTTCTTTTTTTTTTAGGGGGATGGGATATAGTATCCACGCTACATATCCCACAGTATCCCATCATATTATCTCTGTTTTCCCACACAACTCCTTTCACAGCAACATCCATTATGCTATCTTTACAATAAACTCTATCTTTCGTAATTCCAATATGTCATACGTCCACATAAAATATAAAACAAATGACCTACAAATGTGTCGGCACTAGGTCACTATCAGACCAATGCATTTCGCTTGCGCAATCCACTTCAATTCCGTAAACATCAAAATGCAACCCTTGCATATTGGTACCCAAGCGACATACTCATCAGGCACACTCATACGAAATACTACATACTACGAGTACGAGTATACTATGAGTATCGTGTATCAATGAATGGTGACGTATTGCGACCTCTGGGAACGCGAAAAGGAACACAAGTGCTAATGACATGGGTAATGCTGATAGCGCATCAGTGGTGTGGCGTTCATATAACCCGATTCCTACCGACTTACCTTTTAAAATCTCCACCAGAATTTGCTCACAAAATGGTACACACACATAACCCTGCAAACCAAAAGTCAGTTAATAATAATATCGTGTGTGTATCCATTTTCATACAACATGGTTATCGTTTCGTCACGACAAAGCGAAGGGAACCCAAAATATGTCGGGTTATTAAAGCTCTCACTTGATAGTTATTTTGAGAGAATATTAGCTTGTTATCTCTTTTTTTCTTCCCTGAGCACTGTGTCTGACACCTCTTAGTTCAACACCCACTTGGTTATGTAGAAAATAACGCGCTTTTCTTCGACTTATTCGATTTCATTTTACTTCTTCTTTTCTTATTGTGTCTTGTGTGGGTAATTGCAGGTACTATGTTGAGGTAGGTAGGGTTATTGTTTTTGTTTACAAATTCAGTTGGCAGATTGCAGTGTGTGACTTAAAGTGAATTTAGTATTGTGAACTCAATTTGCATAAAATTAAATTAAAAGCAGTGGAAGTTTTGTTGAAAAAACCTTAAGTTAGTTTTGAAGGTAACGGTTTTGTGCTTATATTAATACCTGCAGTGTTAGGAATTTAATATTAGTGCAATCCGAATATAATGAAAATGGCATTATTAAGTGTAGATTGCTGCTTAACAGATTACCTCCTCGAGGAAGAAAATGATTTCAGTAGGCTATCATTCGTTAAAAAACAAAAAGTTATAGAGATAGGTCGCTGTACGCCTTCTATGAAAATAGATTATAAACGCAAGGATGGTTTTTCTTCTCATTTTAATGAGTCTTTATACCAAAAATATACGTGGCTGACTGGTAGTTGCAAACTTAATAAAATGTTTTGTTTTCCATGACTTCTTTTTTTCCCAATTCGCCGAGTGTTTGGAGTCGTACGGGTTTCAGTGACATTAACAATTTTGTTAATTCATCTAAAAAGCATATTAAGACTGAAAAACATATTCGGAGTTGTTTACCTATGCACGAGTTCGGCGTAAATCATATCGAAACTTCCTTAGGCAATACTTTTGTAGCTCACAATAGAAAAGTTTATAGGAATCGCAAAATAACGGAGCGTTTTATCGACACCGTTATTCTTTTAGGGAAACAAGAAAAAGCATTTAGGGGCCACGATGAAAAACCCGGTTCCGATAATCGCGGTAATTATGTCGAAACTGTTTTATACTTATCTAAGTATGACACTTTAATAGACTCTCATTTAGAGCAGTGTTCAAGTGCACAAAATCCTATTTTTTCAGGCCTCTCCAACGACATTCAAAACGATTTGATACATTGCATTGCTGCAGTAATCAAATCTGAAATAAAAACGGAAATAAATGAAACTCGGTTCGTGTCTATTATGATAGACGAAACACCAGACGTAAGTCATAGAGAGCAACTAAGTGCCGTACTTCGATATTTATCAGAGAATGGAATAGAGGAGAGGTTTCTCGGATTTTCTGATGTTAGTGCAAATCGTAATGCAGATGAGTTGTCCAATCATATATTTAATATTCTTGAGTTATACGCCTGTAAGAAAAAGTTAATTGGACAATCTTACAATGGTGCTGCAGTTATGTCTGGGGAAGGGGGCGGTGTTAAAAAAAAAGTCCTCGATGTATGTCCAATGGCTAGTTTTATTCCCTGTTATGCACACGTTCTCAATTTGGTATTATCCCGATCGCTAGAAAACATTCCTGAATTAAAAGAATTTTTTGGCTATACGAACAGCATTGTTCGTTTTTTTAATAAATCTACAAAGCGTTCTAATCTTTTAAAGCAGATAGCCAACCGACGCATGCCGGGAGTTTTGGAAACACGCTGGCATTATCATTCCAGAATAATTAACGTTATATTCAATTGCAGAGTAGATATCATAGAAACTTTTAGCAGAATATTAAATGATCCCAAGGAATGGGATAATGACGCGCTTTCTATAGCTGAAAGTTTGTTGCATAATTAGAGGGCAAGGATTTTTGTTTTTTACTGCACACTCTTTCCGAAATTTTTGCAAAAACCGATATACTGTTCAATTTGATACAGTATAAATATACGGACGTTGAAGTTGCTAAGCAAGAAATAGAGCGTTTTGAGTATTGGTTATGCTCTGAGTTTCTTAACCAATTTGAAGTAATTTTTGAAAGCGTAACCGATTACGCTGAACCTCCACGAAAACGCCGATTACTTGATATGGATTTAAAGTCTCATTATAGGCGCCTTTTTACAGAAATAAAGGATAATATTAGTAGCCAGCTTAGAACGAGATATAAATCTTTTAATGATTTAATTTTTTTGGATTTACTCAATAACACATTGTCGAATTGGACCGAATTGTAAATCTAAACCACCCGCGGCGCAACCCAAACGCATACAAAAAAATTTATGCAAATCGGTCCCACCGTTTAGGAGGAGTTCAGTCACAACACGCGTACAGTAGAATTATATATATAGAGATAAGTCGCATTGTATCTGAACTGATGTTCTCTTAGTGCGTGAGACGATTTTGTTTTTTTAAATTTCAAATGAAAGGTGACGTCAAAACCAGGGTTTGTATATGTATATACATACGGTCTTTGTATTCGTATTGGTTGTACAAGTTGTAAGCAGTTTAGTGAACATACCTGTGTCGACCTCCGAAATCCCTCAACCGATTTAAATTAAATTTGGTATGGTTGGTTGCAGCTTAAAGGAGAGGATAGTTTTGGTGGCCACCCGACAGGTGGCGCTGTTGTCAATCTGCGAAACCACTCACTGATTTCAATGGAATTTTATGGATGGGCTTGGGCATATTTGGTTCCAGCTAGGAAGATGGAATAGTCTTAGACCCGATAGGTGGCGCACCTGTCGATCTCCAAAACTACTCAACCAATTTCAGTGAAATTTTATGGTGGGGGGATCAAATAGCAAGCATTAAAGAATATGTGATGTGGCATGTGGCCTGTGTGTGCGAAGGCCGTATGGCGCATATTGCTTGGTAGAATGAAGGAGAGGTATATTTTACAATACCATTTTGACAAATTCACCACTCGCTCAAGTAGTCCAGCATACTACCCACTGAGCCAGCGTGTTCTATAGCACCTATATCGAATGTATAAGACATACAGTGTAAAAGAACAACACACGAGACATCGATTCTGGGTACAGTCTTTATTGCAACTAAATTGATCTCCTTTCCACAAATATCAGCTAACCTTAACAACGAATGGTTTTCGGCAAACAATGAAATACGTCAGTGCGGTTCACTTGTTTAGACGCAACAACATTTTTTTTATAAATTTTAATTTTTTCCTTCGTGTTTGTTTCAATTACAAAGCAAATGCATTTATCAGAAAGACTTACTTTTACTTTTCAATTCATTTTTATTAATTCATTCATTAAACTTATATTCTAGACAAAAACGATTAAATCTAATTTAAAACTAACATTTATCTTATTCTAGCTTACTGGCTCTTAGCGAGCGCTCTAAACTTAACAATATGCTTAAAACTATTGCCTTTCGGCCTTAAATCTATCTATATATATATATTTTGTTTTGTTTTTTCATATTCAAGAAACTTTAAAAACTTGAGCTCTTTATTATTGTTTTATTAAAACTAAAACTAAAACTACTTAGAACTACCTAAGCTACTTAATCTAAATTACCTATAATCAGGGTGGTGAGCAATCTAGCCGATTGGTTACCATCCTGATTGCGTCGATGGGCGCCTGACAGCCGCCAACAAGGTGCACATACGCGCCGCCGAGACTGGAGCGAGGCCTTAAGCGTCGGTCCAGTCTCGGAAGCACTCTTTCATGTTGGCTAGCCCGGCCCCTCCCAAAGACCCCCTACTCTAAACCTAAACCTAAAAACTTAATTTCTAGCTTAAAACTAAGGAGGATGCTACGTAAGTAGCGCACCGGCCCGGGAGAGCGTATCAACCCTCACCTCTTCTTCAAGCCACCAAAATTCGTTGAACTGCTTTAGGATATCCGTTTTGTCCCTATCCGCAATTGCGGTGCTAAAACGGAGGAGCTCCTGAGCATTGGCGGCGTACCCGTCGTGGATGAGCCGCTTATCCCTCGCGCCGCGGTGGCTGTGGTACAATACCGGCACACCATCTTTTTGCTGGACTAACCCTTTCATGTCTACATGAAGAACTGCCTCAGGCGGGATAAAGCCAGACCGAAGCGTACTCTCGTGGTACATTAAATTGGGGTAGTAAGCCCCTGAGATCAGGTTATTATCACTGGTCATCGCCCTCGCAACGTGCTTTCGACTATTTAGTTTTCAATGGAAAAAACAGAAATGTATGCTTGGTGAGAGACAGTTAACAGTTATTTTGTGCTCTTTCTTCTAAGTCATGTAAAAACAACATACATTTTTTGGTTCACTTGATTGGACACATTGATGAATTCAGTTAGTTGGTAATAACCTGTTACGCGAATTTGACTAAATTGCAAGTTTTAAGTTTTAGCAAGTGTGTGCCTTTCATTTTAAGCGGAAATGGGTAAAAAAAAATTGTTAACGGTAGAAGAAAGGGCAAAGATTGACGCTTACCAATCGGATGGTCTTTCAATGCGTAGTATTGCCAAAAAAATTGGACGAAGTGACCATGCAGTTCGGAATTATTTGAAAGATACTGCCTCATATGGGAAAAACCACAAAGGACGGACCAAGACAGTTTTGTCACCGCAGGAAAAGCGAAAAATAATAAGAATGGCATCAAATTCTGCTCACTCCACGAGGAAAATTAAGGAATTAGCAGCGATTAGTGCCAGCAAATGAACTGTTCGTCGAGTGATTTTAAGTGCTAACGACCTGAAATTAAAAAAATTACAAAAAAAAAACCCCACTTAACAGCGCAAGAAAGCATCATCGCTTGGAATTCGCACGTGCTCACATGACATGGGATACGCAATTTGGAAGTGTTTTGAAATTATAAAGCTCTTTTGCAATCCGCTTTTCCTGCAGTAAGAGAGCTGTTTGGACCTCTCCAGTGGATTTTCCAACAGGATAATGCACCGATTCACAACGCCCGGGTGGTAAAAACTTTTCTTGCTGGTGAAAATGTGGAATTATTGCCGTGGCCACCATATCCACCCGATCTTAATATAATTGAAAATGTTTGGGGATGGCTGACCTGTAAAATTTATGAAGGACGTAAGCAGTACGGAAGCTGTGAGGAGCTGATTGCCGCAATCAAAGCTGCCTGGTCGCAGATTCCTTTGGAATGTTTAAAAAAATTATATAATTCTTTAAAAAGTAGAATTTTCGATGTAATTTTGAATCGTGGAGGTTGTACAAAATATTAAAAATAGGACGAATTTCGAAATAAATAACAATAAACCAAAAAAAATAAAAAAAAAATCCTTTATGTTTGATTTTTGTGAACATTTTGCAGGTGCGTCTAATCAAATGAACCAAAAAATGTATGTTGTTTCTACATGACTTAGAAGAAAGAGCACAAAATAACTGTTAACTGTCTCTCACCGAGGATATAGTTCCGTTTTTTCGTTGAGAACTTAACAATTTCTCTGATAAATGCATTTGCTTTGTAATTAAAACATACACAAAGGAAAAATCAAAAATTTATGAAAATAAAGTTGTTGCGTCTAAACAAGTGAACCGCACCTCGTTGTGTATTATTTTACATAAGATACGCTAAGCGAGCATGTAGGTGCATGGATCTGAAAAGATAGGGTTATCAGTGTATTATTTTAAGATCGCAAAATTATTTGCGTAATGCAATTTAGTTTAAATTGGCTTCTTACAGCTTGATCATCCTGACAATGAATCGTCCTCGATTTATCTCATGCATATACATAGACACTTTTACATTCGACAAATATTTTCATTCTGAATATTAGACATAACATTGAGGTGCTTTTAACATACAAATTCTCAAAAAAAAACATAGATAATATTGTTTACATAAAACGAAATGTACTGAGGGTACTACAAAATAAATAATATACATATTTTACAATAGTGAATTCACATTGGCTTGCTATACGAAACCGATAAATAATTAAACATTTTATAAATAATAACAAAAACAAAATATCGATACGTGTTAAACTCTTATAAAGCAACATACGGCTTCATGTTTTCGGGAGATGCTACTCCTTCGTATGGTATCCTTCATATTTGAAGATTATCTAAATCTTTTACTAAATATCTATAATTTTCAAGTGATTTAATAATTTGATATGGTCCTTTCTATTTAGCTATGAATTTTTTGTTTATTCCAGGAGTATTTTAAAATTTTTTATCATGAAAATGTTATCACCTCTATTGTGATAACATTTTGTTCTAAATGATCCCGGACTTTGTCACTAACTACACCTTTTTGTGCAACACCAAAAAGCAAAACGCTTGGACAAAAACCTGTACTTTTGTTCTCTACATTGTCAAGAGTGAATTCTACTTTATTTATGTGCTTTGTCCATTCACCGGGTTCCACTTCACTCTCTTTAGCAAGCATATGAGTCAGGCTTCTATTTAACCTCTCCACTTGTCCATTAGATTGCGGTGAATAGGTAGCAATCTTTATATGCTGAACATTATAAATACTACAAAAATTCGCAAATTCCTCTTAAGTAAAACAGCTTCCTTTATCAGATACTATTCGGGTTGGTTAACTATAATTCGTGAAATATGATTCTAAACACTTAGGAGCTTCTTTCGTACTAGTGCTTTTAACAGGATAAAGTTTCGTGTATTTTGAAAACCCATGAACGACCAAAAAATGTGTTTCTTAAGATTCCGCACTGAAGAGGGTAAAGGACCATTGTTTTTTTTTTTTTTTTTTTTTTTTTGCGATTGAAGGTGGAAACCTTGCATGAGGCACCAATGGTCCGACGTCCATTGGTAGTGCCGGATTCCTACCGGCTAAAACCACCTCCCTTCCCGAACCGGCCGATTTAGGTCCCCCGCGGAACCACCGTAAGGCATTACTTCGCGGGGATCGGAATAAAGACTTAGCTTTCTCTATCATTCGCTCTGCGTTGACGCTCTAAACGCCTAAGGTCGCAGAGTATTAGAACCGCTATGTCACTTACAATGATCCAATTTTCGTTATTCTGAAGCATGTGGTGTACGATATTATCGGGAGTTGGCCACTCCCCAAATTTGTCCCGTAACGTGATTCTCTCGGTTACGTATCGTGGGCAATGAAAAAATACATGTTCCGCATTTTCGGAAACGGTTTCGCAATGTGGACAGTTTGGGATGGTTTCATGTCCTCGTTTAAAGAGATATTCTCTGTAACATCCATGACCCGTCAAGAACTGAGTCAGAGAGAAGTTTGTTTCGCCGTGAGCACGGTTAATCCATGCATCGATGACTGGTATGAGACGATGTGTCCATCTTCCCTTTAACGATTCGTTCCACTGCTGTTGCCAAAGAGCGATGCTACGATTTCTTTCGGATTTTTTCTTTTCGTCGCCTACTCGGCCATTTCGGACTCGCTCGGTTCTTAGAGCTTTCATTTCTTCAGCGAGCAAATCGATAGGTAGCATTGAAGAAACTACGAGTATAGCATCGTTGGAAACTGTTCGAAATGCACAAGCGACTCTTAATGCGCTTAGGCGGTGGACAGATTTAATTCCCCTCACATAAGACTTAACTTTCGCGGCACAGGACCATATTTCCACTGCGTACATAAGTATCGAACTCGCAGTTTTTGCAAGGAGTAGTCTCTTACTCTGTCTCGGACCTCCGATATTACTCATCAGCCTTGAAAGTGCACTAACAGTTTTCGACGACCTTTTGCATATATGCTCTAGGTGGTATTTGAAGGTTAGACGTGAGTCAATAATCACTCCAAGGTACTTAATACATGGTTGAGAAACCACTACATGCCCTCCCACTCTGAACGATATCGTTTCTTGTACTTTCCTACTCGTAATAAGCACTGCTTCCGTCTTATGATCTGCAAGTTGCAAACCGGCGATAGCTAACCAATTACGTACAGTTGCAACTGTCTCGTTACAGTGCAGTTCGATATCTTCTATCGTTTTTGCCACAACCACCACAGCGATATCGTCTGCAAAGCCGATAATTGAAGCTTCTCGTGGAATCGGTAGACGCAGAATTTCGTCATACATAACATTCCATAACAGCGGTCCTAGGACTGAGCCTTGAGGCACACCGCCAGTTACCTCGTATTCTTTTATTCCCTCATCAGAATCATAGAGAAGGACTCTATTTGTAAGGTAGCTCGATATAATTTTACGCAGATATTCTGGTATTTCAATCCGGTAAAGACAGCTCATGATGCGTTCCCAATTCGCCGAATTAAACGCGTTTTTTACGTCCAAGGTTATAACGGCGCAGTATTTTTTGGTGCCTCCTTTCCAACGTTTGCCCTCTATAGCGGCTTGGGCTCTCGTTATTACCGCGCTGATTGCGTCTACGGTAGATTTTGACTTACGAAATCCGTACTGGTGTTCCGATAGGCCTCCTGATATTTCAATTGAAGGCTGTAGCCTGTTGTAAATTATACGCTCGAGGATTTTACCAACCGTGTCTAATAGACAAATAGGACGATAAGATGATGGTTCATTTGGATTTCCCTTTCCCTTCGGCAGTAGGACCAGTCTTTGGCGCTTCCAAGATTGAGGAAAAACGCCCTCCTGAACACACGCATTAAACATCTCGGCAAATAAATCCAGTCGCGTATAAATTGCGATTTTAAGGGCTCTATTTGGAATACCATCCAGCCCAGGAGCTTTTCTATCGTGTACCTTCTTACAGGCTTCGAATACTTCTTCGCGTGTTATGATGGGTATAGGCGCGATCTCGTGGAAGCTTAGACTACCCATCTCCCTGCTCTCCTGGTGAGGAAATAGAGTCTTAACTATTCGTCGTAACAATACTGGGCACGTCGGCGATTGCATGCGCTGACCTTTTAGCCTCATCGATACGATTTTGTAAGCTTTGCCCCAGACATCATTATTAAGTTCTTCACAGAGAGTCCTAAAACAAAGACGCTTGCTGTTCTTCACCGCTTTTTTAAAACGAGTTCTCGCCTCTTGATGTGCATTGCGTGCGAGTTGCACTTGTTGGTCATCGCCGTATCGAGTCCGCGAACGCTGGTAAATTCTTCTTGTTCGGAGGCACGCCGATCTAAGTTCCGCTATCTCGGCGGTCCACCAATATACCGGATGTCGGTGCTTTCCTGTGGCCAATCTGGACATTGACGTATTACACGCGTTGACTAGCAGCCGTGATACCTGCGTTACAAATTCCCCTGCACTTCTAGCTTCAATTATCGCTTCACTAACGACGAAACTTAACAGATCTTCATCAAGCGTATTGGCATTCCATTTAGATCGCTTCAGTGTTGCCCTGCTAGTGTGGGTTGCTGGCTCAGTGCTCGCGCTAAATAAAATAGCATTGTGGTCACTATGCGTGTAATGGTCGCTCACGCGCCAGTTAGCATCTCGTAGCAGGTTACTGCTGGCAAAGGTGATGTCAATAATAGATCCCGATCTTGCTGTACTAAAGGTGTTCGTACTTCCGCTGTTAGCTAAACCAATATCTAGGCAGGAGAAAGCTTCAAGTAGAACGGTTCCTCTGCGATTTGTGTATGAGCTTCCCCATTCCGAGGCCCATGCATTAAAATCGCCTGCGATTATCACAGGGCTCTTACCGGAAGCATCGGCAACTATTCTATCTAAAACCATCTCAAAAATTTCGATAGTAGCGCTAGGTGGAATATAGCAGCTATATATGTAGATACCGTTTATCTTAGCCCTTATAAAGAAGTCCTCGGGGACCTCGGTGTATTCCTGAATGGAGGCGTTTCCACAAACCCAAATTGCAGATGTTTTTGTCGTGTCGGTTACCCAACTATTTCCAGATAGGTTCCTATATGGCTCGCAGAGAATCGCTACATCAATCTTCCGTTCACGAACAGTTTGCTGTAGGAGTTCTTGGGCCGCTTCACAGTGATTAAGATTGAGTTGCATTACTTTCATATTTTTTTCGAAGTATTTTCTACCGCTTTTTTGTATTCGGGACATCTTTTACTACCGGTTATATGTAAATAATGGATATTGTTTGCTACGCAGAGCAAACATTTTGGCCGGGCTTTACAGACCTTCAATTTGTGGCCTTTTTCTCCGCATCTGATACACAGATCCGTTCGGTCGTTAGCGCTTTTGCACACTCTCGCGTAGTGTCCGAACTCAAGGCATTTAAAGCATCGCTTAAGAAAAGTCTTTTCTCGTATTCGGCAGTAAACCCAACCGATCCGCACTTTCCCAACTCTCAGCAGTCTGTTCGCTATTTCTGTTGGTACTTTTATGGTGGCTGTTTGCGTTCCACCATAATCTCTCCTCACGTTTTTGATCATCGTGGCTTTGAATTCCAAATTCAGTTGATCTGTTAAGGCGGAACAGATCTCCTCCTTCGACGTCGCTTCGTCTATATCCTTGCATTCTATCAAGACCTCCTGTGTAAGGGACCAGACGTTACCGTTTTCACCCAGCGCTTCTTTAATTTTGTCTTTATAAATCGCGGTTGTAGGATTCGCAGCTTTATTGAGTGAGAGTAGAAGGTCTCCACTTGCAGTTTTACGGATTCGACTTACATTCGTCCCTACTTCCTTAAGTGCAGGCATCCGCCTTCAGCTTCGGGAGTAGGTCAGCGTACGATAGCTCGCCGGTCTTTTTAATGACTATCGCATCTGGTCGCATTGGTTTTTTAACATCTGCGGTGCGAGTCTTTTTGACAACATTCACCCATTCTTCTGCCGACTTAGCTTCTAGATTTGGTGATGGCTGCGTCGAACTACTCTTATCAGTTCGTCTCTGAAATTTGCTTAGGCGGACTTACCAAGTTGTTACTACTTGTTTTTTTCGGCGAGTTTATCCGCGTCTTTTTTGGAGCAGGGGCTTTAGACGGTTGCTCTTCGGGCCGGTTACCATTGGCTTCTGCGTCTCTATTTCTTTTGACGGACGGGATAGAAGATCTGTTCTTGTCGATCGCTAGTACTGCTTTTTGCTTTCCTTCTCGGACAGTGTTCTCTTCTGTAAGGATTATATCCGTTTGCGAAGATGTACTCACTTCCCTTTTTTACTTCTAAGGTTCTTTATCTGTTCACGGAGTTCAGATATCTCATTCCGTAGATCAGCGACCTCAGATTCCGCCTCGCGGAAAACAGTTTTTATGAGCGTACCCATTTTCTTAATTTCTCCATGGACGTTGTGCTTCTCCCTGTAGAAATCAATTAGACCGTCAATTTTTATCCCAAGTTGTAGAATTTTGGTATTCTCGTGTTTGTCACTGCTATTCTGGGGATCCGACTCCCTGCACCGTAACTTCTTCATTCATTTTGTTTCCCTCCATATTAGATTTTTAAAGAGTATCCACCTCCTGTCAGTTTTTTTAAAGGACCATAGTGGTCAATGTGAATTGTCTTAAAGGGTTCTTTAACTTTTGGGTATACTGTGCCTTCCTTTTTACCAGTCAGTGGGGAGAAATGTATTCCTTTTAAGCAATTGCTAATGTGATTTTTTATTTTGGATTTCATGCAAGGAAATCAATACTTACTTTACTTAACGGGCTCGCGACCCGTGGAGAGTCCCTGCCTGAGACACTGCAGCCTTCCATCCTCTGCGATCCCGGGCACGCTGCTTCCAGACCAAGCGCTCTGGCATCCGCGATGGCTTGGCCTTTGAAACGGAGGTTCGGTCTTCCTTGTCGTCTCGAACCTGGCGGCTGGGATTCGAAGATCCTCTTAGCTGGAGCATTATTGTCCATTCGCTCGATGTGGCCGAGCCAATGTAGTCGACGTATTTTGGCCTTTTGGACTACATCCACATCTTGGTACAGCTCATAGAGTTCGCGGTTGTATCTTCTCCTCCATTCGCCCTCCTCGCACACAGGACCAAAAATCCGCCGAAGAATTTTTCTTTCGAAGGAGCCCAGTATCAGCTCTCCCTTCCTGCTTATCGTCCAGCACTCGGCGCCATAAAGCAGAACTGGCAGGATAAGGGTTCTGAAAAGCATACATTAGGATATATATATACTCCTTCGTGTTAGGAGTTTTGAACCCAATTGTTTTGCTAAGCCGAAGTAGCAGCGGTTTCGTAGGGTAATTCTTCGCCTGATCTCCACTAAGATGTTATTTGTGGAGTTCATGTTTACTCCTTAACTACCTCGAAATTGTTGCTATCAATAGTGACGTTCTGTCCTAGGCGGTGGACAGATACTTGTTTGTTTGTTGATAGCATGTACTTAGTCTTGTCCTCATTTACTACAAGACCAACCAATTTCGCCTGTTCTTCAATCGCCGTAAACGCCTCTATCACGGCACGCTGGGAGCAACCGATGACATCAATATCGTCTGCATACCCCAGTAGCTGGACGGATCTGTTGAAGATAGTGCCTTCCGTGTTGACACTTGTCTTGCGCACTATCTGCTCTAACACGAGATTGAAGAAGTCACATGACAGTGCGTCTTCTTGCCCAAATCCGGTGCATGTTTGGAATAGTTCGGAGGAACTACGGGTGTTCTCCAGCGTCACGCTACACAGCTGGATCAGTTTTGCCGGGATCTCGAATTTGGCCATAAATTCTACTGACGATGAATGCTATCACATGCGGCTTTGAAGTCGATGAATAGGTGGTGAGTCTCGACTTGAAATTCATTGGTATTTTCCAGGATTTGCCTCAGTGTGAAAATTTGGTCTGTAGTCGATCTGCCGGGAGGGAAACACACTGGTACGTGCCCAAAGTAATTTGGATAGGATCTTGCAAGACATAGGATCGCCTTTCTTGTAGATGGGGCATATGGAGCTGATAGTCCAGTCATCGGGCATACTTTCTTCCACCCATACTTGGTTAATGATTTGGTGCATGCGCCCTACTAAAACATCACTACCGTATTTGAAGAGCTCCGCTGGTAAACCATCAGTGCCGGCATCCTTCTTGTTCTTTAGCTTTTTTATTGCTAAGCCAACTTCTTCTATACTGGGTGGTGGAACTGGATCTTCATTGACTGTATGTGGGTTCTCTTCTTGCCCTATCACTCTCTCAACATGATGCCCATTTAGCGGCTGCTGGAAGTGCTGCTTAAACACATCTACTATTCCCTGCGCTTCGGTGACTAGGTTTCCATCACTCTTTCGAAGAGCCTGCATTCCGGTCTTGAAGCCAGCAGCCAGTTGCTTGGCTTTCTTGTAGAACCGGATGTTGCTTCGTTCGCGGGACTCTTCGATCTCCTTGAGCTGGGAGACTGCGTAGGCCCTCTTCTTTCTACTCATCGTACCAAGGGCTTTTTCTCTGGGGTGGCTAGTACCCTAAGGTGGTTTCGGCGACCTCTTTGATGATGTCGCGATACTGGGACCACTGGGTGTTGGCATCTGTGGTAGGTGAATACACTGCGGAGAGTTTCTCACTCAGGCGCTCTTTGTGGACTCTGGCTACTCCAGGTGTGCTAAGGCGTCCAACGTCGAATTTCTTCTTCTGGGCGGAACGCAGTTTCTTCTCGTGGGATAATTGAGCTCTGAACTTAGCTGCAACAAGGAAATGGTCAGAGTCGACGTTTGCCTCGCGGAATGTGTGCACGTTGAGGATGTTGGATGCGTGCCTCGCGTCGATTAGCACATGGTCGACTTGGTTGGCGGCTCGACCGTCTGGAGAGCGCCAGGTTGCTGTGTGGATCCTTAGCCTTGGAAACCTAGTGCTACTTATCACCGTATTACGAGCTGCCGCGAAGTCAGTTAGTCGGTAACCGTTGTCTGTGGTCGTTTCCTGGATTCTGTGCTTACCAACTAACCGGCCAAAGATGTTTTCCTTTCCGATTTTAGCATTGAAGTCCCCGAGCACAACTTTGACATCGTACTCCGGACAGGCTCCGTAGGCTCCATCCAGGAGGTCATAAAACTCCTCCTTGATAGGGTCTTCAGCCTTGTCGGTAGGGGCGTGTGCACATATTAGGCTTATATTTTGGAAAGTAGCTTTGATGCGGATCACAGCTAGGCTTAAAGTCAGTAACTTTTGTCCTAAGCCGATTTCCCACGACGAATCCGCATCCTAATACATTCAATCTTTTATGGCAGCTGTAATAAATATCGCAATTTTTCCTTTTCATCATACCTGATCCTATCCATCGTATCTCCTGGACCTGGGGTGTACAGCGCTCTCACGTTCCAGGTACATACTCTTAAATCGTTGTCCGTTGACGTTCCGGGTCTAGTTGCCGTTTGAGGGAAATCGTTATCCGAGGCTTCACGTGTCTCTCCCATAACTAGTCTTTTTTTACATGGTCGGGAAGTTACCCCGACGGCACAACCCCCAACCTTAACCCACTTTGGGATGTGAGTGCTGCTGTTGGCCCATTAAGGGTTCATCCGCCACCAACTCTTCTCCAGCACCCTGGCTCGGCATTGGAAATCCCTATAGACCTGGTATCCGAATATGTCAGAGCAGCTCTATAGGGATAACACTAAATAGTTCGGCCTGACTGGAACTGTATAAGCCACCGTTGGTTCCATCTAGGGAACTCCTCCGCTGCCGTCTGGTACCAGAGGAGGTGTCTTAGTGAGAAAACAACACTCCTCCTCCCTCTTTTGTCTGCTGCCACCAACGACCTTCCAAAGGGGTTGGTTACCCAATCTGCAGTCGAGGTACTAGGAACCCACCAGTCACCACGTGGAGGTGAGAGTAGGAGTTGATAGTGAGAGGCTAGGTGAGAACGATTGTGTTCTCATGACATCGCATCACTACCCTTTAAAACCGGCCAAGGAAACCAATACGTTTTCCTTAAAAAGTTGTAATATATTTCAACACCAACTTGGCATAGAGCATCGTGGTGGGTCTGTATCACATTTCTTACCATCTGCGCTGGAACATAAAAGTAGACCTTCTTATTTATTTTACGATAGACGAGACCGTTTATCAATTCATAGCAAGGACTTTCTCTTTTCCCTAGCATATCAACTAGCCCCCTTATGACCGAATCTTTTTGTTGAGATGCAGCCAGGACATGCTCAAAAGACTCCGGTTCAATAACTAGTATGTTGTGACACCTGCTGAGAGCGTCGACGTGACCCATTCGTTTACCATCCCTATGATCGATTGAGTAATCATATTCTTGCAGCTCTAAGGCCCAACGAGAGATCCTTGGATTCAGAAGCTTTTTACTGAGGGTCAGCGTCAGGCTCTTACAGTCAGTAATAATTTTGAATTTAATACCTGTCAACTAAATCCTAAACCGCCTGAGCGCATAAATAATAGCTAGAGTTTCTAGCTCGTAAGAGTGATATTTAGACTCTGGAGCTGTGGCACGTTTCGAAAAGAAAAAGATAGGGTGCAAACGTTTATCTTCCTGGCGCTGTAAGAGCACTAAGCCAAATCCAAAGCTGCTTGCATCGCAGTGCAATTCTGTATCTGCGTTTGGATTGTATGTATATGCTTAGTAATGGTGCATTAAGTAACTTTTTCTGGAGCATATCGAAAACCATCAATTCTTTTTCCGCAAAAAGAAATTCGGCATCTTTTTTTACTAGATCGTACAACGGTTTAGAAATGATTGAAAAGTCCTTAATAAATTTACGGAAATATGAGCATAAGCCTAAAAAGGAATGCAAGTCTTTGGTGTTTGTAGGTCTAGGAAATTCTTTTACAGCTCGTAACCCATCCGCATTTGGCCCTATACCGTTTGCAGAAACCTCATATCCCAAATATGTTATTCTTTTCAAGACAAATGAGCACTTATCGAGCCGTAGCTGTAAATTGTGTTTTGTAACTATTTCCATTTCACCTTCTAGTACCTTAAAATGTTCCGCTATAGTTTCCGTAGCAATAAACAGATCGTCAATATAAATTAAGATTTTTCCCGATATTATGAGATTTCTAAAAATTAAATTGATATAATATATACCTTTGGAAAACGGCCGACCCATTTTTGAGCCCAAACGGCAGTCGCAAGAACTCGAATTGGCCTAATGGAGTAACAAATGCGGTATGTTTGATTGACTCGAGTGACATTTTAACGTGTTGAAATGCACTTTTTAAGTCTAATAAAGAAAAGTACTTTTTGAGTCGCAAAGTGCCTAATTGATCCTCTATTAAAGGTATTGGAAAATTATCCTTAACTGTAATGCTGTTTAATTTACGGAAATCAATGCACAACCTCAATTACCCCGACTTTTTCTTTACTAAAACAATTGGTAATGCAAAAGGCGATTTGCTTTCTCTGATAACATTCTTATCTATCAAATCATCTAACATTCTTTGCAATTCAAATTTATGGGTATACCGTATACGGTAACCGTCTTGGAGCACAATTAAAAACCTTATTCCTAACAGTCAGTAAAATTTTCATTTCAAAATCGAAAACCTCACTTGAAAAATCTTCAGTATTCGAAATATTACTGCTCCCAGAAACCAAATTTGTTATTTTTACTTTCTCCTCATAGCTTAATTTTTCGTTAATGTTTAAAGAAATTTCATTGCAATCGTTGCACGTATCAATATTTAGAATTTCGTTATTTTCCTTTTCAAAGGTATTACTTTCAATTTCCTCGATTTCATTTTGTTCGTAATCTAAAGTTAATTTAATATTAGCTTTTTGCAAAAAGTCTCTTCCTAAAATTATAACATTTTTCTTTGTATCGTTTTTAACTACATATAGATATAAGTTGATATATAAATTATCTTCCTTAATTTTGCAAAATACCTTACCATAAACTACTAACTTGCTGCTATTGATGCCGATGAAGTCCTGCGCTCCAGACTCTAAAGTTGTCATCATATATGGTTGGACATATTTCAGCTGAACAAAGCTAATAAGGCTTCCTGTTTCAATCATCGTCATCGCATTCATCCTTGTACTAATTGCCTCAGGATCGTCGCTGATAAATTCATACTCGAAGACGCCATGGAAGTCTTGTAAGAATGAAGGACTGGAACTGTTGCTGGTTAACTCGTTGTTTTGATGCATCATCACAGAGGTTGATTGTGGACAGTCTTTGATAATATGCCCCATTTTTCCGCAACGAAAACATGAGCCCTTATCCCTGCGTGGCTTTGGACAATTGGTGACGATATGCCCAAAGTCATTACAGTTGCAACACTTGATGCTGATTTTGTTGCGTGCTTGTTGTACAATCTTTGGTTGTATCGGAGTTCTGATATAACCACTCGTACTCGTCAATGATGAATGTTGAAATTCTGGTCGCATTTTCTCGTATTTTCTCAAGGCGGCTTTCAATTCGGACATGTAGTTGGCTTGTTTATTAACCATTGAATCAGGTATACCTTTGATTATATAATTTATTATGTCCTGCTCCTCAATGTCTGCTGCACTGCCGATTTCCTGCATAGTTAAAACATACTGCTGGTAATTCTCATCGTTCTGTTTTTTGCGATTACGCAACGAGTTGTGCACATCAGAAGCTGTTGAGTGCTGATTAAACTCACGGAGTAATGCTTTTTTTACTTCGATCCAAGAATGGCATGATGTTGATCTTAGAAATAGTTTGGCGGTAGTTTGTAGATGATTTTGGATTCTTCAAACGCTTTGATCCACCTCGCGATAGGAAAGTTGTCGTCGCCGGAAAATGTTGGAAGAGAATCCTCTATATCTCTGAAGCTAACACTGTCAGTTACTGAAGATGGCCAGTCTCTTCTGTAATTTCTTCCTTCCTCTTTACCACTTGCCGCAAAGTCTCCAGCTGTTGGGTTACCAGCCTATTCTCCTCTTCCAGCTCCGAGAATTTTCATCCTCACTTATGCCATCAAGGACAGCCGCCGGAAAATACTCTTCCATCTGGACATCAGTGATTTGCTCGATTGCTTGCTCCAAATGAATTTTCAATGATGCTTTCACTCCAGTTGTAGATAAACCAAGTTCGGCTAACTTGTCTTTTAATTGTGGAACAGTTGCAATTTGCAAAAATCTCGTAGCGCGTGATGCCATTGTAATGACTAGTTAGTTGCAATTTTTTTCGTAATTAATTCACCAAATTGATGCAAATAGTGTGTATAACATAAAATCACACGCAACATAAAGGTTCATAAAGTTTCATAAATCAATTAAACTTGCAATAGTTTTGTGACATAAAATGACAGACGTTTGTACACTAATCCCACTTCTGATTTAATTATAAGACATACAGTGTAAAAGAACAACACACGAGACGACGATTCTGGGTACAGTCTTTATTGCAACTAACTTGATCTCCTTTCGACAAATATCAGCTAAGCTTAACAACGAATGGTTTTCGGCAAACAATGAAATACGGTAACCTTATATACCTACGAGGAAATATGAAGGTTAAACTGTCTAATCGTTCGATCTATGATCTCGTTGTGTATTATTTCACTTAAGATACACTAAGTCGCTAAGCGAGCATGTAGGTGCATGGATCTGAAGCGATAGGGTGATCAGATCAGTGTATTATTTTAAGATCGCAAAACTATTTGCCTAATGCAATTTAGTTTAAATTGGCTTCTTACAAATGTGTAGTTGAAAAAAAAGTATCCGAACGATCAAAAGCGTTATCGTTTTTGGACAATCACGTTTCTGGATGTACTCGGTCGAATGGCAGAAGCTGGGATTGCCGATTGCCCACATTCTGCTTTGGTTAATATGGTTGATTGAGAGAATCTGACCTGACTAACTCGATTTAATTATCAGCGCGGAAAAAAACGATAAAGAAGCCGGCCCGGAAATCTATGAAGTTTCTATGCATTGAACTCAATTTAATTCCAAGTGAGTTTCATTCGTTCAATAGAGAGGTTCAACTATCAAAAGGGATGTTAATAATTTAATCAAATTCAGGCGGTATACCTATATAATTATTTATACATAAGTTAATACAATGTCTCAGATATTTTGAACAAATTGATTTAATTAGACAGAATGAAATGAATGACAGATAGAACACAAATCTATTTATAACTAGAGGACTCTGAAATCGGCGAGAGGACGCACTTACAATAAAGCTTTAAACATAATATTATACACCGCAATATACCCACCTCCTTGAATCCACAACCTCTCAAATTCACCAACGTCAAGCTTGTGTAACATACTACATACTGGACCCCAGTTCTCAAAAATTCTCGCATGCGTTTATCTGTCAAAATCCCCTATGCGATGCGATAAACTGAAATTTGCAATTCCCGAAATCCGTATACAAGCATTTCGCTTCGAATTGTAATCGTCTGCCTTTTTGTAACGAAATTAAAAAAAAAGGTGGATTCTACTCCATTATCCATGCGCAACCAAATCAGCCCACAAGGAAAAAAAAACTTTGAGAGCCAACCCGTACACATAAACAATAAATAATGTTACGAGTGGAAATACAAGGGTCCATTTTAGTGTGACGACACACGGGGAAGGAGTGTTAACACCACAAATAAATATCCAGTTCAGTACTTCTAATTTTTCTGATGTTGGTTATATTATAGAATGTACAGGAGAGAGCGAGATGTAAATATACAAAGTCTATTTCTATACTTAATTGATAAGGGGATTAGGAGATAGAATTCAGCACTCCGTTAATTACTACATCCCTTATGTAATCACTTATATACTGCACTAATTCGTATCCTGATATAAGAAAAAAGATAATTTTTTATTACGTTACTTATTAAAAAAAAAAACAAACAATTTCTTTTTATCCCAAAAACTTTCTGGTAAAATTATCAAAAATACTAGGAAAAATAATTCATTTCTCAATGTAACACTTGACTTACCCCTTTTACTTTACGCTTTCCCTTGCTTTTTGGATTGAACGAATGATGACTGCAGGTGTCGATGGTGTGCACAGCATAACCTGAGTGCTAAAAAATTAACGGGGAAAAAGAACCAAAATTCCGCACATTACGGCAACTACCAATTATTAATTGATTTTTGCCATTTAATATTAAAAATTTCAATATAGTAGGTATTTGTTTTTTTTTTTTTTTTTTTTTCACCACAAACACGTTCATTTAACTATTTCGTTTTGCAACAAAAATCAGGCGATCCAAAGTAGATCTAACCAAAGCACAAAGCTCTTCTTATATTCGGAAGCTGCTTAACTACGGGATGGGGAAAAAGGGGGGGTAATTAAAATGCGGAAAACGTGGATTGACTGCTGTCTAGCATCGACAAATATTAAGTCATCAGAGCAATTGGTAGTGCAAACCAACATACGAGCATACACACTACAGAGCAGTAGACAACATTTTATAGCGGCACAATAAAATGAATAACCAACGGGCAGCCAGATGACCCGCAATAAAATCAACATCAAAAAAACCCAGTGCGATATCATCACAAGCAACAAGCGCCGTACCTTTTCATTACGCGGCGCAACGAAGGAGCAGAGGAAGAAGAACAGCCGATAACCCTACCATCAAAACGATGCAAACGGGACCTGCGACCGAAATATACAGGCACACAGCAGCTGTATATAATCCAGCAGAAACAAAACGAGCGTCTCTTAATGTGCAAAACCCGGGCAGTGCAGTTTAAACTTTAAAATACAGTCCACTATATTTTTTTGGGAAAAATAAAAATCAATTTTTGTTATTTACATTTATGACAGTATATTTTTTTTTTATCTAAACATTTGGCCCTGATCGAGCCACATAAAGAATAAGTGCTGTGGGAAAACAATAACTTGTGCGTAAAAATAACATTGTGCTTAATTGAGCTATTTGTGCTTCTACAAAAATAAATTATATTGTTTTAATCAGTGTGTGCAACGAGCCATTGTGTTAGAAAATTTGTGCCTCTGCACGAGGAAAATAATATCGTGCATTTTGTGCGTCAACGAGCTATTGTGCTAAGATCAGACTTTGTGATTGTGCTGAAACAAAAGGTGCTTGCTCATTCCATACGCAATTTCGGTGGCTTCCGAAGGGTCGACCTGAGTTACTGAAAGTGTGTACGGTCTCACGGAAATAGAAAATAAAAAAGTGCAAGAGCCTATAATGGGAGACACAGTGCGCAGAGACGTCTTTCCACCTCAGTTCCTTGCGTGCTCTCGGACTGGACATCACGACGTGGGACCCTATCATAGTTAACATTCTGAGAACAAGACTGGATCCGGAGACCAACCATGCATGGCAGATGACAAGGGAGCACATCCTCCCAAGATGCAAGATCGCTACGCTCAAAGAGTTCCTCACATTTTTAGAGCGAAGAGCGAGCGCGATGGACTCAACGTCTTTTGACCAGACGTTCAAGAAGGTGGAAGTCCTCAAGGAGCGCAACGATAGAAGTGCAGCTAAACCGAGCAAACCTTGGGTACCGCTAAAGTGCCCCCTGTGCAAATCACCGCATCCACTATATCGTTGCTCCGATTTCCTGGCGCTTTCCATACAAGGCAGGAATACAGAAGTGCGAAAGTGGAAGTTGTGTGCAAACTGCTTGAAATCCGGACATTTCGCGCAAAACTGTCCACAAGGAGCATGTCGCAAATGCGACAAGAAACACAACAGTGTCCTATGTGCAGAGCAACACTCAGTTAGCACCAACATCGCGATCACAGCCGTCCCAGAGCAACAACGGCCAATTGCTTCAACATCAAGGGAGCAACCAGAGGCATAACAACCAGTGCGTAACCTGCCTATCCAAACAATGGTAGGTCAGGTCATGCCACCGAAGAGTGACATCGACACCAGAACCAGAGCAGAGCGTCAGAGCAGCAGTGCAGAGCAGCGAAACAGCGCAGATGAGCAACATAGTGCAGAGCGAACCAGTGCGTTGTTGGCAACAGCACGTATAAAGGTGAAGGTTGGAGCAGGGCAAGCATTTCAGGCCAGAGCACTTCTCGACAGCGGAAGCCAAGTCAACCTCATCACCGAGCAGTGCATCCAGAGAATGGGCATATCCAAACACAAATGCGAACTGGAAGTGTGCGGAATCGGAGCCGAAACAAACATGAGACTAACTGGTGTCGTGCAAATCACCATATTGTCAGAAGCAGATCCGAACTTCTCTTTGAGCTGCGAGACGTTCATCATCAAGAGAATATCCTCTTGCCTTCCGATGACAGACGTTCCCCAAGGGCAAGTTATTGAGATGAGCAACATGAAATTGGCGGATCCAATGTATAACAAACCCGCCAGAATCGAGCTTTTACTTGGAGCACAAGTATGGGCAGACGTCATTAAGCGCAACATCAAAAGGCACCAGACCGGATTGACGGCACAGGATACTCATCTTGGATGGATCATTTTTGGGCAGTTGCGACTAAACGAGGGACGAGCACTCAGAGCAATGGTTGCAACAGAAGAATCTCCAGATGCGCTATTGGACGAGAACCTCAAACGATTCTGGGAGATGGAAGAGCTGAGCAGAGCACCAACGATGTCAGCGGATGATCAATGGGTCGAGGACAATTTTCGAGCAACGCATTATCGAGACCCATCCGGAAGATACGTCGTTACAATCCCCATCAATCCGAGTGCAATGAGCTTGGGAAACTCGAAAGCTGTAGCCATGAAGCGATTCCTACAACTTGAGAAGAGATTGTGCACAAACCAAGAGCTGAGGGATAAATACACGAGTTTTATGCGTGAGTACCAAGCGCTGGATCACATGAGGCCAGTCAACAACAGGGAGCCGAGAGCAGATGGGATGACATACTATATTGCCCATCATTGTGTCACCAAGAAATTCCGTGTGGTTTTTGACGCGTCGTGCAAAACCGACAATGGTGTTTCGTTGAACGACCTACAACTGCCAGGAGCAAAACTTCAGGACGAATTGGCAGCAATTATCACCAGATTCCGGTGCTTCAAGGTGGCCATAACCGCAGATGTCCAGAAGATGTACAGGCAAGTGCGAATAGACCCAAGCCAGTGGGATCTACAGAGAATATTCTGGAGAGAGCATCCAGACGACGAGCTTCGAGAATTCTGTCTAACAGTGGTCACATACGGCATGACATCGAGCAGCTTCAATTCCATCAGAGCACTAAATCAATGTGCAGAGGACCGCAAGGAGAAGTATCCGCTAGCATATGAAGCAATAACCAAAAACTTCTATGTTGATGACATGCTGTCTGGAGCAGATGACGATGATGGAGCCATTGCATTGGGCAACGAAATAATTTCATCGCTACGTGCAGGCGGTTTTGAGCTCGCCAAGTATATGTCATCAAGCGAAAATCTGCGATCTGAGCTGTGCAGTGCGATGAACTGTATGAACGAGCTAACCATTGCTGAGGGTTTCAACGAATCTATACTTGGCCTGGTATGGAACTCCGCAACAGACGAAATCCAATTTAAAGTACGCGTCGACGATGGGAGTCGAAAGTTGACTAAGCGAGCAGTCGTCAGCGAGATTGTGCGTGCCAAAATCTTTATTCAGGATTTGTGGCGCTCAGGAGTACAGTGGGATGAGCAGATACCTGCAGCCATGGTTCCTGAGTGGGAATCTTTTTGCGAGCAGCTACCACACTTGGCACATATAAGCGTCCCTAGGTGGATGGGCACAGAACGAGTGAGAAAAATAAAGCTTCATGGATTTGCTGATGCATCCACCAGAGCAGTCGTCTATCTGAGATCCACCTCGAGCAACGGTGAGACGAGCTGTATCCTGGTAGCTTCAAAAACCAGGGTAGCGTCTTTGAAGACAATCTCCATACCGAGATTAGAGTTGTGTGCAGCCCATCTCTTGTGAAAATTATATACTTATTATATTAAATTATATACCGATTCAATGATGACATTATTTTGGTTTACCAAAATTCCATTCGAACTCAAAACGTTCGAAGCTAACAGAGTCAGCGCTATACAAGAGATGACTGGGAGCCAACCTCCGTCAACTTGGCAGAGCACATATGTCAAAAATCGATTTTGAATAGGCCTGAATTATGTGCTAATTATGTGCTAATTTTGTGTTAAGTTTTTGATTTTTGTGCTCCTACGGTTTCCGAGAAAATCTACCTTGAAAAGTGCTCTGCCAAGTTGACGTCAAGCCAGCAGAGCACATAGTTAAATCTGGCGAAAAATAAAAAAATGTGTATGCCATATTGATGCCTGATTTATGTGCTTTTTTGTGTTGAAATTCCAGCTTCATAGCTCAAGCCGTTTAGCTAGAAATCGCATTACAAATCCCTATTCTAACAAGTTCATAGAAAACTGTTAACGCAAATCCTAAATACGGGCGAAAATCGAAAAAATAGAAAGCACAACTATATCTCTGATTTATGTGCTTATGATTTACTAAGTCATTGATTTTTGTGCTGTCCTAATTTAGCCTCTAATCCAAATTTTAGGTTTGGCTCTGTTAGTAAAAGACCTTTTACAGAGCTCTGCCAAAAATTTCAGCGCCAAAAAAGAAAAATCACAATGCAGAACGACGACATTGTGGCGCCATAACAAAAGCAGCACCTAAAAATAGAAATATATGTCGTCATTTTAAGGCAAATACAATCCAAATAAACAGGCGCACAGCAATTATAGTAGGTATGGGTAGAATAATCCTTGCAAAATAAATACATTTCCTTTGCGCACAGGTAGGTAGGTTGTGTAGTATGCGTGAATCAACACATATGAACCCAGGCAAATGTTGTTATGGCTGGCTGGCTGGGTAGCCATGCATGGCGGAAAAGGAAACAAATTGTGTGAATCTGTGAGGGTGAGGATGTTTGTCGAAAATAAAGTAGCCGTAGGTTGTTAATATTATGTCCGCCTGGTGTAATAATTTTGATCGCATCTGAATGAGGATCGACATTGTGGCGCCTCTAGTGCACATTCATATTAAAAAAAACGTGGTTCGCATACAGGATAGAATGCTTACCATCTGGTCTGGGGCTGGAAGGGGTGGGAAAGGAAAGGAATCCACAAAAAAATGACCGTGAGGAATTTCTTGTGGATGTGTGCATGGGTTTGTAAATCAAAACAATACAAAGCATTAGTGGAAACAAAAAGTAGGCGTGTATATTAAGTTTTTTAAGCGAAATATAGCTACGAATTATGTGCTCCAAGAATTGACACACATTCCCCTATGGTATTTGTTTTGGTTATTGTTTTTGCAGGACTAAGAAAGTATGTGAATTGTCGGTACATTTTGTGGCTGACCAACAACGATCGTACCAGGCAAACAGCTTAAGGACACATATACAGAATTAGCTGCGAAAGCACTGTCTCAGGGTAGATTATTGGGGGTGTAAGTTCGAGATTTTGTTTAATCCTTGAAAAGGAGAGAGAATGAGACGGGGAATTTAGAGCAGCAATAAGCAATACGATTCCTAGTTGTATTTGTAAGAAAAAGGGATAGGTCAGTGGGTAAAAAATGGTGTCTGCATGTATAGTAGGTATAAGTAGCTGTATGTTCTTCTGATCGTTGCTGCTATTAGTTAGCACAAATTCGAAGATGTGAAATGGGTGGAATATAGGCGATATAATGTTATTCGCGTGTGCCGCAAAATGGATACCGATCGACATACCTACATTTTTGTTTTTTAGACTCATTTTAAATCAGACGAATTAGATTCACTTAGGTATAATTTAAAATACATAGGTAATTGCAGTTCGTTTAGAAAAGTTTGCGTGATCATATTCACATTCAGTGATGGGGTTACAGATGTGCATAGATGTGCACAAACAAAAAATCGTGGGTAGGTATAGGTATGTCGCCATTAATGCTAAGGCCCCATAAAAAAAACAAATAATTGAAAAGATTTTGATGACATTCAGTTTGTCGCAGCCATATTACCATTATCACATAGGTATCTACTTGCATAAAAGGAAATGTCGATTTTCGACCACAAGCGGTACTAGTGTAGAGAATATACATTCGATCAATTGAAATTATATTATGGAATATAGGTAGGTATAAACATCCCCAAAAGCTAATTAATAAAGTCACATGGGCCGCCCATACCAGCGTTACCACAAGGAAAAAAATATTTAGGGCCTTTCTAAGGGCCATTTCCAAAAAGTGTGGGCCTCCAGTCTTTACAGAACACTTTCCAATAAATATAAAGCAATAGGTACAAGATACAAAAAAAAGTCGTATTATTATTTACTATGACGGGTACACACGAAAACGAAACGTCAGTCAGAATGAATGAATTCAGTGTCGCTTTCAATATGTAAACTTGTTTATGGAGAAAACTCACTGCTTATTTTTCTGATGAAATAAGAAAGTCTGCTTTTTAGAATATTTTGTTTGAGTAATAAAAAAAAAGATATACTGGCCATTTCGTGTTGGCCTCAAGCCAAGGGCCCAAATAAAAACAGAGGGCCGAATGGCCCGATCGGGCACATTGTGGCAACGCTGGCCCATACCTACCTACAAATCTGAAATATTTGTAGGTACCTAATATCATCTGCTAACTAGGGTGCATTATATGACCATTGCATTTGATTGGCCTAATTTGTTGTTTGCTTAAACTGTCTCATACAGCATGCTCCAACTGTCATCCACAACAACATTTACAAAAAAAATATTAAAATATGTAGACATTTCAATACAAACCGAATCCATTTTACCAGGCCAGCAGAAATTATAAAAGGTAGCTATGATTATCTAGAATAATCCTCGAATAGGAGCAACGATCAGAAGGACATACAAGCTACCTACACAACATATGCAGCCACCATTTTTTTACACACTAGCCTATCGTTTTTTCATACAACTTACAATCGTATTTCTTAATGCTTCCCTAAATGCCCGTCTCATTCTCTCTTTTCTTTGAAAGGATTAAAAAAAGAAATCTCGTTCAACAAAGCATTCTTTTACGGAACGATGCACAATATACGTACTCACACCCCCAAACATCTACCCTGAGACAGTGCTTTCGCAGCTAATTCTGTATATGTGTCCTTAAGCTGTTTGCCTGGTACGATCGTTGTTGGTCAGCCACAAAATGTACCGACAATTCACATACTTTCTTAGTCCTGCAAAAACAATAACCAATACAAATACCATAGGGGAATGTGTGTCAATTCTTGGAGCACATAATTCGTAGTTATATTTCGCTTAAAAAACTTAATATACACGCCTACTTTTTGCTTCCACTAATGCTTTGTATTGTTTTGATTTACAAACCCATGCACACATCCACAAGAAATTCCTCACGGTCATTTTTTTGTGTATTCCTTTCCTTTCCCACCCCTTCCAGCCCCAGACCAGATGGTAAGCATTCTGTCCTGTATGCGAACCGCGTTTTTTTTAATATGAATGTGCACTAGAGGCGCCACAATGTCGATCCTCATTCAGATGCGATCAAAATTATTACACCAGGCGGACATAATATTAACAACCTACGGCTACTTTATTTTCGACAAACATCCTCACCCTCACAGATTCACACAATTTGTTTCCTTTTCCGCCATGCATGGCTACCCAGCCAGCCAGCCATAACAACATTTGCCTGGGTTCATATGTGTTGATTCACGCATACTACACAACCTACCTACCTGTGCGCAAAGGAAATGTATTTAATTTGCAAGGATTATTCTACCCATACCTACTATAATTGCTGTGCGCCTGGTTATATGGATTGTATTTGCCTTAAAATGACGACATATATTTCTATTTTTAGGTGCAGCTTTTGTTATGGCGCCACAATGTCGTCGTTCTGCATTGTGATTTTTCTTTTTTGGCGCTGAAATTTTTGGCAGAGCTCTGTAAAAGGTCTTTTACTAACAGAGCCAAACCTAAAATTTGGATTAGAGGCTAAATTAGGACAGCACAAAAATCAATGACTTAGCAAATCATAAGCACATAAATCAGAGATATAGTTGTGCTTTCTATTTTTTCGATTTTCGCCGGTTTTAGGATTTGCGTTAACAGTTTTCTATGAACTTGTTAGAATAGGGATTTGTAATGCGATTTCTAGCTAAACGGCTTGAGCTACGAAGCTGGAATTTCAACACAAAAAAAGCACATAAATCAGGCATCAATATGGCATACACATTTTTTTATTTTTCGCCCGATTTAACTATGTGCTCTGCTGGCTTGACGTCAACTTGGCAGAGCACTTTTCAAGGTAGATTTTCTCGGAAACCGTAGGAGCACAAAAATCAAAAACTTAACACAAAATTAGCACATAATTAGCACATAATTCAGGCCTATTCAAAATCGATTTTTGACATATGTGCTCTGCCAAGTTGACGGAGGTTGGGAGCCACCCCTGGAAACATGTGTCATCGGGCGAAAATCCAGCGGACCTAGCCACGAGAGGAATTGCAGCAGCGCGTCTGAAGGACGCAACAATATGGTTGGAAGGCCCACACTGGCTGAAGGGCTCGGATCAAGAGTGGCCAAATGTGCAGCCGTCTCTTACAACAAAACAAAGAGCAGGAGCAAACGCAGCTTTAAAACCAGTAATTGTTGGAAGACTGATTAAAGGTGCAGCAACCGAGCTAACAATCAACGATACTAGTTTGTTGGAGCGCAGATCAACATTGAGGGGCGTCCTAAGGGTGACGTCTTTGGTACTCCGTTTCGCCCGGAAGAGCAGTGAGCAGAAACCCAAAGGAGCAATAACGCCAATCGAGCAGGAACAAGCCCTTACATACTGGGTAAAGGTAACGCAGCAACAGGCGTACAGCGAGGAGTTGCAGCAGTTAAAATGCGGACAGCCGGTAAACAAATCGAGCAGCATCGCGACTCTAGCCCCGTTTGTCGACGCAAATGGAGTTATAAAAGTAGGAGGCCGACTACAAGATGCAGAACTACCATATTCCAGCATCCATTAAGTAGTTCTAACCTCCAAGAGCAAGTTGAGCAGTCACATCATAAGGGAAGCGCATCAAAGAACAATGCATGGCGGAGTGCAACTGAGTATCCAGTACATTCGACAGCAGTTTTGGATGCCAACCTTAAGGCGAGCAGTAAAATCCCAGATAGAGAAGTCCGTCATCTGTTTCCGCCAGAAGCAGATTGTAGCAGAGCAGCTAATGGGCAGTCTACCAAAAGATCGTGTGCAAAGAGCAATTGCATTCAAGCACAGCGGCGTGGACTACGCCGGGCCAATTCAAATCAAGGCCAGAGCAGGCCGATCAAAGATCATCGAGAAGGGCTATGTAGCAGTTTTCGTGTGCATGGTGACCAGAGCGATTCACTTAGAGCTAGTGAGCAACCAATCGTCGGAAGCATGTATCGCCGCTTTCCATCGCTTTACTGGACGACGAGGTGCTTGTGCAGTGCTTTGGAGCGATAATGCCACTACATTTGTTGGCGCAGATCGACAACTGAGGCAGAGTGCCGAGCGAAGGGGGGAGCAACTTCCCCTGGAGCAGATACGAGCCATGGGAACGCAATGGAAGTTCATTGTGCCAGGTGCACCACACACTGGAGGCATCTGGGAAGCCGGCGTGAAGTCTCTGAAACACCACCTGCGCAGAGTGATGTTTACGTTTGAGACTTTGGCGACGACACTTGTGCAAATTGAGGCATGCCTCAACTCGCTACCTCTGAGCGCATTATCGGACGATCCAGGTGACCTCGCAGTACTCACACCCGGACATTTCCTCATTGGCGAATAAATTGTGCAACCACTTATAACCACAATACATCAAATACATCAAATGCAACAACATTTCTGGAAGAAATGGAGCGAGGAATACATCCACACACTACAGCAGCGATTCAAGTGGAGAGCAGAGCGTGACAACATAGTAGTTGGCGACTTGGTACTGGTCGAGCAGGAGAACATGCCACCAACGGTATGGCCCCTAGGAAGAGTCACCGCAGTTCATCCTGGCAGAGATGGACTTATACGCAGCGCAGACATAAAAATGGAGCATACGACACTTGCGCGTCCGGTGCAGAAATTTGTGCATCCTTCTCAAGGACGATTCTTCGACCAGGAATTGAAGACAAGTATTCAATTTGGGGCGGAATGTCTAGAATCGACAAATATTAAGTCATCAGAGCAATTGGTATTGAAAACCAATATACGAGCATACACACTACAGAGCAGTAGACAACATTTTATAGCGGCACAATAAAATGAATAACCAACGGGCAGCCATATGACCCGCAATAAAATCAATAACAAAAAAACCCAGTGCGATATCATCACAAGCCACAAGCGCCGTACCTTTTCATTACGCGGCGCAACGAAGGAGCAGAGGAAGAAGAACAGCCGATAACCCTACCATCGAGACGATGCAAACGGGACCTGCGACCGAAATATACAGGCACACAGCAGCTGTATATAATCCAGCAGAAACAAAACGAGCGTCTCTTAATGTGCAAAACCCGGGCAGTGCAGTTTAAACTTTAAAATACAGTCCACTATATTTTTTTGGGAAAAATAAAAATCAATTTTTGTTATTTACATTTATGACAGTATATTTTTTTTTGATCTAAACAACTGCTGATGACCCTGATTGTGACGGGCTGCTTCGTTGGCATGGCTCCTCCGTCTGTTGTATGCCTGGTGAGGTCGGCCGGTAATTGAAAGGTGGCCAAACGATTGTTGCACTGGCGCTTTAAGCACCGGGTACCGCGAGAAATTTTGGCCGAGTTGTGGGTAGCCTGCGGAGATCGGGGATATATTGGATTAACACCATTTGGGGGGGTTTCGATACACTGACACCAAGAACAGAAATTCACTTTGTTCAGTGGGGAGTTCGGTATTTTCGATTCTGGTTGTGGGACACTTTCGTTGTTTTAGGTCACTGGCAACGGGGAATTTAATCGTGCGGACAGAATACCAAGGGGGAAATTTATTGTAACGCGGCACCACTTGCAAAGGGCTTATAACCGGTGGTTGGTTGGATAAAAAAAATCACGAGGCAATTCATAAATTTGGAAATTCTTCTGGTTAAATTTGGATGGCCTATGAGTCCGACGGGGATATTACACTCGACACTCACGCAGAATTCTTTAGCCACTTTCCTTTTTTTCTTTTGTTTTTAAATTATATGCGGATGAACTCATTATAAACCTAAAAGAATTCATAACGTCCTCGGTCCAACCACGCACGCGCACACCCCGGGTGTCATATCTTGGACACATCCGAACTCCAGCACAGATAATCAACGACTCTCTTTGAACCAAAGAAAATCAACCTCGTCAACAACAAAAAAAAATCTCGTAACCAAATTGCAACGACGCAATATGCGAATGGAAAATTACTGAGTGCCCACCAGTACTGTCGTTTTTGAAACGACGAAAGCAATACATTCAAGTTTTTTTTGCTAAATTTTGGGGAAAAAGCAATACACCACATATATATTTTTATTTATTTTATTACATAAAATTTGATTTTGACAGACAAAAATGACCAAAATGCCACGAATGCCAGCATAAAGACCTAAATGCCCATATGCATATAGGTGTTCGAACTTCAAGTTTTTGCTTTGTTTTTCTTTATAGCATTAGGTACCCTATTTTAACATTTGGTAATAAATAACAAATGCCTTAAATGCCCATCAAAGCAAATATGACCATATTGGTAATTTTGGTTATATAGTCTAATATACTGTTTTGATAATCCTGACATTTGGTTATTTGACAGCTAATCTGGTCATTTTCCTGTTGGCATTCATATGCATTATTGGCATACAGTCTAATCTTAGCTTCTTTAGTTTTGTTGAGGTTTAGATTGTACTTCCATTTAATAAACTAGGATTTAGTTCGGCATTCTTCATCCAAATCATCTACAAGTTTTTTATCAATAATATTTGGGAACAATTGAAAGAGTGGAGCTAGACTTTATTTTTTTTTTTTGCGGATTTATTGATTTATTATTTGTACGGCTTCTAAAACTTTGTCTTGAAACCTTACCCTTTTCCTTATTTGCGTACATAATTTAATGTAAATTGACACTACATTCCAAATTGTGTTTGCATGACAAATGCAGCAGAAGTGCTACACTACAATTACTAATAATAAGAAGAAAGCTGTAAATGAAATTGAATGTGATGTGAATTGCGAATGAGAACATAAAAAAAGATGCCATCTGTTTTGTTTTCTTTGATACATTTATGAAAACAATGAACTACAAAAAGCAATACAAAAGGCAATACAAAAAGGAAAATGCAGTACAAAACAAAAATGAGCAGTACGGCAGTACGCAGCTCCCAAAAGCAATACAAATATTGCTTTTGCAGTACTTTCGACAGCACTGGTGCCCACGCCACTTTTTCATGGCCATCGTACTACACATGAACACAAAGGCAAATCAAAGAAACGAAGAAAATACCGCACGTCCAATGCATGTCGCAATGCTGCTGCCCATACACCATTCCTATCTCTTTCGGTATTTTTCTTGTGGCTTGCCTGCTTGGGCGCCTACTGTACCTACTTTAGCAAAAATCCAACACGCCATACATCGTCATCGACATACATCGTTCTTGAATATTCTATTCTCTGTTTTCCTTTTACTTTTTTCAGCCTTTCCCATCTCCACTTAACCAATTCGCCGATCTGTTTCTGAACATTAAGGATAAGTATTTACTAATCCAAGACATGCACCTAAAAGATTTCCGTTTGGGATAATTTCTTATTGTTAGGGTTCGGGTCATCGATTTCCTATAACCACGAATAGGAGATGAAATTCCTTTCTCGGAATACGAGTAGTGACGATTGTTTGTAATATAGTGTAAAACCTACCGATTTCTGACTCCCATGCGAGACATAGTGACCTGACATAAAGTGTTTTGTCAAGCGTTTCCCACATTTTCCATACGGATTTGCGTCTCGAATACGGAATTGCTTACTGACATTGGCTCATAGCAATATTGCGGTTATCTCCTATGCAGTTTTGGTAACTTCCAAGCCAAGAAATCGATGAATTCCTGTTCGCCCGACTGCTCCATTATATGTTAACAAATGAAACAAATTCTAAGTCCAAATAACCCAAAGAATCCATTGCGAAAACACATAAATATTCTAAATAATATAAATATGCAAGTATTTTTATTTATCTCTTTTTTTTGTCAATAGAAAATAATAATTTCAAATGAATTTAAATTTAAATATTGCTTTTTGATTTAATGGGAATTTTTTTCACAATAAATCAAAATCGTTTACTTGACGTACAAAATTCAACCTGATTCGAGAGGTGAATATAATTTTCGCATAAATGGAAAAAAACCCATACAGCTTTCAGAATACCAATTTTTCGGCTATGCGAAAATTTCAGGCTATATACGAATTATACTATGCGGAATTTAAGAATTAGGGTCCTGTTCGTTTGATTGTTCGGGAACACACTTCCATTTCCACTTGCACATCCTGCCCGGGAATACTTTTGATACTCTTTCCATGGGCCACTTAGAGCGATGACCGAGCTGTCACACACGAGCACCAGGTGCGCCGGTATAGATCAGGTAGATACTCCGCAGAAGTGGCCCAATTCTGTATTGTATCTGCTGCACCTTGCAATTGTTTTCTCGTAACCCACGGGTCTTCTTCGTGTGGATGAGGAGTCTGCTCCGAGTTACTTCTACCAATAAGAAAGTGATAAGGGATTAAAGGTTTATCAGTGCGAGTATCTAGAGGAATGTGGGTTAGTGGTTTCGAGTTAATGAGGTTTTCGGATTCACACATGAGGCTGAAAAGGCATTGCTCTTGAAGGCGCTCATTATAGAGCGCATATCCCATTGAACTTTTAACGCTCCATACCAAGCGCTCCCAACATCCCCCAGCTTGAGGGTTAGGCGGACAATTAAACACCCATTTGATTTTCCAATTAGATCTTAAAGCTGCCTTTTTAGTTCCCTATCTGCTCCGATAAAATTTGAGCAGTTGTCGTAGCGTATGCGTATAGTCCCCCAGCGGCTGATGAAGTTCCTTAAAAAAGTGTTTTTTTAGAGGTATAGAACCTCCGCTAAGAGCAGTCACCTTGACGTGGTGCGGAGGCTTAAGTCGCAATGATTCAGCAGGCTATGCTGTCGGAGGCGGTAGTCGTCTGAATTGTCACCCATGACAGACAGGCTGTTTTGAAGAGCGACGAACTAAGAACTGCCAACCTAACTCCAGTGGTGGCGTGAGCGCACACAAACCGTGCCGAAGGATGAAAGGCTGGAGGTCAAACCAACCGAATACGAGCTCCCTCAGGTGCCCAGGCGAAGACCTGATGGTAAAATAATGCCTTACCCCGGTATGGCGGCGCTGCCGGGGCGGACCACAGTTTCCGGCCATACTCGTGGGAACAAAATTGATACAGAAAAAGATAAAAAAAACAGGGATGGAGGAGTAAAGTGTACGATAAGTACAATAAGTGAGACGGTGGCCGACACAATAATCGTGGAGCCATACGACCTCACAAAAATTCAGGAGGCTCTAGAAGCCGGATCAACCGAGGAAGAGATCTCGAGAGAAGAAGAGGAGAAGCTTTTGGCTGAACCCTCAACCGAGACTACCAGCGGGGAAAAGGCGAAGAAAAAGAAGGTGCCCCCAGGTCTGCTAAGGAAACGGGAATACCAAAAGGTCAAACATATATATGGCATTCTCGTCGCTAAGGACAAAAACTCCCTGACAGAGAAGGAGCAAGCCTCCTTGGAATGGGCCAAGGAGACTATAGCGAAAGATGCTCTTACGAGGCCTGAGCCTAAAAGACCATCCACCGCCTTAGTCTCGACCCTCAAGTCAGACCCAAAAAGCACTCCACACGGCGCAAAACGGCCGAGGGACGATGTCGCTAAGGCAGACCCCAAAGCCCAACGTAGCTCCTCAACGAGAGGGTTGCCAAAGACGGAACACCGGTAGGCCGACAATAAGCCGGGCCCGAGTGGACTCCAGAGGAAACCCATCGCTGAGAGGCTTGTAAACAAGGAGCTAGCCCTGAAGAGGTTGAGGTCGCCAGAGGACGCCCCCAATATTCCGAAAAAGGCAAAGCGGAATGACACACACATGGGTAGCCCCAAAAGGACACCCATGTGGGGAACCAGCACAAGGGGGAAATACAACGAGGTGACCAGGAATCCGCTTCAGTTAGCTGCGAAAATACGACATACTTTATGTCAAAGTCAAAGGTAAAATAAGATCGTGCATTATAGCAAAAAAAGAACTTCACGCACAATTACTGCTTCATTTCAGCACAGGTGACGTTACGGTGGTGGAGATAAGAGGCAAGGGTGAGAGCTGCAGAGTGGCGTCAGTCTACATGCCGAACGAAGACGACATATCAGTCCCCCCCGATCCGGTAAAGGTGCTAGTGACAGCGTCAGAACAAGGTAAGAAAAACTTAGTCTTAGGCTGTGATGCTAACGCCCATCATACTAAATATTTGGGGTAGCTCAGATATTAATGCTAGAGGTGAGGCTTTGTTTGATTATCTTCTTTGCTCCAATCTTCTCATCTGTAATCGAGGAAGTGATCCCACTTTCATTACGGCGAGTAGAAGGGAAGTTCTAGATGTAACCTTTGCATCCCAAAATAATTCTGTCCAAGTTGCAAACTGGAGAGCGTCCAGCAAGGCATCACTATCGGATCAGTGCTGGATATTCTATGACTTGCAGATGGTCTCCCAAGGCAGGAAACAGTTCAGAAATCCTAAAAGAGCGAACTGGGAACAATTTAACAAAGAAATGCAGAGTTACAGGAATCTCTGACGCTGCAGTTGAATCCTTAACAGATGTGCTCTCCAGATCTTTTGAGAAATCCTGCCCAAAAAGTGGTACAAGTGGGAAAAAACGCCCTCCCTGGTGGAACCCAAAGATCGCGGAGTTAATACGGAGCTCAAGGTCTAGGTGGAACCTCGCAAAAGAGGGACTCATCGAGTGGTCTACCTATAGGGAGAGCGTTAGAACCCTGAAAAAGGAGATTAGATTCGCAAAGAAAACCTCTTGGAGAGCTTTCTGCGAATCAATTGAATGCACAACGGAAGCATCTAGGCTGAGGAAAGTCCTTTCAAAAGCACCGGTGACGATATCCTCGCTAAGGAGTAGTGACGGCAGATGGTCTGAATCGCACAAAGAGACGCTGGAAATACTAACGGAAACTCACTTCCCAAGTTGCACTGACGTGTCTGATGGCTACGATGTAGCAGCACCAGTCACGAGAGAGGGAATGGAGCAGGAAACAATCGCCGAAATAATAGACGAGGAAAAAATAGCCTGGGCAATCAACACATTTGCCCCCTTTAAAGCACCTGGAATAGATAATATTCGACCCATAATGTTACAGAAGTCAGAGGAAGCTATTATTCCATGGCTTAAATGCATTTACACGTGCTGTCTAAGGCTATGCTACGTTCCTAGGGCATGGCGTGAGGTAAGAGTGATTTTCATCCCAAAAGCAGGGAAAGCCAGTCACATTACAGCCAAAGATTATAGACCAATTAGTCTATCGTCTTTTATGCTAAAAACAATGGAACGACTAATTGATCTGTACGTACGGCAAGTGATCGGCGATAATTACCTATCAAAATCACAACATGCGTACATGAAAAGCAGATCTGTAGACACGGCGCTACACAGAGTAGTATCGGTAGTGGAGGAATCACTACAACACAAGGAATACACACTGAGTGCTTTCCTAGACATAGAGGGGGCCTTCAATAACATCGAATCTGATGCAATTTTACGCAGTCTGCGTAGGGCCCATCTAAATGGTTGTCTTTGTGACTGGATCGGACTCATGCTAGGCACACGCAAAATCAAGTCACAACTAGGGGACGTGAGCATTGAACGAAAGGTCAGTAGGGGAACACCCCAAGGTGGAGTTCTCTCACCGCTCATATGGCTCCTGGTGGTTGACGAACTGCTGAAAATACTGGAAAAAGAAGGTTTCATTGTGAGCGCATACGCAGACGATGTCGCTATTCTGATTCCAGGTAAATTCACCTCAGTCCTCAGCGAAAGACTCAGTTACGCACTCCTGCTAGTCAACAACTGGGTTACGGGCCGTGGACTTGGAGTGAACCCATCGAAGACGGAAATTCTTCTGTTCACGAGAAGAAGGGTGATCCCCGCCTTCAATCCCCCAAGGATGGGTGGGGTGGAGCTGGAAATTTCAAGGACAGCCAGATATCTGGGCATAATTCTAGATTCCAAACTTATCTGGAAGGAAAACGTAGAGGATCGTATAAAAAAAGCATACGTGGCATTATATGCCTGCAGAAGAGCATTCGGCAACTCATGGGGATTCAGGCCGCACATGGTACACTGGCTATACACAGCTATAGTGCGGCCTATCCTAACATACGGTACAACAGTATGGTGGAAGGCTACTGAGAAGAAATACCATCTTTCTAGCCTAACTAAAGTTCAAAGGGCAGCATGCATCGGGATTACGGGGTCCCTACGGACCACTCCCACCGCAGCTATGGAGGTGATGTTAAACCTCACCCCTCTTGACATCTACTGCAGCAGCAAGGCGGTCAAAACCGCAATCAGATTAAGAGAATCTGGACTGTGGTCATCTAAACCCTACGGTCACGCCGCCATTGAAAGCCAGTGGGACGCGACGAAGGAGGGGTTGACTACTGACTACATTCCCTCCATCCTCGTTTTTGGGAGGAGGTTCAATACCAGAATTCCAAACAGAAGCGAATGGGTGAACAAAGAAGTAACAGTAGAAGAGGAGTTAGCCGTATATACCGACGGTTCTAAGATGGATATCGGTACAGGCGCGGGCATCTTCTGCGAAACACTGGACCTGCGAAAATCATTCAGAATCAGCGATGATTGCAGTGTATTTCAAGCAGAGGTAGCCGCTATCATCCAAGCGGCGAAAGACCTTAGGAGACGGCACATTGTCGGCAAACAAATCACTATTCATTCGGACAGCCAAGCGGCCATAAAAGCCGTGGAGTCTGTCGTGGTGAAGTCAAGGGCAGTAAGTCGCTGCAAGAAATATCTAGAGGAAATATCTCAAGCCAACGTGGTGACCGTATGCTGGGTCCCAGGGCATATGGATATTCCAGGTAATGAACATGCGGACGAGCTTGCAAGAGACGGGTCTAAGATGCTTGAATGTATGGCCCTAAAATCAGTAAGAACTCCACTAAGCACGCTCACGAGGAGGATTGACATTGAATCCTGGAGTAGAACTAACCTACGTCGGACCAATCTCACTACCTGCAGGCATACGAGAGAACTATGGCCAGAGGTGAGCAAAAAGAGATCTAAATGTATGATCGGATTAAACCGCAAACAGATTCGCATACTCACGGGGGTCATTACTGGACACTGTACGATAGGCGCACATGCGGGAAGGCTGGGGATACTGCATAATGACTTCTGCAGAAGCTGTAGGGAAGTTGAAGAAATAGAATCTGTTCGCCACCTACTTTGCGAATGCCCAGCCCTCAAGAACAGCAGACACAGGATCCTCAACAGTTACTTCTTCGACGACCTAGATGATTTGAAGAATGCTGATCTCAAAGTTCTCCTGAGATTCATACTTAAATCCGGGTGGTTCCAGTAGATAAACAGACTTCATATCATTGGCTACTCGTAGGAGGTACTAGAGGGTCATGTTACAACGGAGCTTTAAGAACCCATGAGATTCATACTAATCTATGTGGCTCTAATATGAAAAGCGGTCTTCTTTCTTGTCTTTCAACAGGTCACACTGGATGGTTCCCGTAACTGGACACAATGGACCCAACTGATGGTCTAAGTGAAGCTGTGGCATAGTCGCCACAAGAGCACCCATTTACCTACCTACCTACCTACCTAGAGGTATAGAACTTTGAAATGGAATTAAACAAAAATTATTTTTTTAAATTGATATGAAATTTACTTTATTCGAAATATAAATTTTTGTCATTTTGCCACGTCTGGCTGGGACGTAGTCTAATCTAGGGGTATTTTTGACTTTTTCCATCATTTGTGGCTGTATATTGGCAATAACGCGGCCAAGATTGACGAAGTGGTCAATCGTTTCGGGCTTATCGCCGTAGACTGGCGACTTCACATATCCCCACAGAAATTAGTCAAGCAACGTTAAATCACACGACCTTGGAGTCAAACTCCCGGGTCCGGAATGTGAAACTATGCGGTTGCCAAATGTTGCAATCTTGTTTTGGGCACATTCACCAAATCTATGCCTTTCTAGGTGATCATGTGGCTTCAATTCTTACACGAGTTGGATTTTGTAAGCACGAAAACCAAGATCTTTACGCGAAAACATCTTAATCGAATTAATTGCTCTGATGAACGGTTATGTTCACCGTAAAATGGACGTTGTGCGCAATACACATGTCGAACAGAACCATGATTTTCAAAATAAATTTGCACAATTTCGAAGCGTTGTTCAGATGTCAGTCTATTCATGTTGAAATGCCAAGCCAAACTAAAAATAAATCATTTAACAGCTGACAAAATGGCCGCTAGTTTTTCACTGTTGCGGCCGTTGACGATTAAGAAGGGACCCATGTGGCCTGACGAAAGGTGTTAGTCTGTCTTCAGGTAGCTGGCCCATAATCAGAATATATGGTTCGGCACCAGATTTGGAAATTCTTCGCATTTTTTCGTACTACGGTCCTTATGTGCGTTTTCCAGTATAGACAAGGTATCTCGACAATTATGTTGTCTTTGTTCTGATGGTTTCCAAGACTGTGAAAATAGCTATAAACAATAAGATTAGTCAAATAATGGTCCTTCGGTAGGACTATTGGTCTTCGTGTGTGAAGAGGAGCAACAATAGCTTGGTCCATGCGACCATTTACACAAATCAGACAAGATTCGTCAAAACCAGGGCTCAGCTTATCAAGAATAAATGAATTATGAAACCAATACAAAATTTAATTTTTTTTATTTTAGAATCTTTTTATAATATATTTCTGGTTACCGATCGTTTTGGTTTGAAGAACTGAAATCAACTGACATCTCAAGCAGCCAGCAATATGCCTCATTCCTCGCAGTAAACTCTGGTGTCATGTAAAAAATTCCCAGACATTGCTGAGCAAGCTATACCAAGTTATCGCTTTGTATACAAAATTGATCGCGTAGAGAGCACCGAATGCTCCGACTGCTATGAGTGCTGCCTTAATGGGTGGCATTCAAGAATTTGTATTTGCATTTCATGGGAGAAGCCTTTTAAATGCAAAATGAAACAAACGTTGGCTGAGGAATGCTGCTGACTGTGGGATATGTGAACGGTTGTAATTAACAACAAGTAAAAGTGCTATCATCGGCCTGACCGATGCTTTGATACACTCCACACATAGCCCATTTTCAATACCAACCTGGCGACGGTAAAAATAAGTCCTTTCACCAAATTTCATTCGCCTTTGTCAATTCCATTAGGCGCTATCGTGCTTTCAACAGACAGACGGACGGACATGGCTAAATCGATTCAGAATGTGATCCTGATTCAGAATATATATACTTTATGAGGTCTCCAGTGACTCCTTCTTGGCGTTACAAATGTAATGACAAAGTGAATATACCTTCCTGTGGCGGGGATAAAGAAATCCTTTCACTAAACTTCATTTGCTTAGGTTGATTCCTTTGCACGCTATCGTGTTTTCAACGGAAAGAGAGACACATGGGTCTAATATTGATTTTGTATGGGAATTACCAGAACTATTCATTCGATTAGGTTGACTCCTTTGGACGCTATCGTGTTTTCAATGGAAAGAGAGACACATGGATCTAATATTGATTTTGTATGGGATTTACCAGAACTACTTGACCGATATAGCCCATTTTGAATACCAACCTACCGAAAATAAAAATAAGTTCTCAAACTAAACTTCATTCGCTTAGGTTGATTCTTTGGACGCTATCGTATCTTCAATAGACGGAGAGATACATGGGTCCAATATCGATTTTGTATGGGAGGTAGCATAACTAGTTGACCAATATAGCCCATTTTCAATAACAACCTGACGACAATAAAAATAAGTCCTTTCACAAAACTTCATTCGCCTAGGTTGATTCCTTTGGACGCTATCGTGTTTTCAATGGAAAGAGAGACACATGGGTCTAATATTGATTTTGTATGGGAGGTACCAGAACTACTTGACCGATATAGCCCATTTTGAATACCAACCTACCGAAAATAAAAAGAAGTCCTTTAACTCAACTTCATTCGTCTAGGTTGATTCCTTTGGACGCTATCGTGTTTTTAACGGAAAGAGCGACACATGAGTCTAGGATTTTGTATGGGAGGTACCAGAACTACTTGACCGACATATATCCCATTTTTAATACTGACCTAAGGAAGATAAAAAGAAGTTCTATTACCAAACTTCATTTGCTTGGGTTGTTGCCTTTGGACGCTATCGTATCTTCAATAGACGGAGAGACTGTTACGGGGGCATGGTCGCAATGAAAAAAAAAATATATTAAAAAGATGTAAACAAAATACCGGGAGACCACCCCTTAGAATTGCAACAGAGTGCAGCCACGGAAAAAACTTCAATGAGGTACCCACATGAAAAGAAGTGCCTGAAATAAAACGAACAAATCGAAAAGATGTAGAAAGATTAATATCTAAAGCCAATTAAACTTACCAAAGTAAATTGTATAGCCCCCATGCACGTCCATTACTCCATTTCATATGTCCTGTTGCAGTTTGACATTTCGTTCGACATGCGTGCTTTTTTTTTTTGATTGCTTTTATTTTCAGCAATGATCAGTTGGTTGCTTGCACTGACTGCCTTACCGACGAGGTGTTGATGCATTTCCCATTGAAACGAATTTTCGATAACTCGTTATCAAAATTACTTTAACTATTATTAATTTTTTTGGGAATTAAGTAGAATAGATTATGTCGTATTTATTACGATTACGTATTTTATTGTACGGTATCGATTAATCGATATCTTAATGAAGAGGTTGGAGAGTCAGAAATTCAGCTCCTCCCCCTAAGAGAATTGGACGATGGTAGTGAGAGTCGGGAATGAAGAAATGATAGAAGATGGGAAAAAGGAAATACAGATTTCGTTAAATAAGAACTGAAATTGACAAACTACAGGAGGGGAAGAAAGTGCAATAACAAGCAAATGTAAGATGCCTCGCACTAACACATAGTTGAGACAAGCGTCGTCTTTGACGTTTTACTGTTTCATCCACTATAATATCACTATTGCCTCTTTCAATATTTTTCACGATTTCCTTTAAAGGTTTAACTATTGGCTTAAAAGTATTTTCAAATTCGGTTTCCTTTGTAATTCTTGCAATTTTGAGAGACATGTATTTTCTCTTCAAAGCTTTTTTAGTTTTTATGAGGTCTTTGAGTAAACTTTCATTGATATTCATGTTATTGTATACAAATCAGGTTTCGAATAGGTCAGTTCAAAACACAGCAGTTTAAAATACAGATGTGTTCAATAACAGGGCCGTTTCATACCTGGCGGTTTAATACATAGCTGTTTTAAAGCTGATGTGTTCATTTAGACAGATGTTTAATAACTGAACAGCTTTATTAAACCGCAATTTCTTTTAAAGATCTATTGTACCGTCGCTCAACGATTTTTAAAATCAATCACAATCAATATGTAGGGTATCTTTTTAACAAGGAACATATTACTTGCTTCGTGTTGAAAACAATTTTATTATAGTCCACGGAAAAGCCCATTACAATTTTCAGTCGTACGCTAAATTCAAATACCCATTCTTTAGTTCAAGTCGGTCTCTACCATTCAGCATTTTGCAACATTTGGCTTTTATTGCTATTTAAGAGACATCCGGCCTTACTAATAATCAAACACTAATGTCGACGATTAGCTGGTTGCCAGCTTTAGTAAAAATGTACAGCATTAGTGAAACGGTACCAATAAACAATTAGACCTCCACATTTGCTAGTGCGACAACTTTCTTAGAAACTATTACATTTTTTGTCATCGCAGAATTCAAATTTCATAATTTGTTTTCGTAAAAAACAAGGTCAATGGTTTATTTCACAACGAGGATTTTATTCTAAAAAAAGGGATATTTAAATTGCAAATTAATTTGCCCAGCAGATTTCTTTTAAATGCTTTTTGAAGCTTATTACAAGCAAAAAACAAAACAGAAAATAGTAAATGCACAAAATATCCGCTGATCTGTCAAATATCGTATGCAAATCAGTAATGCCTTATTGTTCGATCGCACACAATTTTCGGTACTTTTTATAGTACGCTTTCCTTTGTTTTCTAATACTTCACGATTGATTTATGAGTGAATTTGTGTCGTAATAAGGTCTCTTTTAAATTATATAATAAACGGAACACAGTTTATTAGAATGCTTTCATTTATTCGTTGGCTGATAATGCAAATCAAAACTTATTGGTAGTCTAAAGATCACATTTAGATCGTTAGCAATTGAATATTTTCGAAAGAAATATTAACCTGCTCATTCATTTCCGTTTGCAACAGTACTTGCAAAAGTATATGGAGGTGTGAAAATAAATACAATTTGCTCTTTTCAAAATTGCATAGCTTATATCACTTAATTCGGTGAAAAAAAAAAGCCGTAGACATTCTTCTACACGAAAGCTGTCATGTTTTCTCATATATGAATTCGCACCAAGTAATAAAGAAATTTGTATATCTTAAATTCGGACATACTACCTGATTTTCCTCCAGCGGTTCCTAAGTTTATTATTTCGCGTGGATTTTTCTGAATGCTGACAATTCTTCTATCTATATTTTCCGCTAAGTCAACCTTTTCACAACAACCATTTCCACACCAATATTTGAGATCTTCATCCAAAATCTATCTGCCGCCTAAGGTACTGAGAATTGTAAAAAAAAGTATTCAGGTATGAGCTGTCCAATATTAAATGAAGAGATATTTTATTCTCTTAGACTACTCTCAAGAAATTCTTGGAAAGATCCCAAATATATATCACTCGTTACAAACTAAAATGAAAATCAATCATAAAGCAAGCACTAGCGGTTAAACAAGATAAAGCAGAGAAAAGCACTAACCATTTCTTTTAATCAAAATATTCGAAGTACATATTTTAACCCAAATATTAATAAACGCTGCGTACAAGTTATCAACCCGTTATTCAGCAGTTACGTAAAATTTTTGTATGCTATCTGATGCGTACTAGGTAACTTCCTTGGGCACATTTTCGTTTATTAATACGGGGGTAAGTGTTTAGAAATAAAACAAAAATGCATTATTTTTCAATTTTGTGCATACATTTGTACAAATGTGTATTTGCTAGACTTAAAAACCACTTGTATTGTTGTATTCCAACGAGTAAAATCAGAAAACATTTACATTTACTAAAATTAGTTTATAATTATAAACGGTCAGGCTGAACAACAGCGTATGTAAATTTGCTCCTATTACGAAATTCCATACCATGATTTAGGATAGTTGGGCAGCACTCCTCTTCAAAATGGCATTTCGGGAGGATTTATTTAGCTAATGCCCCAGATAAACATGGGTTTCTGAACATTAACATTTAACCCTACAGTTAGCGATGTTTTGGCAACTATATTTGTTTATTGGTAAAGGGATTTTGGAAAGTGTGGGGTCTTTGCGTAAACGTCCAGACTAAAGTTGATTATTGGTAAGGCCGATCATTTTTAACCATCGTTGTTACGCCCTAGGTATCGTGTACGGACTACTTCAATTCAACTAATTTCAAATAGGATCTCATCAAGGAGATATGCCACGCAATTGCTTTGCAATTTTATATTATATGATATTGTTCCTTGTTAAAAAGTTACCCTACATATTAATTGTGATTGATTTTAAAAATAGTTGAGGGACGGTACAATAGATCTTTAAAGAAATTGCGGTTTTATAAAGCTGTTCAGTTATTAAACATCTGTCTAAATGAACACAACAGCTTTAGAACAGATATGTATTAAACCGCCCTGTATGAAACGGCCCTGTTATTGAACACATCTGTATTTTAAACAGCTGTATTTTGAACTGACCTATTCGAAACCTGATTTGTATACAATAACATGAATATCAATGAAAGTTTACTCAAAGAGCTCATAAAAACTAAAAAAGCTTTTAGAGAAAATATATGTCTCTCAAAACTGCAAGAATTACAAAGGAAACCGAATTTGAAAATACTTTTAAGCCAATAGTTGAACCTTTAAAGGAAATCGTGAAAAATATTGAAAGAGGCAATAGTGATATAGTGGATGAAACAGTAAAACGTCAAAGACGACGACTAAAATTTCAAAGTCCGTCTGAGGAAAAAGAAAAATTTGAGTTCCCATCATTGCCGGAATCAATTCTAGCTACAACAACAACATCTATGACCACGGATAAAGATGTTTCATTTAGAACACCCACACATTTTGAAACCGATACCGATAGTATTGATCAAAGTACACTGTTCAACCGATCAACGCCATCATCAGATCAAAATCGTGACAAAATCTATGGCCCATATTTCGATGTACAATCAAATTCAACAAAATTAGGGAGATCAACATTTTCAATCAACAAACACAATGATTTCATTATTGATGATGAAATTGTTAATGGGACAGATGGGCTTTATGAGCTAATTATGCGAAAAAAAAACCTAGGAAATCACGCTATACCAATGAAGACTTACAGGAATATCTTAAAATATTACAGAAAACTAACTTGCACATGAGAAACCATGATAGCAGCTCTCAAATTAAAGGTATTAGAGGACAAAAGTATAAACACATTATTCATCCCCTAATTCAAGAGCTGTTATGGGGTTGGGTTGAAGTTACTGAAACACACTTTCTCGAAAACTCTTAAAAATTGGAGGGAAAATTTAAAGGCGTCCTTTTTCTTAAACTGTTTTAAAACGTTATAATTTATTTGCTTAAACTGCATAAAAAGAAAACTGTTCAAGAAGCGATATATTATGTTATTTTCTATTTACAATAGTTTTTTTTTGACAGTTGTTAAAACTCTCCACAAAGTGTGGAATCTATTTTTATGGGTTACCAAATGTATTAAATTTATATTGTTAATTATTTGTTTTGTATCAATCAATAAATAAATAGTATGTTTCGCCAACATTCTCCCCCGCCGTGAACACTGTTCGCAACATTGATGTCATCAGCACCTCAGTACATTTCTTATATGCCGACCCTGGTATGTACTCTGCCTTGTGTTTAAAAAGCTGTCATCTCACGACATGTAAAGACAAACAGTATTAGCGTATTTGAACAAACATGCAAAAGGGTGACAACAACATAAAACAAAACAAAAATTGCAATACACAAAATGATGAAATGACTGCACATTGCATATTTCGGTTTCTCGCTCATCCTAAGTCAGCGAGCAAGCTTTATTGTTTTTCTCGTCTTCTTTTTCCTCTGCTTCTTTAACAAACGATGATGATGACTACAGCTGTTGTTGTTGTTGCATTATCTTAATTCGCGAGTCGTAGTAATTTTCCATTGTTGGAGATGGACGCGGTGACATGTTTTTTTTTTTGTGTTTTTTTTTTTTTTATTTAATTAATTTCGGGCGGTTTATATTGAATTATTGTGTAGTGTAATTGCGATTCGATAAAATAGTGTTTAACCAAATTATGGTGTAGGAGAAAGGTAAGTGTTTAGTGCATAATTATTATATTCATTTTTATACGGTGGTGTGAATGGATTTTCATTGATAACTTTTTTTTGTTGTTGCGATCGCGTTGTGTGTGTGTGTTTGTAAGTAGAATGGAAATGCGCGCGGTGAATTTGCATTCAAAATTCTTATTGTTTTATTTTTTTAAATGAATGATTGAATAGTGTATTTAGAGTTTTGTAGTGTGATTATTGGTGTTATTTTCAATAGAAATTATTCCAAATCATAATGTTGTTTTTTTTTATATTATGTGTCTGTTGATAGAAGTGGACTGTATTCTAATTGGGAATGATAGTTTTCTCATGATATTTTTATTTCGTAAAAAGGGGTTGCCATACTACTAGTGCTTTGCGACATTTGATATATTATTGTATGTTGTATTTCATTGACTTGTTTTGTGTTGATTTATATTGTGTTGATATTAAATAAATAGATAGGTATAGTGTTGATTTTTTTATCCTTTTTTTTTTGTATGAGTGTGTTGAATTAAAGGTTTGTATGATAGTGTTGCTTATTTGATTAGAGATTTTGAAATTAATTTTATTTGGTGTTATGATGTGTTGAAGTGAATGTAATAATGTGCTGTGTTCAGTTGAATGAATGTTATATATATCTGGAATTAGAATTGGGTTGGGTTGAAATGATAGGTTTATTATATTTAATTTAAATGATTTTATAGTGTTGAATCATTGCTGGGTAAAGGACAAATTTTGGATATAGGGCGTTTTAGTTCGGTTGTTGCTGTTTTGAGTGTTACTACTCGTACTAACTTATCAGGTCCTGGGTGTAATTTTAGTATTCTGCCCAGATTCCATTTCAGTGGTGGAAGTCGTTCGTCTTTTATCAAAACTAAGTCTCCTTCCTTTAGATTTGAGTTGACGATTTGGGTCCACTTTGGTCGCTGCTGAAGCCGGGTAAGATACTCATTGCTCCATAATTTCCAGAACGATTGTGAGAGGGTTTGGACTCGCTTCCAGCGATCTAGATGTGAAATCTTCTCTAATTTATATTCTGGTTGTGGAGGTGTTATAAGTGGTTCTCCCACGAGGAAGTGGCCGGGTGTTATTGCTCCTAGGTCGTTGATGTCTTCCGACGTTGGACATAAAGGTCGTGAGTTCAGACATGCTTCTACTTGTGTAAGAAGCGTGGTGAGCTCTTCAAACGTCAGAATCTGGTTGCCAGCTACACGCTTGAGGTGAAATTTCACGGATTTCACTCCCGCTTCCCATAAACCTCCAAAGTGTGGAGAAGCAGGGGGAATGAAATTCCACTTAGTACCTTTACTGGCTAGTACCTCTTCCACAATTTTCCAATCAAACTGTGCCTCCTTCAATTGCTTCTTCAGTTCTACGTTGCCGCCTACAAAATTTCGACCACAGTCGCTGAAAAGCTCTCTGCATAGGCCACGCCTTGCAACCAACCTCCTGAACGCTCCTAAAAAGGTTTGGGTAGTCATATCGCTGACCAATTCAACGTGTAACGCCTTTGTTGCCATGCAGACGAAAATCGCGATATATCCTTTTAGGATCTTAGCATTGCGTCCTCTCCAGGTTTTGACATCAATGGGTCCTGCGTAGTCAACTCCTGCGAATGTAAATGGACGTGAAATGGTCGTTCTTGATGGCGGGAGATTACCCATTAACTGCCTTAACGGTTTTGCCCTAAATTTAAAACAAATATTGCAGTTGTGGATTTGTTTTTTTACTGCGTTTTTTAGGTTGAAAATCCAAAACCGTTGACGAATGTAGGCCATCATCTTTTCATTTCCTCCATGTAGTGTTTTTTCGTGGGCATCACTGATTATGCGTTTCGAAAAAAGATGATCTGCCTTCAGTAGAATTGGGTGTTTTCTGTTGAATGTTAGAGTGGAGTTCGACAGCCTCCCCCCAACTCTTAAAATCCCCTCTTCGTCTCTGAATGGTGTTAGAGTTTTGTACCCCTTGAAACTTTCTTCTTCTGAAGTGAATGTCTCCTCCTGAACCGCTTTGATTATCCGCGATAAGGCCTTCTCAAATTCCTGCGGCGATAATATGTCCGTGTACTGTTGAGAAGGCCTGGCTTTGGTTCGCATGCGTAGGCAATATGCAACCACTCGCACTGCTTTTCTTAGGGTTGAACAATTTTTTAAAATTTGGTTTACCACACTGATGGCCTTGTTTTCCAAACAGTGAAGAACGGTTGCGGAACGAGCTTCTTGGTGTGTTTCCAGACAAGATGGTTGTTCCGGGTAGATTGCATCCCACTGATGCCTTAAAAAATCTGGTCCTTCCCACCACAGCTGGTTTTTAACGATCATTGATGGAAAAACTCCCCGGGATGCGACATCAGCAGGATTCAACTCTGATGGAATGTGTTTCCAAGTTGTTTTGGTACACAACTTCTGGATCTGGGATACGCGGTTGCAGATGAATGTCTTCCACTTTAGCGGAGGAGCTCTAATCCAGCATAACGTGATGACTGAATCGGTCCACGCATAAACATCAGCTGCTTCCAACTTCAGAGTTTTTGTCGTTTCATGAAGTAGTTTGGCAAGTAGGACAGCTCCACAAAGTTCCAATCTGGGAAGTGTAACCGTTTCCAAGGGTGCAACCTTCGTCTTCGCCATCAACAGGTGCATGTGAATTTGCTTATTTCCGTCCAGGACTCGCAAGTAAACAGCCGCAGCATATGCTTTTTCTGAAGCATCGCTGAAACCATGGACCTCAAGCTTTGAAATGTTCTTATCGGTGTTGATCCATCGACAAATCTGGACTCCTTCGATCGCTGGAAGTTCTTGTCGAAAAGTAAGCCACTCTTGTTCCAATTTTGGTGGAATTGGTTTGTCCCAATCCAGTCCCCTGCTCCATAGTTGCTGCATCATAATCTTGGCCTTGATTGTGCAGGGTGCGATCCACCCCATCGGATCATACAGCTTAGCTATCGCGGATAGAATGGACCGTTTTGTAACTTCATCAACGCTAATCTGTGTGACCTGGAATGAGAAGACATCAGGAACTGGCAGCCATCTTATACCTAGCGTTTTAACGTCACTAGTTTCAACAAATGGCAACGAAAAATCGACTGCTCTTTCACTTAAAGGAATGTTTTGCAAAATTTCTTCTGAATTGCTGACTTGCTTGCGAAGGTGGAAGCCTGCAGTTGCCAAAAGATCTCTTACCGCTTGCAGTTTGAGTTGCGTCTCTTCGATGGTATCAGCTCCACTAATGACGTCATCGACATAAGTTTCCTCTCTAATGACGGAGGTAGCCAATGGAAATTTTGATGCTTCGTCATTTGCTAGCTGCAAAAAAACTCTGATGGCGAGATACGGTGCTGAAGCTGTGCCAAAGGTTACCGTCTCCAGACGATAGATCTTCAGATTTTGGTTGGGATTCTCCCGCCATAAGATCAGCTGGTAATTTGCATCTGCTGTGTTGACTCGGATCTGACGATACATCTTCTCGACATCACCAGTAAAGGTAAACCTATACTTACGCCACCTTAATATTATGTCCATAACATTCGTTTGAACTTTAGGTCCAACCATCAACTTGTCATTCAAGGAAGAGCCAAAAAATGGTTTAAAGGTTGCATCGAATACGATTCGCAATCTTGTGGTGGTACTGGATTCCTTGATGACGGCGTGATGGGGAATAAAAAAATGAAATGTCGATTTTAAAGCCTCATTGGATTCTTCGACTGGGGTCATATGTCCGAGCTCGAGGTACTCGGCCATACACTTAGCATACTCCTGATATTGTGTTGGATTACCTTGCAGTCTCTTCTCCAACTGCAAAAAACGTTTGACTGCACCGTTTTGTGTTGGGCCCATGCTTGGGTATTCTCCACCTTTAAAGGGCAGACGAACTTCGTAACGGCCATCGGGTAAGCGTTTTGTATATTTTTTGAAATGCTCCTCACATTTTTTATCTTCCTCAGATTCAAACTTCTCATATGGTTCTTCTTCGATCTCCCAGAACCTCTTCATGGTTGTGTTGAGGTCAACATGACTGAAAAAAGTCTGAACTGTAGTTGATTCTGATGGTGACACTTTTCCCAGCACGATCCATCCCAAGTGTGTCCTCTGTGCTATTGGTCCTGAGCACTCACTGTTACGGACAATTTCTCCGAGAACGATCTCGCCGTAGATGTCGCTTCCCAGCAACATGTCAACCTTTGCCGGAATGTTGAATGTCGGATCAGCTAGCTGCAAACCATTAAAGTACGACAAATTTTCAAGATTAGTATATTGGGTCGGAAGGAGCCCAGTCAGGGACTTTAAGACGAGAGCTTGCATTCGGCTTGCAAAACTCGAGGTCAATGACCCAATTCTGAGATCGACGATTTTTGTCGATGCTCCACTGCTGACCTCCCCTAACCCACTAATCCTACTAAAAGTCCACCTGGTCTTCAGATTCAACCTCTGAACTGCTGCTTCTGTTATAAACGATGCCTCTGAACCAGTATCAACCAGTGCCCTCAACGTCAAATAGCTGCCATTGCCAGCTTTTACGCTGACTAACGCAGTTGAAAGCAAAACTTGCGAGTTGGTGTTGATGTGGTGAACTCGATAATTTTGACTGGTTGATGGCAAATTGTTTTCGATCTGTGACTGTCCATGAGGCTGGTTCGGGTTGTATGTTTGTATTTGTGACACATTTTGATTATTTTGTTGATTGCCCTGGCTTTGGCAGTTATTGTTCGCTGTAGACCAATTATTGGCCGTATATTGTTGCATTTGGGATGAATAGGGAACAAATTGTGGAGCATTAGGATTAATGTTGGTACAATTTGACATATTTTGTGGGATGGGATGTAACAAAGAGTTATGACGTTGTTTACAGTGGTAGCAAGACTTTGAGCTAGGACATTTATTCTTAAAATGGCTGTAAGCAAGGCAGTTCTCGCAGACTCTGATATTGAAAACGGTTTGTTTTCGTTGGCCTACATCCATGTCTAAAAATCGTTTACACTCCCGCAGCGAATGTGGTCCTTTTTGGCAGACCTTGCAGTTTGTTTGTCGTTTCTGCACCTGCCGAGTATGAAGAACTTGTGTGGCTGGTTTTGCCTTGTTTCCGTTTTTTGCGAGAGACTGCTGCTCCACAGCTTCCAAAGTTCGGAACCTACACTGCAAAAAATCAAAAAAATCCTTTGTTTTCGGTAACTCCTTACTACTCCCTAACCTCTCTTCCCACAACTGCTGGGTCGTGTTGCATAATTTCTGGAGAATAACAAAAATTAATATAGCATCCCAATGTTTGACTGGTACTTCCAAATTCTCCAAGGAGTGAATAATCTCCTTAGATGTATCCAGAATTCGTTTGATGTTATCAGCTGTCTCGCTGCTCATAGAAGCTTGGCCAAACAAAAGTTTTAATTGCGTATTGACCAGCACTCTCTTGTGATCATAACGTTCGGTTAAAATTTCCCAAGCTCGATAATAATTGCCTTTGTCAATTGCCAAGTGTTGAAGAAGCCTCCCTGCGTCGCCACTTACATTACACTTCAAAAAATGCATCTTTTGTACATCTGATAATGTGGTGTTGGTGTGTACCAGAGATATAAACATATCGTGAAAAGACCTCCATGACTCATAAGTACCAGAAAATGTTGGCAACGTGATTACGGGTAGCCTTAACTCGCTTACCTTTGCATCACTTGCTGAAGCGTCCTTGGTTTTGGCGGAAATATTCGGTGAGTCATCTGGCACCAATTTGTCGATGGCATCTAACACTTCTGTTTTATAATCGGCGTAGATTTCTCGTATGTTTTCATACGTCGTTTGCAAATCATCCACACTCAGCTCAGGTTCCACCTTTCCAGTGCCGAGTATCTGTTGATGATAATGCTCAGCCAACGTAAACTGCTTTTCCATCATCTCGATGCGAGTTCTGAGGTAATTTAGTTTTCCTAATCTGGATTTATCAGCTTTACTAAAATTAACCCTATCTTGCTTAATGCTTGCAAGAATGTTTAATTGCAGTTTGCCGTATGACATTTTATAATGTATTTGTCTTATAAAACACAAGAACAAAAGAGCAAACAGTAAAAATGTGCAGAACTCACCTGCGGACAAAGAAAATTGAAATCGGACGTCTTCGTGCTGATTTTAGACTTCTCTGTTTGCAGAAACCACAGAATTGTTGTTGCAGAAACCACAGCAGCCGACAGCAAACAAAAAAAAAACTATGAGGTGGTGTTGAAATTTTGATGAGTTGTAGAGTTGTTGGAACACTTCGGCGCGAAAAAACACACCACACACTTTCAGGTAATTTAAATTCTCGATGAATTGTTAAATAAAATGTTTAATTGTCTATTGTTCTTTCATAGATTCAATCTGGCTCGAATGGACCAAAATGTTATGGGGTTGGGTTGAAGTTACTGAAACACACTTTCTCGAAAACTCTTAAAAATTGGAGGGAAAATTTAAAGGCGTCCTTTTTCTTAAACTGTTTTAAAACGTTATAATTTATTTGCTTAAACTACATAAAAAGAAAACTGTTCAAGAAGCGATATATTATGTTATTTTCTATTTACAATAGTTTTTTTTTGACAGTTGTTAAAACTCTCCACAAAGTGTGGAATCTATTTTTATGGGTTACCAAATGTATTAAATTTATATTGTTAATTATTTGTTTTGTATCAATCAATAAATAAATAGTATGTTTCGCCAACAAGAGCTATTACAACGGAAAATTGGTAAAGCATACAGTACTTCATCTGGTATGATCTACTCCAGTAATCACATCGATTACGTCTATTGGGATAATCCTAACGTACTCGTTGATAGATTAAGACTTTTATGCATCCCAAAGGGCTGGCAATAATAATCTCCAAAATGAAATTAACTCAATTGTTGAAGAGCTACGCGAATCAAATATCATATACTAACATTATCATAATGAACGTCGACAAGTTCGGAAGGAGTTCTAGCTCATTGCAAAGTTCAATAACTGGTCCTCCAGGGCCTTCTGGAGACATATTTAAGCTTTTACCTACCGGTGACTTTGACTTAAATGGCAAATGTTTAAACAATGTTGGAAAATCTGTTACGCCCCACCAAGCGGTCAATAAGGAATATGTAGATAATAGTATAGACTTTGTAAACAAAACACTTTTTATTCTCCAACAAAATATGAAAAATAATACTAACACTATTATTGAAATGATAAAAAGTGACACAAAAAGGAGCTTAACACTACACCTAAATGGTTACTTTGATGGCAAGCAAAATGCTTTGAAGAATGTAAAGGAACCCATCAATTTTGCTGATGCAACCACAAAACACTATGTCGATAATCATATGAGTGAAACACTTAAAGAAAACAATACAAAATTGCACACATACATTGATGATCAAAATATTAATACTCTTGAATTGCTAAATAAGTTTCTAAACTATTTCCTCGATATACCTACAAGAAAAATTTAAAGAGGTCACTGAAAAGACACTCCAAGATAACAACTGAGAATCTAGAAAAGAAAAAATACAATTTCCATCATTTTAATCAACCTATCAGTACTCGATTGCAAGTTCTTTGGAAATGATGCCCAGCATAAATACTTGCTCAATTTTCGATCAGATTCAAAAATTTTTGAGGGCTTATCAACACACATTACTAGAGGAGCACTACCATGAGATTATAGGCATCATCTCTTTTCTGAGGAACTACGAAAATCTATCCTCCTCAATATCTGCTCATGGTTGCCATTTTATCAACTGTCCTTGGTCCTCAAATTTATGCAAAGAAGGACCAGATACTTGTGCATGCTATATGATTGAAAATAAAAGCCACTGTATCAAAGATTTAATAAATAAAAAAATAAAAAAAATTAATAAATGTTTCATTTGTTCTCCTCTGTTCAACAATCCAAATGCAGAGTTAATTATAGATTTGCTCTCCATTCATTCTTTGCTATGATGAGCAAATGAGATTTTGTTGAAGAATTGCACAAGCCGGCAAGAAGAAATTTTAACAGACGTCGAGTTATAATTAAAGGGTTTGATGACTTGTGGCAAGCAGACTTGGTAGAAATAATACCTTACCATAACCAGAATAATGGATATAACTACATATTGACTGTGATTGATACTTTTTCAAAGCATGCGTGGGCCGTTTCTTTGAAAAATAAGACGTCTTCATATGTGACAGAAGCCATAAATCAATATTTAACATTTCTCACAGAAAACCGAAAAATCTGCAAACCGATGATGGCAAAGAGTTTTTTTTAATTAAATCTTTCAGAATTTGATAAAAACCTACACTATTAATCATTATTCATCTTTCGGTATTTTAAAAGCATCAATTTTTGAACGCTTTAAACGTAAACTTAAGGAGAAGATGTGGAAAGAGTTCAGTTTTAATGGCAACCACAAATGGATATCCATAACGTACCCTTAAGGAGAAGATGTGGAAAGAGTTCAGTTTTAATGGCAACCACAAATGGATATCCGCCGGTGTTGAAGGGTAGTGATGCGATGTCATGAGAACACAAGCGTTCTCACCTAGCCTCTCACTATCAACTCCTACTCTCACCTCCACGTGGTGACTGGTGGGTGCCTAGTACCTCGACTGGAGATTGGGTAACCAACCCCTTTGGAAGGTCGTTGGTGGCAGCAGACGAGAGAGGGGGGAGGATTGTTGTTTTCTCACTAAGACACCTCCTCTGGTACCAGACGGCAGCGGAGGAGTTCCCTAGATGGAGCCAAAGGTGGCGTCTACAGTTCCAGTCAGGCCGAACTATTTAGTGTAATCCCTATAGAGCTGCTCTGACATATTCGGATACCAGGTTTATGGGGATTTCCAATACCGAGCCAGGGTGTTGGATAAGAGTTGGTGGCGGATGAACCCTTAATGGGCCAACGGCAGCACTCACATCCCAAAGTGGGTTACTGGCACCGGAATAACCGGCCTGCTGTCCTAAGGTCAAGGGCCTGGTCCTCCAGGTTGGGGGTTGTGCCGTCGGGGTAACTTCCCGAGCATGTAAAAAAACACTAGTTATGGGAGAGACACGTGAAGCCTCGGATAACGATTTCCCTCAAACGGCAACCAGACCCGGAACGTCAACGGACAATGATTTGAAAGTATGTACCTGGAACGTGCGAACGCTGTACACCCCAGGTGCTACTCAAAAACTTGAGTCTGTCCTCACGCGGTACAAGGCCGATATTACCGCGATCCAGGAGATACGATGGATAAGATCAGGTATGATGAAAAGGAAAAATTGCGATATTTATTACAGCCGCCATAAAAGATTGCATGTATTAGGATGCGGATTCGTCGTAAGAAATCGGCTTAGGACAAAAGTCATTGACTTTAAGCCGATAATTGATCGCCTAGCTGTGATCCGCATCAAAGCTACTTTCCAAAACATAAGCCTAATATGTGCACACGCCCCTACCGACGAGGCTGAAGACCCTATCAAGGAGGAGTTTTATGACCTCCTGGATGGAGCCTACGGAGCCTGTCCGGAGTACGATGTCAAAGTCGTGCTCGGGGACTTCAATGCTAAAATCGGAAAGGAAAATATCTTTGGCGGGTTAGTTGGTAAGCACAGAATCCACGAAACGACCACAGACAACGGTTACCGACTAACTGACTTCGCGGCAGCTCGTGATAAGTAGCACTAGGTTTCGACTCTGACCATTTTCTTGTTGCGCTGAGTTCAGAGCTCGACTATCCAACGAGAAGAAGCTGCGTTCCGCCCAGAAGATGAAATTCGACGTTGGACGCCTTAGCACACCTGGAGTAGCCAGAGTCTACAAAGAGCGCCTGAGTGAGAAACTCTCCGCAGTGCATTTACCTACCACAAATGCCAACACCCAGTGGTCCCAGTATCGCGACATCATCAAAGAGGTAGCCGAAACCACCTTAGGGTACCAGCCACCCCAGAGAAAGAGCCCGTGGTATGATGATGAATGCGTACGCAGGAAAAAGGTGACAGAAGATGCACATATGAAGGCGCTGCAGCGCAAAACAAGGGCAGCGAGGGAAGAGTATCGAGCCAGGAGGAGGGAGGAGAAGAAAATCCTGCGTAGAAAGAAGAGGGCCTACGCAGTCTCCCAGCTCAAGGAGATCGAAGAGTCCCGCGATCGAAGCAACATCCGGAAGTTCTACAAGAAAGCCAAGCAACTGGCTGCTGGCTTCAAGACAGGAACGCAGGCTCTTCGAAACAGTGATGGAAACCTAGTCACCGAAGCGCAGGGAATAGTAGATGTGTTTAAGCAGCACTTCCAGCAGCTGCTAAATGGGCATCATGTAGAGAGAGAGTGATAGGGCAAGAAGAGAACCCACGTCCAGTCAATGAAGATCCAGTTCCACCGCCCAGTATAGAAGAAGTTGGCTTAGCAATAAAAAAGCTAAAGAACAACAAGGCCGCCGGCTCTGATGGTTTACCAGCGGAGCTCTTCAAATACGGTGGTGATGTTTTGGTAGGGCGCATGCACCAAATCATTAACCAAGTATGGGTGGATGAAAGTATGCCCGATGACTGGACTATCAGCTCCATATGCCCCATCTACAAAAAAGGCGATCCTATGTCTTGCAAGAACTATCGAGGCATATCCCTGCTTAATGTCGCATACAAGATCCTATCCAACGTACTGTGTGAACGTCTCAAACCGTTCTGCAACACACTAATCGGCACGTACCAGTGTGGCTTCCGGCCCGGCAGATCGACTATAGACCAAATTTTCACACTGAGGCAAATCCTGGAAAAGACCAATGAATTTCAAGTCGAGACTCACCACCTATTCATCGACTTCAAAGCCGCATATGATAGCATTCATCGTCAGGAGCTTTATGTGGCGATGGCCGAATTCGGGATCCCGGCAAAACTGATCCAGCTATGTAGCGTGACGCTGGAGAACACACGCTGCAACGTGCAATTTGGAAGTAGTTCCTCCGAGCTATTCGAAACATGCACCGGATTTCGGCAAGGAGACGCATTATCATGTGACTTCTTCAATCTCGTGCTAGAGCAGATAGTGCGCAGGGCAGGTGTCAACACGGAAGGCACTATCTTCAACAAATCCGTCCAGCTACTGGGGTATGCAGACGATATTGACATCATCGGTCGCTCCCAGCGTGCCGTGATAGAGGCTTTTACGGCGATTGAAGAACAGGCGAAATTCGTTGGTCTTGTAGTAAATGAGGACAAGACTAAGTACATGCTATCAACAAACAAACAAGCATCTGTCCACCGCCTAGGACAGAACGTCACTATTGATAGCAACAATTTCGAGGTAGTTAAGGAGTTTATCTACCTCGGAGTAAACATGAACTCCACAAATGACATCCTAGTGGAGATCCGGCGAAGAATTACCCTAGGAAACCGCTGCTACTTCGGTTTGGCAAAGCAATTGGGTTCAAAACTCCTAACTCGAAGAACAAAATGTATGCTTTACAGAACCCTTATCCTGCCAGTTCTGCTTTATGGCGCCGAGTGCTGGACGATAAGCAGGAAGGGAGAGCTGATACTGGGCTCATTCGAAAGAAAAATTCTTCGGCGGATTTTTGGTCCTGTGTGCGAGGAGGGCGAATGGAGGAGAAGATACAACCGCGAACTCTATGAGCTGTACCAAGATGTGGATGTAGTCCAAAAGGCCAAAATACGTCGACTACATTGGCTCGGCCACATCGAGCGAATGGACAATAATGCTCCAGCTAAGAGGATCTTCGAATCCCAGCCGCCAGGTTCGAGACGACAAGGAAGACCGAACCTCCGTTTCAAAGACCAAGCCATCGCGGATGCCAGAGCGCTTGGTCTGGATAACTGGAAGCAGCGTGCCCGGGATCGCAGAGGATGGAAGGCTGCAGTGTCTCAGGCAGAGACTCTCCACGGGTCGGGAGCCCGTTAAGTAAAGTAAGTATGGGAGGTACCAGAACTACTTGACCGACATATCATATTTTTAATACTTTTAATACTGACCTAACGAAGATAAAAAGAAGTCCTTTCACAAAACTTCATTCGCCTAGGTTGATTGCTTTTAACGCTATCGTGTTTTCAACGGAGAGAGGTACACATGGGTCTATGATTTTGTATGGGAAGTACCAGAACTACTTGACCGACATATCCCATTTTTAATACTTTTAATACGGACCTTACGAGGATAAAAAGAAGTCCTTTCACCAAACTTCATTTGCTTAGGTTTTTTCCTTTGGACGCTATCGTATCTTCAATAGACGGAGAGAGACACATGAGTCCAATATCGATTTTGTGTGGGAGGTAGCAGAACTAGTTGACCGACATATCCCATTTTTAATACTTTTAATACTGACCTAACGAGGATAAAAGAAGTCCTTTCACAAAACTTCATTTGCTTAGGTTTTTTCCTTTGAACGCTATCGTATCTTCAATAGACGGAGAGAGACACATGAGTCCAATATCGATTTTGTATGGGAGGTACCAGAACAACTTGACCGATATATCGTGTTTTTAATACTTTTAATACTGACCTAACGAGGATAAAAATAAGTCCTTTCACAAAACTTCATTCGCCTAGGTTGATTCCTTTGGACGCTTTCGTGTTTTCAACAGAGAGAGAGACACATGGGTCTATGATTTTGTATGGGAGGTACCAGAATTACTTGACCGACATATTCCATTTTTAATACTTTTAATACTGACCTAACGAAGATAAAAAGAAGTCCTTTCACAAAACTTCATTCGCCTAGGTTGATTCCTTTGGACGCTTTCGTGTTTTCAACAGAGAGAGAGACACATGGGTCCAATATCGATTTTGTATGGGAGGTAGCAGAACTAGTTGACCGACATAGCCCATTTTGAATAGCAACCTACCGAAAATAAAAATAAGTCCTTTCACAAAACTTCATTCGCCTAGGTTGATTCCTTTGGACGCTTTCGTGTTTTCAACAGAGAGAGAGACACATGGGTCCAATATCGATTTTGTATGGGAGGTAGCAGAACTAGTTGACCGACATATCCCATTTTTAATACTTTTAATACTGACCTAACGAGGATAAAAGAAGTCCTTTCACAAAACTTCATTTGCTTAGGTTTTTTCCTTTGGACGCTATCGTATCTTCAATAGACGGAGAGAGACACATGAGTCCAATATCGATTTTGTATGGGAGGCTGCAGAACTAGTTGACCGACATAGCCCATTTTGAATAGCAACCTGTTGCGTTCAAAACGAGCCAACAAAATATGTGGTCGTCTCCCACCTTTCCACCTTCCGACCCATTCCTCTTTTTTTTACCTTCTCGTCCTCCCGCTATTCTCTTGAGGAAGTGGCATAGCAGATCTTGTTGGGTATACCTAATATCCAACGATCTTGCTCGCCATGACCCTCGGGAGGATAGCAAAAGCAGGTACCCCAACAGCCCAATTGGATGGGCAGGGACGGACGGTCCTAAGAGAGGAAGAGAGAGAGAGGGTTTTCTCAACACCAACAGAAACATCACGGGTGGACAAGACAACGAAATCGACAAGAGAATACTAATCTGGCCAACGAGAAACGCAAATACTTAAAACACACTACTGTACATCTTCGTCGACGAAAACATAACATTGAAGACAATGTCACGAGCGAATCATATACAACACAACATAGTCACCCAGAAAATACGAAATGTCCACCCCAACGTCAGCGGAAACAGTTCAGCAGTGGCTAATGGCCCCAACATAAAAGAGTTATGTGTAAGAAATGGCACACTATAGGCTCATCCCCAACCCCAAAATCTGCGCGAAAGCCCACGTAATTAGCATAGGGAACGAAACAAAAATAAGAAATAGGTATCGATCAGCAACCTCTGTCCCCAAGATTCTGCTTTCCATACATAGGAACAGGGTCTCATGATCCCCAAGCATTGTATGTTCCAGTGGCTCGCCTGCTAAAGGAAAATCCTTTCGCTTTTGGTATAGGGTTAAAAGATAGGACCGCTAGTGGGAATAATGTCGCGAACGATTTCTATCACGATTTTTACTCGAGCTGTAAATTGGCTAAAGTCTTTAACATTTTGGATATAAAATGTAAAGCAGGATGTTTCATGTACTGAATGCAGTGTGTGAAAAGTATGAGTGAATGCGTTCAGTGAAAAGCTTGAGATTGGGAAATATTCCTAATTCTCGGGCGAATTCGCCAAAGAACGTAAACAGTATGATTGAGAGCAAGAACGGGAGTCCGCACGAACCTCCGCCAAAAGAAACGGAGTGTTGCAGTCGCGGACAATAATATAGTCCCGTTTTGCTGAATGAACGAATACGTATGTATGAGGTATAAACAAGAGAGAAGTTAAGCAAGGAGTTCACTTTTTGGTTAACTACGAGATCGGCAAGAGACAGCTCGACTACAAACCGTAAAGAATTCGAAAAATAATTTTTGGAAAACGCTATTAGTTGAATAGCCGCATTTAATTGTTAGAAGTGCTATTAGTTGAATAGCCGAATTTAATTGTTACAAGTGCTATTAGTTGAATAGCAGTGTTAGGAAGTGAGAAAAAAAGGTGAAAGGAAGGAGAAGAGCAGGCGAGGAAAGAGGAAAATACAAGCGGCAGGACAGACAGGAAGTTACCTACCAGGACAGGTTTTGGGGACAAAGGAAGCAAGATAAGTACAGTGTTTTATTTGCACTTGTTAGATAATATTTTATAACATATAGATCCGTGTTAGTTAGGATACATAATTATCATACAAATATCACTACGTTGGCTTTCGTTCCGTTAAAAATCCCTGAAAAGCGGGACACGCGACCCGTTCATAGAACCGTAAGAAATTCGGGAAGTAGCGATAGTGGGCCATTTCATTGGCGGCCATTTTTCTGTTTCACCACCCAACCAATTCGCTAAATAAAACGCCTTTTTCTCCTCACGGAGTTTTATAACGAAGTGAAAACCCATTCTTCTTATTTATTTTCTCAATTTTTCAAGTTCGTTTCGCAAATCCATCATCGGGAAGTTTTTTTGGTAAGGTTTCACAATTCCTTCTAAAAAGATTGTGTGGCGCCCACTGTAATCGAATCAACGATTATATTCATCATCTCAAAGAAAGGTTAAGTACCCATTTCGTTTTATTCCCATAATTTAAATTTATCTGTTAAAGCCCTGAACCCACCCAAGCTGAGCGACCGAGGCGGTAGCATTCAACCGGCTACCTGTTGCACTTTTCCCCGCTATATACATATCACCGGCGAATTGCATCGACGATTTGACATTTCCCTACCCATACTCATTAGCGACTTTCAACCCATCGGCGCAGCGGCGGCTGCAATTTTTATCGTGTTTTGTTTTGTTTTACGCAAAAGTAGAATCGTTTTTCTTATACCCGGAAAAGTGTAACAAATTGACGCCCGAACGTGGGGCCTTTCTTTCATTGGCAATTTATAAAAAAATATATCTCGTTACTCGTTAATAAAATCTTAAATCGATTAGAAGGAAAATTCACTTGTTACACATATAAATATATATGTACACCCGCTGTGTTGTGTTCGTTGGTTTTTCGGGAAGTTTGTGTTCTATTTGTTTTGTTCTTTTTACTTTTGTTTTTCTTTATTTTCCCAGGCTGTGTTCTGCTTTTATTGCATCGGATAATACGGATGTTGGATTGAAACCCTAATTGGATTCCCAATCAAAAGAAGTGTGGTGACTAATATTCCTAATTTCAAGTAGGTCATTTCCTTTTTTTTATTGTCATATATCCATATTTCCATATATAAAGGGTGATTTTTTAGCTGGTTTGGTTTTGGCAACACTGGTTTTGACAGCTGACGTGTGTTTAGTACCTTGTGTCACTGTCAAACAGCTTCAGTTTGGTTTGCAATTTAACCATGGATCGTCTTACAAATGAACAACGCTTGCAAATTATTGAATTTTACTATCAAAATTCGTGCTCGGTTCGAAATGTTCATCGCGCGCTGCTTCCATTTTATGATCGGCATTCTCGACCTTCTTAGCAGTCTATTCGGAAGATTGTGACCAAATTTCGCACCAAATTTACTTTGTTGGACATTAAACCACCAACACGTTTACGTACTGTGCGTAGTGAAGAAAATATTGCGGCCGTATCAGCTAGTGTGACAGAAGACCGCGAAATGTCGATTCGGCGCCGTTCCCAGCAGTTAGGCGATGATAACAAACTTTTTTTTGCCCGAAATGGAAGTTCTTGACTTGCATGATATGTGGTTTCAACAAGACGGTGCCACATGCCACACAGCACGCGAAACAATGGCGCAATTGCGAGGCGAGTTTGGTGAACAGTTAATTTCACGTTTCGGGCCGGTCAATTGGCCGCCTAGATCGTGCGATTTGACACCATTAGATTATTTTTTGTGGGGGTATGCCAAGGCTAATGTGTATAGGGACAAGCCCGCTTCGATTGACGCACTGGAAGCCAACATCCATGCATTCATTCGTGAGATACCGGCCGATATGTGTGAAAGAGTATGCCAAAATTGGACTCAGCGGATGGGCTACCTGAGACGCAGCCGCGGTCAACATTTGCATGAAATTATCTTTAAACATTAAATTGCAAGGTTCAAACTATCGATTCAAATAAATATTTCATTAATTTTTTCGAATTTTTTGTGCTTTTTTTTAAAAAAAGTTCTAAGCCTCTTAAAAAATCACCCTTTACATATATACATATATACCCATATACCTACCGGCACATTGAAATTGCATTTCTTGTAAAACAGAATTGCACAGTTGTAGCGGTAGTCGATTTTTTTTGTTCATCGCACGAATAGTGGATTTTTGTTTTCTGTGTTACATCGGTTGGCGGCTACGTAATTTTAGGGTTGCCATCGTTTACCTTTTTGCTGATATAATTTTTTTTTTGCTGTTCATTATAATTTAATTATTATTGATTGATTACCGGTTGCAATACATTTTCTTATTCATTTATTTTTATTCATCCATTTTTGTGATTAGGATAATAATATTTTCTGGTGTTTTTTTTTTGGGAAAAGGCATTACTTGTTTTCACACCTTTTGCGGAGGATTTGTTTTGAAGTTTTCAGTACAAAACTTATTTGGTTCGGTACTTATTCGTGATTTTTGATTCCCTTAATTTTATTTTTCGGTGGAATTGAAACTTTAACTCGTACCCTTTTGTGGTTTATTTTGGTAATCAGTGATACATTTCGATTTTATCGGATTGGGATTCGTGTTTTTTTTTTTTATATTCTTGTGGTATTTTAAACGTTTCTTATAGTGGTGATTTTTGTATTTTCTTTGTGGCGTTGGAAATTGATAGTCCTTTTAACCAATCGTTTAACCTTGGACATATTGTGGAATTCCTTTTTTTATTCATATAAATTTTATAGGCATCATCTTAGCTAGGTCTTTTTTTTATCAGTTTTGTTAAAGATAGTGTTAGTTGCTTCCTTTGTCATTAGCTATAGAATAGGTACGCAGTTTTTTTAGCGGTAAATATTATAGATAGTTTGAAACAAAATGGAGATTAATAGGTTAGCTCAAGAGGAGTTGTATTACGAGATGGACGTGCGGGGGTTACCAAGAAGCACCGTCACAGAAATGAGGCAGTCGCTTAGGGCAGCAAGAATGCTCGAGCGTAGGGGTTCTTTAGGTACAGATGACAGTTATCCCTTCTCTTTTGAAGAGGATATAAAGGCTATTGAAGGGAAAGTACAGGAGATCGAAGATCTATTGAAGGATAAGCCTAGCGATCCTAAGTCAGGGGAGTTTTTAAAGATAGTAACGAAGATCGAATGGTGCTTGCGAAGACTACATAGAGCTCGTGCTGAGGGGAGTGAAGAGGAAAGTTTCAAGTTGAAACTGCGTAACCAGTTGGTAGGCTTGGCGGCTAAACTTGAGTTCGGCGACGAAGATGAAACGGAACCTGAAGAAAAAGCAACTACGTCCAGGGGAGCAGTAAGGCTCGCACCACCATCGCCAACTATACAACCTGTAAGGCTAATACAACAAGCTGAACCTTTACAACAACAACCACTACAACAACAACAATTTATTGAATCAGCACCCGTGACTCAAGAAAGATGCACCGAGCGAATTGAAAAGTGGGATATTAAGTTTACGGGGGAGCGCTGTGGGGCTTCGGTAAACGCATTTTTAGAGAGAGTTGAGGAGCTTAGGCAGGCAAGAAGCGTTTCAGAAACGCACCTCTTTAGGTCGGCGGTTGATTTATTCACCGGGAAGGCACTCATCTGGTTTAGGGCGATCCGAGTAAATGTTAGGACCTGGAAGGAGTTGGTATGTGAACTCAGGGCAGAGTTCCTACCACCGAACTATGATGATCTCCTCATGGATGAGATTAGGCGACGTACACAGGGACAGGCGGAGTCGATTGGTGTATACGTCGCCACGATGTCAAACATGTTCAGGAGGTTATCAGAACCATTATCTGAACGAAGAATGCTTGCAATTCTTCAGAAAAATCTGGCACCGTTCTACCAGACACAACTTGGTCTCGCTGATTCGAAAACGGTAAGCGATCTTGTTGCTCTGGGTAGACGCTTAGAGACAGTTAGGGCGAATGTGGAGACTTTCACTCCTCCACCTAGTAATCGGTCGAGAAACCTGCTGGAACCCGATTTAGCATACGCTGCGGTTGAGGAACCAGTAGTAGCGGTTGTAAGTAGAGAACCTCCACCGGTGAGGTGCTTTAACTGCAACCAGGAAGGGCATTTTGCCAGTAGGTGTTCTGCTCCTAGGCGATGTGTAGGCTGTGGGCAACAGGGGGTTGTTCGCAGAAATTGTAGGAATTGTTCGGGAAACGGTCAACGCACTCTCGGGTCGGCAGGACGAGGGCGCCGTTGAATTCTTGGATTAGGTCGCCTGCTGGTAACCAGCTGGCTTGTAATGAAGTTGTTCAGTTAGGTTTCACACTTGAAGCAAATTGCAATGATAGGCGTCCATACCTTAGGGTCAGCATTTATGGGGTTAACTTGTTAGGTTTATTGGATTCCGGCGCTTCACGCTCTGTCATAGGTAGGAATGGATGGACGGTATTAAAAGATTTAGGGTTAGTTTTACAAAAAGGCAACGTAGATAGGGTCACTCTAGCGGATGGCGTAGGGATCGGTGTAGAAGGTGTCGTAATTTTGCCAATAATAGTGCAGGGAAAAGTTGTGTTGTTGGAGTGTCTCGTTATTCCTAGTATTCCGCAAGTTCTTATTTTAGGGGCAGATTTCTGGAAGCTTTCAGGAATCGTGCCGGATTTAGCTTCAGGGCAGTGGAGTTTTTCAAACCAAGGTTCGTTGGCTTCGATAACTGAGAATAAGGACTTATCAGATTTAAACGAGACACAACAACAACTGTTAGGTAGCTTCACAGAAGAAATATTTAGGGACATGCCTGAAGGTATTGGTTGCACCCATCTGGTGGAACACAAAATCAGGACCAATGCTGAGCCGATAAAACAAAGGTATTATCCGGTTTCCCCAGCAGTCCAGGTCCATATAGATAGGGAATTAGCAGAAATGATTAAGGACGATATCGTTGAGACATCGAATAGCCCTTGGGCTTCTCCTATAGTCATGATTAGGAAGAAGGATAATAGCTATAGGTTTTGTGTAGATTATAGGAAACTTAACAAAGTAACTGAAAGGGATGCTTATCCTCTCCCCTTTGTATCAGCTACCTTGGATAAGCTTAGGGACGCGAAATTTCTGTCTTCCTTAGACATCAAATCTGCTTATTGGCAAATACCAGTTGAGGAAAGTTCACGACCTTTTACAGCCTTTACTGTCCCAAATAGGGGACTGTTTCAGTTTAAAAGGATGCCTTTTGGGTTACATAATGCCCCCGCGACGTGGCAGCGATTCATAGACAACGTGCTTGGAGCCGATTTGGAACCGCACGTCTTTGTCTACCTAGACGACATAATAATCGTTACCAATTCGTTCGAGAGGCACTTAGAGATTTTAAAGGAGGTATTTAGGCGATTGACAGAGGCAGGTTTGAAAGTCAGTCGGGAGAAGTGTAGTTTTTGCAGACCATCCCTTAAATTTTTAGGTTATGTAGTAGATCGCAACGGCCTCCATGTAGACCCTGAGAAGGTCGAGAGTATGTTGAATATTCCAACCCCTAAAAATATAAAAGAAGTGAGGAGCTTCGTCGGAACGGTATCCTGGTATAGGAGATTTGTGCCAAACTTCGCAAGTTTGGTTAAACCGATGACCGAGTTGCTCAAGAAAAGTAGGAAATTTTGTTGGACAGAAGCATGCGAGGAAAGCTTCAGAAAATCCAAAGAGTGTTTGGTAGCAGCGCCCATCCTGACGTGTCCGGATTTTACGAGGTCTTTCGTCGTGCAGACAGATGCCTCAGATTTTTTAATTGGTGCTGTCTTGAGTCAGAATTTTGATGAAGGAGAGAAAGTGATTTGCTACTTAAGCAGGTCGCTTAATAGGTGTGAACGGAATTATTCAACAACAGAAAAGGAATGTCTAGCTGTGTTATGGGCTATAGAGAAGCTAAGACCATACCTCGAAGGGATTAAGTTTACGGTCATTACCGACCATTATTCTTTGGTATGGCTTAGCAAGTTAAAAGATCCTGTTGGTAGATTAGCGCGTTGGGCTGTTCGTTTACAACAGTTTGATTTTGAGATTATACATAGGAAGGGTAGGGATCATGTAGTGCCAGATATGCTCTCCAGGAGCGTGCCAGAGATAGCTGGGATTGAAGAGCACAGGTCCGATCCATGGATAATCCGAATGATCGACAAGGTAGAAGAAAAGCCGTTGGACTTTCCAACGTGGCGGTTGAGCAGGGGATTTTATACAAGTTTGTGAAGGCAAGTCACATATTGGTCCATGATCAGAACTCAGAGTGGAAGGTGGTCGTTGGGAAAAGTGATAGGGCTAGAATACTAGGGAATTGTCATGACAATCCGCTAGCGGGACATATGGGGGTTAGGAAAACTTTAGCTAGGGTATCAGAGAAGTACTATTGGCTCAAAATGAGGTCCGATATTACGAAATATGTTAGGAGTTGCAAAGTTTGTCAAAGTGTGAAACGGTCAACGATAAGCCGGCTGGGTACATGACGGAAAGGAAAGGGGTAACCAATCCGTGGGAGATGGTTTCGGTAGATTTAGTTGGTCCACTTCCAAAGTCGAGTAGGGGTTTCGTCTACATCTTAACTGTCGTTGATTATTTCACTAAGTTCCCTTTATTATTCGCTCTTAGGTCGGCTACGGCAAAAGCTGTTTGTAAGGAATTGGAAGAGAACGTTTTTCTCTTGTTTGGGGTTCCGAAATACCTTGTCTGTGATAACGGTCCACAATTTAGGAGTAAGGAACTGAAGGCTCTTTGTGAAGAGTATGGTTCCACTATTAGGTTTACCGCTCATTACCACCCGCAAGCAAACCCGGCGGAAAGAATAAACCAGATAATAAAAACAACATTAAGATCGTATGTATCTGACAAACATAGGGTTTGGGATAAACAATTGGCTAAGGTAGCGTGCTGTATACGCACAGCAACGCACGACGTATTGGGGGTATCTCCGTACTATGCGAATTTGGTCGAGGTATGGTGACTTTTGGGCGATCGTCCTTAACCACTATACCGTGTGAGGGGAGCATAAGTACGGATACAGCAGAACAATTTAGGCAACTTAGGGTAGAGATAGGCAAACGATTAGAAGCGGCATCCAAGAAGTCAGCGCAGGCATATAATCTTCGGAGAAGGGACGTGCAATACCTTCCGAATGAATTAGTTTGGAGGAAAAATTATGTCCTCTCGGACGCCGCCAATTACTACACCGCAAAGTTGGCCCCAAAATATGTCGGCCCTTTTCAAATTAAAAAGAGAGTTTCAGCGTGGACGTATACTCTCGAAGATAGCGATGGCAACGAGAAAGGTACTTGGAACGTAAAAGACCTTAAGCCTTACTGCGATGATCCTGGACGTTAAAAGGATAAGTCGTGTAACAGGAAGGTTACGCAAAGTGGTACTGAGAGGAAATAGCTCTGTGATGTACATTACCTCTCGCAAGGTGCGATTGAGAAGTCGATGTTATGTGGTTGTGATGTTTACTCCGGTCTTTCTTAACGAAATACCAGTCTTGCCTCTTCGGGAGGTAAGGAAGGAGTTTGTTGCGTTCAAAACGAGCCAACAAAATATGTGGTCGTCTCCCACCTTTCCACCTTCCGACCCATTCCTCTTTTTTTTACCTTCTCGTCCTCCCGCTATTCTCTTGAGGAAGTGGCATAGCAGATCTTGTTGGGTATACCTAATATCCAACGATCTTGCTCGCCATGACCCTCGGGAGGATAGCAAAAGCAGGTACCCCAACAGCCCAATTGGATGGGCAGGGACGGACGGTCCTAAGAGAGGAAGAGAGAGAGAGGGTTTTCTCAACACCAACAGAAACATCACGGGTGGACAAGACAACGAAATCGACAAGAGAATACTAATCTGGCCAACGAGAAACGCAAATACTTAAAACACACTACTGTACATCTTCGTCGACGAAAACATAACATTGAAGACAATGTCACGAGCGAATCATATACAACACAACATAGTCACCCAGAAAATACGAAATGTCCACCCCAACGTCAGCGGAAACAGTTCAGCAGTGGCTAATGGCCCCAACATAAAAGAGTTATGTGTAAGAAATGGCACACTATAGGCTCATCCCCAACCCCAAAATCTGCGCGAAAGCCCACGTAATTAGCATAGGGAACGAAACAAAAATAAGAAATAGGTATCGATCAGCAACCTCTGTCCCCAAGATTCTGCTTTCCATACATAGGAACAGGGTCTCATGATCCCCAAGCATTGTATGTTCCAGTGGCTCGCCTGCTAAAGGAAAATCCTTTCGCTTTTGGTATAGGGTTAAAAGATAGGACCGCTAGGGGGAATAATGTCGCGAACGATTTCTATCACGATTTTTACTCGAGCTGTAAATTGGCTAAAGTCTTTAACATTTTGGATGTAAAATGTAAAGCAGGATGTTTCATGTACTGAATGCAGTGTGTGAAAAGTATGAGTGAATGCGTTCAGTGAAAAGCTTGAGATTGGGAAATATTCCTAATTCTCGGGCGAATTCGCCAAAGAACGTAAACAGTATGATTGAGAGCAAGAACGGGAGTCCGCACGAACCTCCGCCAAAAGAAACGGAGTGTTGCAGTCGCGGACAATAATATAGTCCCGTTTTGCTGAATGAACGAATACGTATGTATGAGGTATAAACAAGAGAGAAGTTAAGCAAGGAGTTCACTTTTTGGTTAACTACGAGATCGGCAAGAGACAGCTCGACTACAAACCGTAAAGAATTCGAAAAATAATTTTTGGAAAACGCTATTAGTTGAATAGCCGCATTTAATTGTTAGAAGTGCTATTAGTTGAATAGCCGAATTTAATTGTTACAAGTGCTATTAGTTGAATAGCAGTGTTAGGAAGTGAGAAAAAAAGGTGAAAGGAAGGAGAAGAGCAGGCGAGGAAAGAGGAAAATACAAGCGGCAGGACAGACAGGAAGTTACCTACCAGGACAGGTTTTGGGGACAAAGGAAGCAAGATAAGTACAGTGTTTTATTTGCACTTGTTAGATAATATTTTATAACATATAGATCCGTGTTAGTTAGGATACATAATTATCATACAAATATCACTACGTTGGCTTTCGTTCCGTTAAAAATCCCTGAAAAGCGGGACAACGCGACCCGTTCATAGAACCGTAAGAAATTCGGGAAGTAGCGATAGTGGGCCATTTCATTGGCGGCCATTTTTCTGTTTCACCACCCAACCAATTCGCTAAATAAAACGCCTTTTTCTCCTCACGGAGTTT